>OZ014522.1:55750494-55826783 GCA_963966055.1 Lathyrus aphaca | reverse complement strand
CATTCTGGCAAGAATCTTAGATTGGCGGCTTCACCCCATATTAGAAGATAAAGACCCATGTATAGTAATTTGCGTTGCTGCACTTCTTGTTGTATGGTTGGCAACCTGCAATGTATACTGATGAGATATGTTGCACAAGAAACTGACATACATATAGTTTTTGGGAAAGCTAGGCAAAGAGAAACAAGATGGGAATAAGAAATCAAATTCAAAATGGAAAGTAGGAACTAAAACTTAAGAGTACAAATGACTATTTAACGGTAGAGCATAAAATGTATAATGAGAATAGAAAAACAAGTTTAAAATCTCTTTTGTCCTCAGCTCCTCATATGTAGCGAAACAAATAGCTCCAAGTTGGCAAAACAACATTATAGATATTCTTTCCAGGTTATGAGAACATAATTCTCACCAAAGGCTACTCTTTCGGCCCAAATACTTGCACCACTTTTTGTAATTCTTGAAAAGCTTCTTCATCACTTCTGTCAGTGCACGATCATCCAACTAGGCAAATAACATGCACAAGCCAGAACCATATTAACACAAATCAAATATATGAATATTCTTATGGACAATGAAAAGAAGAAGAAAAATTATTAACACTAGAAATTGAAACATCAATGTTAAATATCTTCCCTCAAAATCAGTAAGAGAGTGCAGTTGTATAGAAAGTTTGAAGAGGCATTCATATCTATGACTATATTGGGCATGACATTCATGAAACAAAAGAAACACACACGTACATTTAAAGATTTCGATGCTACATGACAACTAAAAGAATAGAAACAAGGCACCTTCCATATGAAAAGGGGGACAATATGTTGTTTAAACTATCCAATTAAACCTCACCTTTGGTTGTTGATCGGGCTTAGGGAATTGTCTTATGTGTACATTTGCAAGCAATAAGATCAAATGCTCTCTCTGATTTGCCACATTGTGCTTCTGTATTTCATACAAGACGTGGCAAAAAGCCCAACCGAATTCATTAGTAACACATAATTCATGATGTGTAAAAACAACAGATTGTAATTTACCTGAAACCCATACATTGCCCCAAGCCAATCTAGAATGTCTTCATCTTTTCTTTTCTTGTAGTCCTTTGGCCAGGCAAGACCCCTCGTGTTACGAAGAGCAAATACAGCAGCTTGGATCTGAAAAGAGCCGTGGATAACTTTCACTAAGAGTTGAACGAAAGCATATGGGGATCATAATTATGTACATATATGAAACTACAGACCCTACCTCCGGAAATCTCATAATCGCCTGATTTGCACTATCAGGATCAAGAGGAAGAATATTGAAAGGAACTAAGATCTCTGTTTTTTCAGCAACTTTATCTTGAGTCTCTAAAATCTGTTACAATGCCAATGGAAAATCAATCATGACTCATGAATACAAAGGCAGATGAAATTTAAAGTTGTTGAGAAAAAATTCAATAATAGTGAATTAATTTATGAAGGAATGTTCGTATAAAAAGATTCAACAGAGGAAAATTACCTCACGGTCAACTTCCATAGATTGTGTCATATTAACAGCTTTCAAAACCTCAAACAGAACATTAGCAGTCTGATATGCTTTGGTTAGTTGTGCTCTGAAAGTAAGAATAGAAACTCACTGCTAGTCACATCACAGAAAAGGCACGTAACAAATCACATTGCATTCTGCATAAACACCATACCGATCAGCTTTATCAGCAGCATTTTGTAAAGCTTGGATATATTTTTTGTAGTAATGCTGATAGAAACTCTGCATCTCTCGGGCATCACTTTTCTTTATCCTTCCTTGCAATGTTGGATCATTTTCCTAACAAGTGTTACATACAGTTTATCATTATTACAGAGGAAAAGAGTAAAACCATGACACATTCAGAAATTATATCTTATCCAATGAAAAATATGTTATTGCTTACTCTTTCTAAACGTTGAAGAAGAGCAGTTTTAAATTGCCGAACACCACGACCACTTGAAGTGGGGTCCAACCTATGAGCTTTCTCAAACGCGTAAAACCGGCCTACAATAGCAAAACACATACCCTCAAATCAAAATACATTCCAACACCAATAAATAATCACGGTGTTTACATGTCACACAGTTATAAAGTGGAAAATGTTAAAATACAAAACTAAGCTGGTAGAGAGTAATACTAAAATTAGCTAACACCAAGATTTGCATTGCAACAGTAAGCAACTAAACTCTAATCATCTCAATAAATCAGAATCAGCAGCATGTAAACAGATAAATGTGCTTCAGATATCATCGCAGCTAAACGGACATCGAACAGTTCAAAAAAAAAAACTTACAGAGATAAGCAACTCTAGGATGAGTCTTCTCAACCTCATTAGCAACACGAAGAATAGGAGCAATTTCAACAAGAGAAGAAGGTACAACCTCACTATCAAAAATAGCTTCTCCAAGGTTTCCAGCTGTTTGCGTCCGCGTTATCCGCCTCTGCATCACCGGACCTTGAGACTCCGACGGTCCCGCTCTCGACGACATTATCTTATCTCACCGATCTAACCTCCTTCCCATTCAACAAACACAAGAACAAATAAACGATTTCAGAATCACAATCATAACTATAACAATAACTACGCATTTCATAAAATCAAACAGAAAATACGAACAATAAACGCGAAGAATCGGTTAGAGTAATGAGGAAGAAGAAAGAGCTTACGGTGAAAATAGAAAACCCTAGAAATGAGAGAATGAGAATGTTTGCAAAGAAGGCACGAATACAGAGAGAGTGAGAGTTGTAACTGTTTGCTGTTACTTATTTTGTTGCAGAAACGGAAAAGTACATGCAGCTTGAATGGAGTAGCAGAATACTGCTATATTCCGTCAAGCCAAGTCAGCATGTGGGTCCCATTTAACTCTGCTTCTAGTGAAATGACTTATATTTTAGGTCAAATAACGTATATGCCATTGTGTGTATTTCAAAATTTAAAGTAACGGCTTTTTATTTAAAAGCAGATTTAATGTTATATTTTGTATTTAAAGAACTTTAATTTGATTTTTCAACTACCAAAAAGTTATATTTTCATGGAAAGTTGTGATTTTTTAATATATAAGCATAAATATAAATGCATAAATATTTAATACAATATTTTTAGGTGATTCATCAAATTTTGAATCAACTTTTTTTATTAACCAATATTATACTTTTATTTAAATTAGTTTTTATTCTATTCGTGAACCGGTAAAAATAAGATTTTATTATTCAAATTATGAATTACAATTATCTTTTTTTAAACAATTATCTGAATTTTTAAACTATTATCCTTTTTTAGAATATAAATATTAATTTGAAAATGATTTTGATAGATATATAATATGTGGAGTAGTGTTTTTTTTAAGAAAAATATATTTTTTTATAATAATCTAGTTTTAATAAAAACAAAAATAACTTATAGTTTTCAGAGTAATTATGAAAGTAACTATGTTTTATACTATATACACCGTATGGATTGGTGTATAAGTACAAAGAAAAAAAATTTATTTTGAATTACACTCATGCGTCAATTGAAATGACTAATGAGTTTTTTTTTATTAATATGAATGCATTAGTCATTTGGATTGACGAATGAGTTAAATTTGTTTTTTATTTATTATTACACCTATGCGCCAATTGAAATGGCTAATTAATTGTTATTTAATATGAATGTATTCGTCATTTGAATTGGTAAATGAATTAAACTTGTAATTTTTTTGCTTGTCACATTATCTCTGATCGTACCTGGAGATCAGGATCCGATACGGCTGGCTTCGAGAGCTGATGAAAGACGGTCGGTGAGGAGAGAAAAGGGGTGTACCTGCAAGGCACTCCGATACTAAAGTAAGTAACCGAGCAAAGAGTGAGCAAGTACGAGAATAAAGTTCAGAGAATTGAATACCTGATCCTCCCAAATGAGATGGTTTATATAAGGGGCTAAATGGAAGATTATTGGTCCATATTGTGAGGCGCGGATCGAGGAATCCGTAAAAATAGGTAACGGTCAAAACTAGCCGTTGGGGAACTTTGTCGTGGTCGGTATGCTTGTGGTCGACAGAGACCACTATTCTCAATTCTGCTCGACGTCGAACACTTCTATTGAGTTGGTTTGCTTGGCCCAATTGTGGGAATTGGGCCAGTCCAGAACAATCTCTAATAGAAATATGCTTTATTTCTCACACATACTTAATAGAAATATGCTTCATACAGATTGGCGACAATGTTAAACTTTATTTCTGTTTTAGAGCAATCCAACATGTCTAGCACAAACCTCTGATTTATCATAAGTGGAACATTGATTATGCAATGACATATATATATATATATATATATATATATATATATATATATATATATATATATATATATATATATATATATATATTTGTTTAATAAAGTAGAATGTTGACATCAAAGAGTATTTAGAGAGATCATTTATCTACGATCAAATTATATTCAACAAAAACACTTTCGTTGCAAGCATTTTATTTTATTACCAGAAGTCCTCCTCCAACAAGGAAATCCAGTTTAATAAAGTAGAATGTTGACATCAAAGAGTATTTAGAGAGATCATTTATCTACGATCAAATTATATTCAACAAAAACACTTTCGTTGCAAGCATTTTATTTTATTACCAGAAGTCCTCCTCCAACAAGGAAATCCAGTCTGGTTTCTTTTGATATGAAAACATACCAGAATTTGATAGTATTTCTTTTTTGACGCATATTTCTATTAAGTATGTGTGAGAAATAAAGTTTAACATTGTTGAATAAAGTTTAACATTGTTGTCAATCTGTATGAAGCATATTTTTATTCGGTATGTGTGAGAAATAAAGTTTAACCCATACTCCAAATAGATTGGCAACAATGTGAAAAGAAAAAAAATACAAGTTTAACTCATTCGCCAATCTAAATGGTGAATGCATTCATATTAAAAAAGATTAAAAAAATAACTCATTAGCCATTTCAATTTCAATTGGCGTATGAGTGTAATAATAAATAAAAACAAATTTAACTCATTCGACAATCCAAATGGTGAATACATTCATATTAAAAAAATAAAAATCCATTAGCCATTTCAATTTGCGCATCGTGTAACTCAAAATATAAAAAATAAAATAAAAAATTGTACTTATACGTCAATCCATATGACGTATACAATACAAAACATAGTTACTTTCATAATTACTCTGAAAATTACGTTATTTTCATTTTTTTATTTACAAATTAGGTTATTTTAAAAAAAATCTCCATATTGCTACACTATGAAAAAAAAAAAGTCTAAAATATCACACATTAAGGATTCGTCCACAAAATGAGAATCCATTAGGGATTAGTCCAAAGGGAAGGACTACTCTATATAATATGTTTTTTTTGTTTTTTATTTATTTAAATATTTTATTTAATATATTAATTAATATAATATAGTGAACATAATTATTTAATGTCAAAAAATAATTAAAATTATTTTAAAAATCATGTAATTAATGTTTTAATAAAATAAAATATTTTTATTAATAATTTTTATAAATATTGTAATTATAAGTTTTTTTTTATTTCTATCCGGTTTGTTTCAGGTCTCCATCTATCCATATCAAGCATATATATCTATCAACTAATTAAAAACTAACATTATCTCTAAACTCTTTCTTCATCACAAATCCAAAACCGAGTGTATTTCTGCATTTCTCAAAAACACTCGAGAGCTTGTTCATAACACTTAATGCATCCTTCAAAATGCAAGACACCCTTAGTTGGTGCTAACAATGGCTCCAAAGAACGAACAATTATGTTTGTTTGTTGAAAATGATAGTTTTGAAAACTAATTTTATTATGAATAGGACTTCCTCCGTCATAAAATAAAAATATTTTAAAAAAAGTATGAGTAAATATAACAATTTTACAAAATATTTTAATCCTCAATAAAATAAATTGTGCAGGAAATTTTTTGGTCATGTGGTCACATGAGATAGCTTGGAGTCTTGTACTACTACCGTTTTGAAGTGATTATTTTGACGTCGTTTAACAGTTTCATTGTCGTTTCAATTTTCACCTCTTCATTCATTCTTCACAAGAACCCTAACCTGCAAGCAATGTTACATACGCTTGAAATCAATGGTGGCACCCAAACGACACTTCCTCCCACTCCTCCTCCTCCTCACCCTCGTCGCATTCATCACCTTCTACACTTACCACGCCACTTCTCTCTCATCCTCACTCACCGATCCAAACCCTAATTTCACCCTCCGAACCCCAATTCCCCAAAACCCTAATCCCATTTCCCCCAATTTCACTTTCCTAATCAAACTCCTCGCCTACAATCGCCTTGAATCCGTCTCCCGCTGCCTCCGCTCCCTCGCCGATGCCAATTACCTCGGCGATCGCGTTCACCTACACGTCTACATTGATCATTTTGCTGTTTTGAATGATGATGCTTCTGTTGATTTGAAGTTGAGTGAATCGCGTAGGATTTTGGAGTTTTTGGATGGGTTTGAGTGGAGATTTGGAGAAAAGGTTGTGCATTATAGAACTGGGAATGTGGGTTTGCAGGCTCAGTGGTTGGAGGCGTGGTGGCCTGGTTCGGATGACGAGTTTGCTTTTGTTGTGGAGGATGATTTGGAGGTTTCGCCGCTTTACTATGAGTTCATTAAGGCGTTGATTGTGAATTTCTATTATAATGTTTCCAATTATAGTCCTTCCATTTTTGGTGTTACGTTGCAACGTGCAAGGTTTGTTCCAGGTACCATTTTCTTTTATTTACTTTGTTTTAAATTGAATTAGAATTGTTGCAATTGTTGGAGTTGTTGCATTGTGATTTTTAGTTGCAGTCAAAATTTCAAGTTTCTGTCACAGTTCTCGATATTATAGAGAGTTACAGTAAAATGCTGTTGATGAGGTCTCAACCCTTTTATTTATAAAACAAATACCTCAGTTTTTGGTTCAAGTCATGCAATCAGGAATTTCTTAGGATAAGATTGTCCTTTATTTTTGCTGTAAAATATGCCACTTGGTTGTTGATAGTTAACAGAGATTAAACGTTGAATGAATATGGTTAGGGAGTAATTCATGGTTTAGCATAATATGTTGTTTGTTGCCTATGCTATTTGTGAGAGAGATAGGATATCAATGATTGTCATGGATGCTTGTATTTGTGAGTAAATCGGATGGATAGTGTATGCTTAGATTATTGGTTATTTGAAGTGAATTACTTAGCTGGAGTTGTCTTATTGTTATTTGTCAGTTTTGCTTATGATATATGGGGGAAAGAAACTGCAAATACCTAATGTTTCCCAAGTGTTGGCTACTGTGATCCTCTGTTGCTGTGACAGTTGGATTGTGTGTTGATGAGTCTTTTGTAGGACTTGGTATTATGAGAAGAAGGTCTTTTAATGGACAAGAGATTAGTTTTCCCAAAAATGACAATGATTCCATGTTTTTAAAAAACCTAAATACATCGGCTCAAACCACTCAATGATAAAGCTTCTTAGTACCCTAGACACTAACTTCACAGTTGTAGCTCATGAAAGTTGACCACATAGATCATCTAACACCACAATGTGAACCCCCAATCCCATTGCTCCTTTTATTAACAAAGTCAGGAACCAGAAAACTTGAACAACAATCCTATTGTTGTAGCTTGCAATGAACACAATGGGTCGAGGTAAATGAACCCAAATCTAATGAGCTGAAACTTAGCTGAATCCAGCTCCAACAAGGAAGCCCATCTATCACTTTTGAACTTGTGTAACTTATGTTTTCTTGTGTGCTAAGTTCTGAACATTCCTTGTGATTTGTGAATCTATCCAATTTTAAACTATGATGCCATGCTTGTGTATTCTGGTCTAGTTGCAACTTAATTGCTGCTAAGTTGAACCCTTTTTTTGTGTTATTGTTGTTACTCATTCATATGTAATTAATGTTCCCTTTATAATTGTACTCAACTTCATTACTTTGTGTATTTGTATATAGTTTATTGATGATATAATTGGTTTCTGGTTGCAGGTAAACACGGCAACAAGTTGCAGTTGGATGACCAGACACGGCTTTTCTTATACCAGTTGGTTGGTACATGGGGACAAATTCTCTTTCCAAAGCCATGGAAAGAGTTCAGGTTGTGGTATGACAAAAACAAGGCAAAGGGCAATAAACCATTTCTTGAGGGGATGGTAATAAAAAAATAGTTTCTTGTTTGCTTCTCAGGCATACATCAGCTGTTCAGTCCATTCCTAATTTTTGTTCTGAAAAATTGTACAGGTGACTACAGGGTGGTATAAGAAGATGGGGGAGAGAATATGGACACCTTGGTTCATCAAGTTTATTCAATCCCACAGTTACTTTAATATATATGCAAATTTTTTGCATGAAAGAGCATTAAGTGTCTCTCACAGAGATGCTGGAGTTAACTACGGGAAAACTGCTGGGCCTGATTCTCAGTTACTGAAGGAAAGATCTCTAGACTTCAATATTTTGGAAATGCAGCCTTTGAGTAGCTTAAAATGGTTTGACTTTTGTTTCAGAGAAGTACGTCCAGGAAGGTTTATGAGTAACTTTGAAGAACTTGAAGCTTTGCTTCACTCTCTGCCGAAACAAGATAGTATATTCTTAGTAAATCTTTTAGAGGTATCTGATGCTGTAGTAAGAAACTTACTATGCCACTTTGAGAGGCTAAATATAAGGAATTATATACTTATGGGCCCTCCATCTGATTCCTTATTTGATCTGGCAAGAAGGGGACATCCTGTGATCAATGTAGACCAATTTGTAAGTAGTATTGGAACAAATAAATTGACTTCCCGAGGTTCGAGTTTTGAGACTATCAAGGGTATTGTGGCAAAGGCTTATGTAATTAAAAAGTTGATCGAAAATAACTATAACACATGGGTTTTGGATGGGAGCATGCTTCTCACTTCCGACATATTGCTCGAGTCTAGAGATCCCAAAGACGACTTCTGTGCTGCAAACAACTTGGAACTCTTCTATGCTAAATGTTCATCATCTAGTGAGAAAATCTGGACTAACAACTTTGTATCGAAAGTTGCAGCCATGGCAGATTCTTTGGGGAAAAAAGATTCATCAACCCAAGGCAGCCTAAGTTTTGCGTATATTGTATCAAAATTATTGGAACAGAATGGTGCAAGTATTAGAAGAGTTGATGAGACTTCGTTTGGCATGAAGATTGAGTCAGGTGGTGTTAGTAAATCTTCTCTAGGGGATAAAAAGTTGGTATATTGGTCAACTGAGATGGAGCCAGATTCGATTCAGAAGCGGCTTGAAGAGTTGAATTTGTGGAGTATAGACAGTGATTTATCCTGCACTGCTGTGGTTTGTCACAAGTCATAGCTTTTTAGCTTACATATTCTTTATGTATTATTATTTGTAACACATTAAGTTTGCAATGTAAGCTTTAAGATGGACTGAAATTAAACAGTGAGTTGATTTGAATTTCTTTCACCATAATTAAAAAACAGATTTAAAGATCCCTTGTAACTGCGATCCGGAGGAGGTTGAAACCACTTGATGTCAGAACTGACCCCCGAACCAAATTAAACTGGTGGTGAAAAACCAAAAAAACAAAAAAAACAGATTTAAAGATTATTATATGTATTCCTTCACCATCATCAAGCACAACTTCACCATCATCAAACTCTTCATCGTCTTATTTGCCATCAACAATCTTTTACTTTCCCGTTCACCATCACCCAACCATTTACCTTCTTATTCACCATCCTTAACCTTTTTCACCCCGTTCACCTTCACAATCTTGTGAAACTTAAAAAATCGATTTTTTTTTTCTATATCAGAGATTTAAGATCAAAAAATGATTTCTGGATTTCTCGATCTAGTTTTTCCTTTTAGATTTCGGACCTAAATCAATAGATTAAGTCATTAAGATGTTGGCTAGAGGACCATCACGACAATCATGGATCCAAAAGTTGATATCGACACCATTACCAACCAACCAACTAATGTGCTCCCGATTGAAGAAAAAATATGATATCCAATGAAGTGATTGTGTCTCATTACTTCGCTCTTGAGTAATTTTGTCCAATGATTGTTGGAATGAAGAATGTCTAACCCATATTGAGGTTAGATGCCTCATTGAGATTAGTTAAAGACCACTTTATCTCGTGGCTTACTTTTGTCACAAGAGTACATATCATTATGATGAACTTTATCTGATTGAAGTCCATGTTCCATAGGAAATTCCTCAAGAATATATTTAGATCTTTGACAGACCAAGAGTAAATAGTGATGGAATAGATTATCATGCTTTGAATCAAAAAATTTATCAGAAGTCTGTCAGAAAATGGTAGAAGAGATGTCTTCTATGCAACCAACCATCTCTTCTACGCAACCAACTTGATTTTAAATCTATCAATGATGGGTTAAAGATGACAAGTCTTTGGGTTACCCTTAAAAATGGGGACTCTTTGGTAAGAAAAGGTTAGACTACCGAACTAAAACCAAAATAATTGACTATATGTACAATCTATCATGAGTTGATAACTTGTCCAAAATTTAAGCTTGAATATTGAAAGAAGTGCCTTTGAAAATTATCATAACATCATCCACATATAAGGTGTGAGAAGAGATATGACAAAAGAGATGATTTCTAGCATTATAATTAATAGCATGTCTATAAATAGTTACAAGATAATCTGGAAATTGTCGTTAAGTGATATGTAGAGTGTCTACATTAGTGATATTAGGTACGAGTACACCACTATATTTGCATTGAAGTGAGACATGATCCAACATCTATGTCTTATATTTGTAATGTATAATTTTTCTGCTATTAGACTAAATATATACATTTTCTTCGGTAGGTAGTTGAAATAAGTTGTTGGTTTCATACCAATTTCTAAAATTCCACCATCGGAAGTTTGGCAGGAAAGTGAGCACATATGTGCTCATGAGCTCCAATAATATATATATATATATATATATATATATATATATATATATATATATCCAAAAGTATGGCTATTGTCCAAAGCCCTTTTATTCTGGCATAGTAAGTTGAAGCATAAATTGTTGAGATTCCAAAATTTTGACCATTGTGTGAATAAGGGAAGATGACCTATTGGTCAGTAGTATAAATCATAGTGGAAACAAAGTTGTTGAGGACATGTATCACATGTCAGGCAACAAATTATGTCTAATATTAACTGCAAAAAATTTAAAACTAGCCTAAGAAACTAGGTTACAGGGAAACTATTAAGACTCTAACAAAGCTCTACAACAACATCAACCAAGTCTTATCACACAAAATAGAATTGACTACAAGGATCAATTTCTGTCATAATATTCTATCAATAACAATGCTTCTATTCAACTCATTAATCCTGATATATTTCTTAATCCTTTTTCTTATATTTTTTTAGGGTTAATAATCATTTACCCTTTGTAATATAGGCGAGTTTTGATTTAACTCTCTTTAAAAAAACTTGGATTATCCCCCCAAATTTTTAAAATTCTAAGTCCTTTGTCCCCCGGGTGGAAAAATTACCTCTGTAATTTTTTATTTATTTACCCCTGGTTTTACACGCTTAGAGGGTGCCAAAAAGTTTTAGGGGAATAGTCCAATTTTTTTTAAAGGGGGTTAAATCAAAACCCGACTATACTACAGGATAAATGATTTTTTTTTATAGATTTTCTCTACTCTAGTTGCTTGAATCCTCACCATTTGACTACTCTTCTTACCACAAAATTTACGGGTCTTCTTTCTACATGCTCAAACCATCTAAATTTATTTTTCATAATCTTTTTTAGTATAAGTTCTCTATCTAATATTGTCATTACTAATCTTATATTGTACAGTCTTACAGTACATCCAATGCAACAACTGCATCTCTGCCACTTTTATTTTACTCTTGTGTTGATTCTTAATCACCTAACATTATGTCACGTACAACATCGCATGTGTTACCAAAATTCTATAAAAAAATTCCTTCAACTTGAGTAGTACTTATGTGTCACATAAAATCCCTAAAACCTTTATCCATTTTAGTCACCCACATTGAATTCAATGGTTTACATAATCTTTTATTCCTTCTAAGGCTCAATAGTGAAAAAAAATTATGTAGTGGGATTAGTATTTTTTATGCCAATGCGGGAAATTTGACCTAACCATTAAGATTCCAAAAGAGACACTTCATGGTTTAAATTGTGGAAGTATCTGCTTGCAGGTATAATCATCAGTTAGTTTTAGTTTTGATGATGATAACCGATGAAGCAAATTTAAAGATGAAAATTTCATAAATCAAAGGACTTTTGGATGTTAAGAGTTATTTGTGATAGAGAGAGTCAATATCAATTGTCAAGTAAATCTTCTAATGACGACACTTGATCAAGAAATATTTTAAGCTTCACTAGTTAGACAACTCAAAGATATAGCGGAAGTGCTAATCAAGTCGCTAATTCAAACAAAATGATAAGTTAAACTGTAAAAGGTCAAAAGTGATAAGTTAAATTGTAAAAGGTCAAAAGTAGGGGTGGAAATAGGTTAGGTTAGACTAGGTTTTATAAGGCCTGAGTCTGGCCTACGATAAACTTAAAAGGCCTGAGTCTGGCCTATGGCCTATTATATACTCTATTTTTTGGCCTGACCTGACATTTTTAAAAGCCTGATATGACCTGAAAGCTTATTTACAAGCCTTTTTCTCATTAAGATTCTCAATTATTCCATATTACTTAAGAAGCTTTATAGGCTGGCCTTTATATCCATATATAGACTGACCTATTTAGCCTTTGTTCTAATATATATGCATATAAAACCCAAAAATACTATTCATCATACAAACAATACTATTCATCCGTACGTATGAAACTATTCATATGTACAGGGCGATACTATTCACCCCCCGTTTTTCTTTCCTTTTCTTTTTTTGACTTTTCGTTCGACTTTCTAAAACTTTCGATTTTCGCGGTAAATGCAATCTCCAAAATATGATTTCTTTCTCTTCATCAACAAAGATTTTAAGGCACGTTTACAACAATCTCCACATTGACTTTAAACCATGTTGATACCAATTTAACAATCAACATCATTGTTACTCTCTACCAAATTGAAACTTTAATCAATAACTTTGATCAAATTCAAGTAACCTTTGAATCTTGATCTCGCCACCTGCATCCACTTTTTTAATTACAGTTTTCTGCCTAGGTAATTTAACAAGCCTACAAGTATGATTTTTCAACCACCCTTGACTCCACCTATTTACAAATGTCTCCCTGAAGGTTTTTCTTCTTTTATTTTGCAGTCCTTCAACCACATTAAAAACATAATATCCAAGGCTAGTATAACCGTCCTTTTGAGATGCTATAATAATCATCATTACCTTATCATGAGTCAAATGATAATCAGAGATATTTGTAAATGTTCCCTCACTACTTCTAGAATACGTAGTAGGAAACTCCACCTCAAACTGTGTTTTCTCCATTATAGTTTCTACCAGGTTTCTCCCTTGGTTTTCACTATTCTTCTTCTGAAGAAATTTTCTACCAACCAAGTAAGCTCTTTTAACCTCATCTCTTCCCAAAAAACTCATTAACAACTCAGTGGTAACATGCATTTATATTCCTTGATTTCTGCAAAATTCATTATACTCCTCTAAAACTTTCTCAAGGCATTCATAACGCCTTAAACTCAAATCCCATAGTTTTTCCTTCTCATGAAAGCCCCCACTAGTTAACGATGAATGAATAACAACATTTGAACCTTCTAAAATATATAGACTACATATTTTAGACCCTTTAGCAATAATCAATTCACCACGCGAAATCCTCAACTTTCCACGTTCAACTCTAGTACAATAGCCTATATCATCAAACATACTTATAGATAATAAATTTTGCTTGAGTTATGGAACATACCTCACATTGTGAATAAGAAGTTCATGATCATTAAAAAATTTAAATCTGACCGTACCAATAACATTAATCTTGCATGTATTATTATTACTAAGGTGAACACTGCACCTGGCACCATCTTCAAAGTTTCAAAGTATTCTATTTTTGAACACATGTGATAAGAGAAACCTGAGTCAATGACCTAACTATCTTCAGTTTCCAAACTCGATACTATTAATGCTTCAACATACTCATAACTTTCCTCACCCAAGGAAACTACAACTTGAACAAAATCTTCATTGACCTTTCTTTCAGGATAATTCCTTTTAAAATGATCGATTTTCTAACAATTAAAACATTTTACCTTTGACTTGTCAGACCTCTTTGATTTGGACATCCCTTTACGCTCACCTCCTACTCTTAACACATTTAAGCCTTCACAACTATCTTCAATCTTCAAACCTTTTGACTTTTAAAATTCTTTGGATTTCACCTCCGTCTGGACTTCATCCAAAGTAATAGTACCTTCCTTACCATAAAGAAATGCATCCTTAAATTGCTCAAAGGATTTGGGTAATGATCTCAACAGGAGCAAAAGCTTGTCCTCATCATCAATCTTCACTTCAATATTCTCAAAATCATCGATAATCTTATGAAATTCTGTAAGTTGCTCAACTATGGATTTGTTCTCCACCATTCGGAAGGAATAAAGTTGTTTTTTCATATACAACCTGTGAGCCAAAGACTTTGTCATATACAATGATTCAAGTTTTGTCCACATAGCAACCACAGTTTGCTCCTTGGATATTTCTCTTAGAACTTTATCCCCGAGACACAAGATAATGAGACTTTCAGCCTTATTTATCATCTTGGTCTTTTGTACCTATGTAAGCCCTGCAGGCATCAATGTTTCACTTTTCAAAAGCATTGATACACTTCTCTTGAATTAAAATTGCTTGCATCTTAATTTTCCACAACCCGAAGTCGTTGTTACCAAAAAATTCTCGGTCTGCCATCTACAAACCATGGTGCTCACTTTGCTTCACGCTCACCGCACCACTTCTTGTGAATTACAACAAAATTCAATATCAATTTGTGGGGCAAAGAACAATAGCAACCAAAATAAATGGTCTACAACAATAATAGTTCGTACACAGATAATATAACAAAATAAGACAAAGAAAAACGAAGGTTTATTTACCCAGTTCGATCAAACGATCTACTCTGGGGGAGAAAGCAACTCTCCAATTCACTATACCGAGAAAGTTGTTACAAGAGATTACATATGAGTTACAAGAAAATAAATTCCGCCTTCAGGTTCCTAAGAACAATAACTATTAATTTGAAATTAGCTATTAATTTTAAAATGAACAATAATTATATAAATTCAATTGTATTAAAATACAAATAGAAAAAAGGGACTCATAAGATGAAAAAAATATTTAATATTTGATAATAATGATTTTATTTTTCAAATTAAGATAATTATTGATTAAACTAAAATATGTATTGTGTTTATAATGACCCGTGAAATATAAATAATATTTGATACAATATAAAATGTATTTATATACAAATGTAAATTTGAAATGAGTTATTTAATTATAAATTGAAAAAAAATGACACAACCTCAATTGTATTAAATAATCATGTAAAAAGAAAAAAAACTCGTGAGATGAGAAAAGACAAAAAAAGAAATTTTGATGCGATAATGACCCGTGAGATAAAAAAAACTTGATGCGATATAAAATGTATTTAGATACAAATACAAATTTTAAAATGATATACTTAATTGTAAAAATGAAAAATAATCATATAAATTAAACTATATTAAATAATTATATAAAAAGAGAAAAAAAGGGAATTATGAGATGGAGAAAGAAAAAAAAATATTTAAAAATAACAATTTTGTCTCTCAAATTAAGATAATTGTTGATTAAAATAAAATAAATATTATGTTGATAGTGACCTGTGAAATAACTAAAATTTTAATTTTATTAAAATTAAAAAATAAACTATTAGTATTTTTATTTATAATAAATAAATAGAAAAAAATTAAAATGAATGTGAGAAAGTGTAAGAAAAAAAAATGAGAGAGATTTAAAATAAAATAGATATTATATTGATGGTGACCCGTGAAATAAATAAATTTCTAATTTTATTAAAATTAAAAAATAGATTATTAGTATTTTTAGTGATAATAAATAAATAGAGAAGAAAATTAAAATGATAGTGAGAAAGTGTGAGAATAATATGAGAGAGATTTGAAATTTGAATGAAGATAATAAATGTATGTAATATTTAATTATAATTTAACTGGTGAGGATTGATAAATGAATACCACTTGTCATAATGTAGTAGGAGATGATAATGAAAAAAAGTAAATATTAGTTGATTACTGAAATGCTCTTTTGTTAGTATAAATAATTTATGGTGAAATGATAATTTTTTTAATTAATTTTTTTAGCCCAAAAGAAACGTTATAGTGGAAGATTAACAAAAATGAGGGAACTATCCCAAAACCTCAAAAACTAAGGATCTCTGCAACTAGACAATCTATGAAGGTTCCTTGTATTTTTTTTTTAAATTCATTACTAAGAGAGAGGGCATAAGGAATGCCTCCCCAAACAATTACAAATAAATTAATTTACACCAAAATCACCCAACAAGCCAAAATTAAGAACTCCAAAACAAAAAAAAGAACAAGTGGTGATACACCCAGTCTACACTAGCTGACCCCTCACCATCAAAGAGCAACACCAATCAAAAACAAAAAACCACTAATAACACTTGACATCCAAGTTACCAAGCAAACATAGAAAAAAATTGTCTCGGTTGAATAAAAACTTTGCCACAATCACCACCTCTCAAGGGCCGCCTCGAAGAGGAAAACCGCTCCAACGCAACTACAAAAAAGGTCAAGAAGGACTTTGCCAGAGAGACTCAGCCTGTCAAGACAAACAAGTTCACGACCTAATATAAAACTCCTTCTTGAATTAACACCTCTGACCCCAAGAACAAAATTGCACCTTGTATAATCACTAATTAGAGTGGAGAGAATCCCACCAAGTAAAGTTCCTAAAAGTTATATTTGATGGTTGTACTATTTTGGTTCATAGATTTGCTAGTTTTTGAAATAGATAAAAAAAAAATAGATCTCGAAGCCAACAGACAATTGTGCTAACGGTTTCTAATACTCAAAGGCACCAAATCCATATTGGATAACGAGCATGAAACCCGTTTCCATCCAAAAACAACGCCAATACGAGACAATGACATGCTCTATAGTTAGAATCGCACCCATGATCTCAACAAAAAATGAGTCTTCCTGACCGAGAAAACAAGAAAAACTACCGATATAAACACCCGCGCTATTACGAAAAGAACCAAAATGAACACGTGACAATTTTGAAAGTTCGTGCAAGTAAATTATTATAAATAGATAATAGATTAGAAAATATGATTTTTTTCGTTTTTTTTGTGAAGTAAATTATTATAAAAAAATTTAAAAAATATAATCAAATTCTAGTTTAATGTCATTAAATTCAAAATTATGCTAATATTAACGTTTCATTCTAGAATTACAAAATATTATAAAAATCTGATATGATAAATAACAATTTACAAAAGACTCGAATCTCAGTTTGGTTAATTGTTCTGGTGAATCACTTAATTAACTAGTATAATATGATATCAATTTAATTTCTTAACTAAGTTATTGACCCACTATTTTTGCTTTTGTCATAAGATACCATATTTTCATACTTAACATTTTTTTCTAACATTTAATAAAAAAATATAATTTAGTTAACTAAACAGTTTCTTAAATGATTAATATGTAATATTTATTATACAAAAGAACTTTTCATTAAGCTTACAATATTAATTAAGTTAAGATACTTTTCATTAATCAAGCCTACAATATATAACTTTAGTTAAAATAATTATTTTATTTTTGTGAAAACAAAATTACAAATTTTACTTTCCGAATTCATAATGGAAATCCCAAACAGAAATTAGGGATTTGACACTACCGAACAAGACGAAACGACACCGCATGGAAGGTGAAGCTCCATCAATGGAGAATCCCAAAATCTCTGCGTATTATCAAACTAGGTTAGCACACTTCGGCGTCGTCAGCACTGAGTGGCTAGCTCAGGCTCAGTCCGCAACAAAACCTATCCCATCATCATCAACTGATTCATACACTGATAAAGATGCCAATTTCTCTGTAATTGATGAATTCAATAGGTGGCGTAATCACCCTGATTTGGCCGAGGCTGTCGCTGCAATTCGTGCTCTCGCTGCTGTTATCAGCTCTAGTAAAGCCTCCACTATGATGCAACTTGAAATCGAACTCAAAAACGCCTCTGATACCCTCAAAGTATGCATCTTTATTACCTTTATTCCTTTCTCGCTGAAACCGTTTTTATCACCCAACAAGTTTGTGTCAAGTATATGAGTGTGTTTGGTTTGGTTTGGATCAGTTATTGAATACTTTTTATTTAATTTATCTACTTTGGCTAGTTTTTGAGAGAGTTTATTGAAATAGCCTATGATTTATGAAATATTGACACAAAAAGACACAATTTTTATGCTGACATGTCTACATCGATAATGATTTAAGAAAATACTATCTCCGTTTTAAAATGACTGTGTTTTAGAAGAAAAAAAATTGTTTTGAAATAAGTATCATTCTCATTAGAAATGATTACTATTTTTCCAATTGTGTTCTTTAGTTATTACTCTGTACACTACTTCCAACACATTTATAAGGTTAATTTAGTAGAAGTGTAATGTCTTATAACAATATCATTAGATTTCTTAATCTGGGTGTAAAAGCTTTAACGACGGTCATTTTGAAACTGAGGGAGTATAATTCATTGTGTGTAATCATATGTGTTGGTTTCAAACACTTACGTAGGTTGGACGCTGGACATATTTTCAATTTGAAGTGTAGATGCTACATTGCTTATGATATATTCATAATCTATTTTCGGCTTATTTCAACAAGCTTTTCAGGATAGTTTATAAAAACATTAGCTTAACCACATTTTGTATTTGTTTTGCTTATAGAAATATCTTCATATTAGCACATGTGTGATAAACCCTTTAGTCAGTTAAATGTATGCTAAATGAGATATGAAAAATAAATAATGTTTATGTTGAAAAATAGGAAGTGGTAGTTTTTATTTATTTTATGTATTTGAGTTATTGAATTTCGTGATGGATTTGCTAAGATGAATGTGGGTTTAATCTGACAATTACATTGACAGGCATGGGATACAACCTCTATCTCATTGACAGCGGCGTCTGATCTGTTTATGAGATATGTTACAAGAACATCTGCTTTGGAATTTGAAGACTTCAATTCTGCAAAAGCTCGCTTGATTGAGCGTGCTGACAAGTTTGGAGAAATCTCCTACAAGGTTTGTCTGTGTGTGGTTGGTTGTGCTGTTAGCTAAATTTCTCTTACTCCTGTTGGTGCGATTGTTTATTTGTTTGTTTTGTTTTTGCAGGCTCGTAAGGTTATTGGAATGCTTAGTCAAGATTTTATATTTGATGGTTGCACTATTTTGGTTCATGGTTTTTCCAGAGTTGTCTTTGAAGTTCTTAAACTGGCTGCGCATAATAAGAAACGCTTTCGGGTCTTCTGCACAGGTTTTTTTTCTGTCTAAACTCTTGAGTATATGTTTGCATATATTTCCCAAAATGCCTGGTTAACATTTATAATTTGTTTTGATAATGGCTTACAAATCATAGTTTGATTTAGTGGAAAACCAACTTTTTTTTCTACTAAAACCATGGTTTGAAACTCAATACCATGTTCAAATATTAGCCAACTTGATTGTTTTATACAAGCCTGTGGTTGAAAATATGTTTGCTTGTAAACCAAACATGCAGTTAATGCAATACAATTCACTGTTTGTTAGAAATGGGTTAAGTGAGGATGATACAGCTATCCAAGTAACTAGACTCGTATTTAGGCATTTTTTAAGAGGTGGAAAAGGAAATAAGGATAGGGATATGAGGGAGGAGGGGAGAGAAATCCCTCATCTTAACCAAGTTTGGGAGACTCAGGGGACCAATCATGATAAATATCAAGTAATACGGAAACTGATCTTAGGAGATATTCTAAGATAAGAAACTCACCTTACAAGATAACCTTAGATATACTCTAACATACTATCAAATTATAAGATAGTTTCTTATTTTCTAACATTTTCTTTGTTACCAATTTGAGATTCAAACTTTCTAACTGTTTTACCTAACTTTGCAGAGGGGAGACCAGATCGAACAGGTTTAAGGTTGTCCAATGAGCTGGCCAAGCTTGATGTTCCCGTGAAACTTGTGATAGACTCTGCAGTGGCTTATACCATGGATGATGTGGACATGGTATTTGTCGGGGCAGACGGCGTTGTTGAAAGTGGTGGTATAATTAATATGATGGGAACATACCAAATCGCGTTGGTTGCAAAGAGTATGAATAAGCCAGTTTATGTGGCTGCTGAAAGCTACAAGGTGCTTTTGACTATTTAATTTACTACTTAATTATCAATCTAATACTTTAGTTGTTACTTCCTCTGTTCCTAAAGATAAAACCTTGTTAATTAAATCATGAGAGTACTTTAGAATGCCTGCATTATTATGTGAATTGTTATATTTGTTTGGAATGGATCTTGTATAATTACATGTTATGTACGTGTTGCTCTGCAGTTTGCTCGTCATTACCCTCTCGACCAAAAGGATTTGGCACCCGCCCTACGACCAGTTGATTTTGGTGTACCTATTCCAGCCAAGGTTGAGGTCGAATGCTCTGCCCGGGATTATACTCCTCCTCAGTATCTGACTTTGCTTTTCACAGATTTAGGCGTTCTTACTCCATCCGTTGTTAGTGATGAACTCATCCAGCTATACTTATAATCATCCTCATACGGTTCTCTTCTGATTTTTATAATGTTGGCCTCAGTTAAAGATAGTTTCTCTTATGAAACATTTTTGTAATACAAGTACGCCCATCGACAACTTCAGTATCACTGGGGAGAGTTTCTATTGTACTGTATTTGTTAGGTCTAGTTTCTAAGAAATGCAAGGGCTGCAAGCTCAACCTAATATTTGCTGATCGTTATTACCCTGTATCCAATTTTGGTTATTTGCTTTTCCATGTAATCATAAGAGAGAATTCTGCTCAAGATACAGTTAGAATCTAAATGTGAATTCTTCTTCCAGCCAGGGTTCAAATTGTGGTTTATGTAGGTCCGACTGTTTCCGCCGGATGGTTTACCATGCATACATCTCTCATATATTGTAGATTTTCAAAACTTATTCTTATGAAAGTTGATGTTTGGGAATCTTATTTACTCATAAGGAAAGTAAAGAGCAACATCTTACATATAAAAACACCTTTTTGATAAAACTAACTAATACAGTAGGGTTTAGGGTAACAAGTAAATTGTTTCACTGGTTTTGTGATCTTTTGGGAAGAAACATATTTCTGAGGTCTGCAGCATCAACCTCTCCAAAGTGATTCTCTGGAATCCAGTTTCCAGTCTTAGGATCTTTCATCCAAAAGATTGTTCCATCTTTATTGCCCACTGAAGTTGATTCATTCTCCATATTTGACTTCACCACTTCCACAGTGGTATTTGCCACTTGCATCCTTATACTTTTTGCTACAACTGCATAGGATTGCTTTCTGCACCATTGTTCCAAAATTTAATCAACACATAAAGGGGAAATAAATTGAAAGAAAATAATCACATGAAGGGCATGCAAGTAGGCATGGCAACAGGGCGGAGACATTCTTCCCGTATTCAAACTTGAATTCTAGTTAATTATTTATTCGCCGTTTCTTACTAGTTAATTATTTATTCGCCGTTCCAAGCCCAAACGTGGATAAATAATTTAACTCAACACGTCTCAGTTCGAGTAATACCACCATGTCTTATCTCCACATCTGAATCAATTTATTAATTAATTTTTTCTTCAAACTAATAATTTGTCTGGAATCCTATCAAACATTAAGACAAAACAAGAAGTAAGGAAAAATATTTGTTTCTAACCTGAGATAGAGAAGATAATTGGCAGCAATATTAGACATTATGTTAAAAGTAGAAAACCAAGTGTGAGTAAAAAGAGTTTGTAAGAATGAGTTTATATAAACATTTTGTGAATGAAAGTTTGGTCACAATCAGATTATGGCATATCTCAAGCATTATTGAGCATTTAATTTTGTCCAGTCACAAGATTGTTTATGTGAGGATTCTTATTAGGGGAATGAGATACCATTTAAATAAAATAAAATAAAAACTTCATATATCTTTTAGTTCTATTTAGTATTGTGCAACTCATATTAATAAAAATATTTTTAGATATCTTGTAGAGCCAGGAGATGAGAAATTCTATGCCAACTTGAATGGATTACAGGCATTATAAAACCATATAGGTACTGATTCTAGTTTGTAGATATCACCACAACAATTCCTTGTAAGGAAAGTTATCACAAGAATAACAAATTGTGAGGTATTGAGTATTAAAATCAAAGTTGAATCATATCCGAAAACAGGAAATTAAAAGCACAAATTCTATCTATTAGAGTAAATTAATTAATCTCAAATATAGTTGATATTATTTTTATACCAAAAAAATATTTAATATTTATTTTGTATTAATTGTGAAAACAAATAGATTTAAAAAATCTCTAATTTTTTCGATAATTTCAAGAGATTTAATTTTAAACCATACTTTAGGCATCTAGAATAGTTGACTCAACCCTAATCAAATGTATTGTTTATCTCATTTGCTATATTAAGTGTTGTATGGGACCAAAATTTAATTAACCAAGAGAGAGAAAACATATTTTGAGATTGTATGAATTAAAAAGTTGTAAAAAGAATTAGGAGGTCAACATAAGGCATCGAAACTGTAGGTAGGGAGTTCGACAAAGGTGGTAGGTGGTTGTCGCCACTAGAAATCAGAGGAAAGTTGTGGCGGAAGGAGGCAACGGTGCCAAGGGGTCAGAAGCACCAGACAGTGGTGCTAGATTCGTAGTGGAGATAGTAGACGAGGTTGCTTGAGCCGTAGTAGCGACGAAAAACGATGATACAAGAGTCGTAACTATGGAAAACGATTGTCGTCACAGATTCGGACGACAATGTCGAGGTTGTAGAACAGAAGTCTGGTGGTTGGGGCTCAGGTTCAACGGAGCTTTGGCAGGCGGCGAGTCAGCGGTGACAGTTGGTCGCGGTGGCTTGTGTTTTTAGTCATCCTGTCCAATTTTCTCGGTTTGTATATTTTGGGCTTCTTCATTTTGGTTTATGGATCCGTTTGTTAATGGTTGAGGTTTTGAACATGTTATGGATTCTTTGGGTTTCAAAAGATATAAGTATGCACCTCTTGCATTTTTGTCTTCCCAACCTTCAAAACTTTGGAGTTGAAGACAAATGATAAGGGTAGGAATCATAGTGGTAATATTACAGAGTCAGGGATAAATTCCTAAGAATGTGTTCTTGAAATTTATGAAACCCTTGGAGATATCCAATGGGGATCGAGAAACACTTCTAAACACATTAACCTTGGTTGATTCATATATAGAAAGTTGGAGACATTGAGAGACATGTGAGCATAAAATAAGGTTTGTTCTTGGGAACTTGTGTGACAATTTTTTTATAACTCATTTGTAATCTTTTGTAACAACTCTTAAAAGTATAGTGAATAAAAAGGGTGTTCTCTCTAGCATAGTAGATTATTTGATCAAACTGGGTAAACAAGTTATTCTATTTCTTGTCTTGTATTTTATTCTTCTTCTTCCAAGTTAAGTTGTTGTCTTATTTGAGTTATTTTTGTTGAAGACCATTTATTTTAGTTGTCGTTGTTCTTTGTCTCCACACATTAAATTTTCTGGTGGGATTGAACATTTCGGCTTCACGACAAGTTGCACCTAGCATGAGGCAAATGGATGATGTTTACAAGTGACCACCATAAGTTCTAAATGGCAGATCAAGAGGTTTTTCGGAGACAACAATTTTCTGTTGTGGAAAGGGAAGATGTAAGCAATCTTAACTCAAGACAAATGTATTGAAGTATTGAAGGGTGGGGTATTGATGATTGTACGCCTAACAAAAGCACATAAGAGCAAGATGATGGATAACGCCAGACGTGTCAATATCTTGTTTTGTTAAAATATGCCTTAAAACCTTAAGTGATGAAGAGAAAGAAAATATATTTCGAGATTGCAGAAACCAAAATGTCATAAAAGCATACATAAGGTTGTCAGAAGGCGTCGGACTCACAGATATGTGGTCCGAAAAATATGGGCGCTAATTCTAGGACACGATTGTCGAAAATAAAAAATTGATAGCAGTTCGGTCGAGCAGTGATTCGGGAATATCCACAGAGTTTCAAGTTTTTTTAATCATCTTATCCAGTTTTCTTGATTCATGTGTTTTGGGTTTTTTTTTTGTTTCGATTCGTGGATCCATTCGTTAATGAGTATATTTTTGGGCTTGTTATGGATTTTTTGGGTTTCAACATTTATAAATATGTATCTTTTGTATTATTGTTATCACAACCTTTAAAACTTTAGAGCTGAAGACAAACAAAATGGTTTTGAAATCCTAGTGGTAATCTTATAAAGACAAGGGTATATCTTAGGGGAATTGAGAAACATTTATAAACACTTTGAGTTTGTGTTATTCATATAAAGAGAGTTAGAGAGATTGGAAAACACTTAAGTAGAATTTAAGATTTGTTCTTGGGAACTTCGATGGTTGTTTTCTTGTAACTCATTTATCATATTTTGTAACAATTCTTGGAACTGTAAGGAATAAGACAATTGTTATATCCCCCATAGTTGATCATTTTACATAACTGGGTAAATAAGTTATTGTGTTTATCGTCTTTATTAATCTTCTTCGACCAAGCTAAATTGGTACCTTATTGAACAAAGAGTTAATTTTTGTTGAAGACCATTTATTTTGGTTAACATTGTTCTTTGTCACCAAAAATGAAAAAAATTGTGTGATTAAATTCTTAACAATTCTATCCGAATTCTTTTAATTATTCTATAAATTTCACATCATGTGCCTCAGGGATAAAGTTCTAAGAAAAGTTTCCAAAGAGAAGAATGTGACTTCGAAGTAGGCAAAACTTGAATGATTGAATATGACCAAGTCTTTGGATTTTAGGTTACATCTGAAACAACAACTCTACTCATTCTGAATGGCGGGGAACAATTCCATAGTGGATTAGGTGATCGAATTCCACAAGATTATTGATGATCTTGAGAATATTGAGATGAAAATTGATGATAAGGACAATGTTCTACTTTTGTTGAGCATTACTCAAATCCTTTGACCACTTTAAGGATACCATTATTTATGGTAAGGAAGGTAATATTACTTAGTCTAGACGACTGTGAGATCCAAAAATATTTCAAGGGTGAAAGGGTTGAAAATTGGTGATAATGGCGACGGCTTGAGTATCTTAAGTTGAGTAAATGAGCGTATATGGATGTCTAAATAAAAAAGGTTTGACAAGTCAAGGGTAAAACATTTCGCTTGTCAGAAAAGTGACCATTTCATGAGGGATTGTCTTAGGAAGAGGGGCAACGATGATTCTGTTCAAATTGAAGTTGCCTTCGATGATGATAATTATGAGAGTGTTGGTGCCCTAGTGGTGTCGGATTTTGATACTCATGTATTGATGGAGGTAGAAGGAGCAAAAGAGGGCCTTAAGTGATGAATATTTGAGAATAGTTTAAGGCATAATAACTTATTCAGGGAGAAGTTATTAGGGTGTATAAAGACCTATAGTGTGAAAGAACACTTGAGCAACATACAACCTTTCATAAACTCATAGAAACTTAATGCTTGTCTTGAGCGTTATGCTTTGAATATGTCTTAAGGGTTACAAAACTAAAAAAACAGAAACTTTTTTGAAGACATTCGAAAGTAGATGTAGTTAAAGATGATTGAAGAATCATACTTATTAACTTGTTAGAACTGAAATATAGAAGGAAAAAAAAAAGTAGTTAGGAATCAGCGAATACAAGTGGCAAGATCAAGGTTCAAGCGAGAAGAAAAAAAAAGTAGTTAGGAATCAGTGAATGCATGTGGCAAGGTCAAAGTTCAAGTGAGATTTAAAGTTGATAAAATTATTCAATAGATATTAAATTGACAAAGAGCCACAAAGTGGTTGATGAATAAGTTGACATCCCACGTTCCAAGTCAAAAGTAGAGATTATTAATATATACCTTAAAATTTTTGGTAATTGAAAAAATATATTTTATTAAAACTCACCTAAAACTAAAAATAACACTTGGGATGCTAAATAGCATCACTAATTTTTTTTATATATATAAAAAGTGACCATGTTAACAGGGTAAGATATTCTTAAAAAATTTAATTATAACATTTATTAGATAAGAACATAGAATGGGGTGAGTGGGATAACTCAGTTGGTATTTGCTTGTTGGGTGGAGTAAGCTGTTGGTTCAGGGTTCGATCTATGACAACAATATCTTCTTTGTAAATAAGTTGTTGATAGTTTATAAATCAACAACTTTAAAAAAAATATAAGAACATAGAATCAAAAACTAATTTAAGGAATCATAGATCTAATGAATCATATTTTTTATTTATAATTAAATCGTAATATAGTTGATTCTAACAAAATTATCTAGTTACGGAAAAAGGAGATTTACCACTATGTAGGGGTGTTCAAAACCAAATCAACCCAATAAAAAACCGCAACCGGTTCGGTTTGCGGTTTGTATTTTGCAAACCGAACTAAAACAAACCAAACCGAATTATATTACAACCTAAACTTCATTTATCCCACGTCCAACCCAAAACTTAAACCTATTATGCCTTAACCATACAAATATTCTCTTAGTCACGCTTAGGGTTTTAGTTTTAACATTCTCAAATCTCTTCAAGTAGTATCGCACATTCTTCTCATCATATTTGCTATGTACATCTCATCTCTTCTACTCTAATATCTCTTATCTTATGTTCTTTCTTTTTCATATTCATCTTCTCCTTTTTTATATTATTGTTCTCTCTTCCAATTACGTTTTTATCGCACATTTCTTCTATAATATCGCATATCTTATGATCTTTCTTTTTCATCTTCTCTAATCTTTCTTCTCCTCCGTTTTTTCTTTTTATTGTATTATTTTTGATATTTTTTTATACTATTTTTTTATGTTTTTTATTCCACTTCGGTCTAATCTTATTTTTGTATATTGAATGAGAATTTATTGTCTAAATATGACGGGTTTTGTTGTTCTCTATAAATGTATGTATGACTCAATAAAAATATTGTAAAAAACCGAATCAACCGAACCAATCCAAACCGCATTGGTTTAGTTTGGTTTGGTTTCTTAAAATCAACCGAACCGAATCAAACCGCATATTTTTTTCTCTTGTGATTCGGATAATTTTTTGCATAAAAACCGTTCAAATCGTACCGCGAACACCCTTATCCCATGTCCTGAATTTTTTTTTTCTTTTAAAGGACAACTACATCCCCTATGTCCTGAGTGTAAGTTTTTTTTACACATGACATGCGCATCTGATTTATTAACATCAACGAAATATTTGTATAACAGTATGAATTAACAAAAAAAAACATTTGTAAAGACATTTTAAGAATTAATAAATTTCAGAGTTTAAAGATGGTGCAGTGTAAAACTTAGGCATGCAATCAATTAAAATTCTTACATTTTTCATGATATTTCACTATTTTAAAAATAAAATTGAGATTTATTGTGATAGATGTCTCACATTGATAGACAGTGTAAAAATATTATACATTGTTGGTATATTTTCTTTTTTCTCAAAATTTATTTCTTTCAACTATTTAAATGTTAATAAATAAAATTCTTTCAACTAATCATAAATTCTTGTAAACAAATATTAATTTTAAAACTTGGTTAGAATCTTTTTTAGTTTAAAATTTATTTAAATGTTTTCAAATAGTTGAGTAACCTATGGTAATAAAACAAAATAACTTCAATTATTTCAACATCAATCTTGTCTACACACATAAAAACAGCCAGTGCCAGTCCACTTTAGCAACATAAGCAACATAAGGTATATGTAAAATGTTCAAATATATTTAGAGTGATTTACAAATTGAGTGTCCACATTATCTCCACCAGTCATTTATCTTTTAAAAATTATACTTTTCGTTGAACTACTAACATTTCAACATTATAAAAAAAAATTAAGTTAGTCTAAATATTTTTCCAGTATTATATTAAACAATGAATGAGTACGTAAAAATGTCTACATGAAATTGAAACTTATAAATGATGTATTAGATTAAATCATATAAATATGCTCAGTGCTTAAGACTATACATTTGCCTTTTGATACAGTAGGACAGTGGGAATAAAGTAAACTTCAAATCACTGCTGGTAATGGAGAGCTTGATCATAGTCCAAACTGGCAATGGAGAGCTTGATCATAGTCCAAACTGGCAATGGAGAGCTTGATCATAGTCCAAACTGGTAATGGAGAGCTTGATCATAGTCCAATCTGGTAAGGAATTCCATAATCTGAATTAGGATATTTTGTCCCCCTTAATCAAGAACAGAAGTGGAAGGGGTTGAAAAAGCCTACTCCTAATGACACGTGTCAATCAAACCTAATTCTCTCTTCTTTTTTATCCTATATATTTGACTAGTTAATTTATCTAAAACACAGATTACAAATCAATCAACAAAGGGACAAAGTTGGCCACTACTCCAGAAAGGGTGGAGGAAATTATATCAAAGGGGTCTTGATGACATTGACCCTTGCGAATATCCATTAGCAACACCTTGTTTTTTCTTGAAATTTGTAATACTACAATGAGGACATATATATTCCAACCCATCTGTTTTTGCATAATCCTGCACAAGTTGTTAAAGAACAAAAAATCAAACCTTGAGACAATTAAGTGTTTTGCATTGGACAAAACCAGTACTCGTCTTGTATAATTGCAAGTGATGATGCAAATGCAATACCTTAAATGCGCCAAGACCCTGCCTTCTGTCACAGCCGAAGTGAGCCCACTCACCACATATGCCGCAATTCACCCAATCCCCAGCAGCACTACTGTTGAACAGTAAATATTGTAAGGAAAACATTTACAAAAAATTAGATTAGCTGCTGCTACTTGCACACACATTAATATCAGGCTTCTATTGGTTACTAATCATATCATGAATTGAATGATAAATTACAACTTCTCTACAGTTTTAAAATTATACTTAAATTAATTGCATAGATTCGTTGACTTAAAAATTAGTACAAACCTGTGACACAACAAGCAGCATTCTCCATCCACGTCATCGTGTGCTAATTCATATTCTAAAAGATAGGTTTCATAATGTCTTTTGAGTGTATTTCCAACTCCCTGTACAGGACACAACATGGAAAAAAAATCTTAGCAGCTAGTTAATTTGACATCATAAACAAACATCAAGTCATTACATAAAATTTGAATTAGTTTGTGAATATTTTTTTTATGTGATTTTAACTATTCTAAACTATGATGCATAGATAAGGGTATGGTACCCAGTACAGGTGCCGGTACTGGTGCGAGATACGAAAAAACTCAAGAGTCGGGTACGTCTATAAAAATTAGAGTTTCTCTATAAAATATATTAGTGAAGAACTAGATTGTTCGATTCATAATAAAATACTACAATAAAAGTTTAAAAAATAAAAATTGTGTTAAGTTACAATAACAAAGAAACTAAAATACATAAATCTATAGTGTTAATATATTAAAACACTGCAAATTTCCACTTAACTAAATAATGAAAAAAAAAAAGAAGTGGCACAAGTATGATATGTGTACCGGTACTGGTACTTCACAATTTTCGGAGTACAAAAGTAAGTTCTGTTTTGATTAGATTGAATAGGTTATAAAGATTGAATTCACAAGTAAATTCATTTCAATAATGAATTTATAATTTGTCTACTTCCATTTTCAATTAGGTGTTTTCGGTTGGCATTGGATTGAATACGATTATGAAAACCTTAGTTGGTAGGATTCATGTTAGTGGTCAAGCCTAATCTAAAAACCAAACCTAAATCAATCATATGGTTTAGTTCATAAAATACTACTGAATTATCTTATAACAAATGTACTTAAACAGATCAGTTTTAGCGAAACAATTATAAATATGATCTAAACCAACTAAACAATTATATCTTGTTCTTGTAATTTGTGAAGAAGTTCGAGAATCACCGGACCTTGGACAAAAGAAGAGAAAATCATTGCAGATGACATAAAATCATTACAAATTGTAGAAGGAAACCATCACAGATCACAGGTAGCAAATGCAATTCAAGCAGTATGAATTGTTTTGTCAAGAAAATCATGTTTAAATTATTTATTATTTGGGAAGTTTGAAGATTTTAAAAGACTTCAGAAAGCCTGTATCTTATCAATGTAAAAGTTTCAGAGTGAAACTCCAAAGTCAATATAACAAAAATCATAAAAGTAGAACGTACAGTCATTCTATTGGTTGATGTGTAATTTCCCATCTTTGAAAAGATTTGCCCCTTCCAGTTGATGCCATTGCCAACATGAAATCCTCCCCTTGTGACCACCTAAGAAAACCAATAAATTTAGAAACAAAATCTACATAAAAAATTATCCATAATATTTCTTAAAGAATACGGTTTCACTGACTCACCTCTTTATATAGGTTGTAGAGATCAAGGCGCTTTCCATTCAGAATGGCATCGGGGAACTCGGAAAGCCCTCCTTGGGGAATCAGTCGGCTATGTCCCCGGAGAATCAGAAACTCCATGACATCCTTAATAAATTCATCCTACACAGTGTTCAACTTTTTAAAGTTTGAGTATATTCTCATTGGATGTTTGTGTCAGAGAGTTTGACTAATCCAGTATGATTTAGTAATACTAAGGATAATAGCATTTGATGGAATATGGTTTAATTTTTTTTTTAAACGAACAAAGAATATGGATTCTCATTGAATATTTGAATCATAGAGGTTTATTAAACCCGGCATGGTTTGTTAATATTTAGGATAGCATCTTTCAAGAAAATATGAATTCTAAAAAGATAATCATATATAGGAAATCAATGCAAAAGTGAGTTTTATTCCCTTTCTTTTAATGTGGAGGTCTGATGGGATCCGATGTATTATGAGAAAGTGAAAGATAAAAGATACCATCCTTCAAGAATAAGTAACTTAAATTCTTATATCAATTTTGAGATTACTATAGAATGTGGTAGAATATTTTGGTATAACATTATCCAGCTCATCTTTGCATAATAACTCATTGAATCAATACATTCATATTACAGAGCTCTTTCATGTCCAAAGTAAGATACATTATCCAGCTCATATTTGCATAATAACTCATTGAATCAATACATTCATATTCCAGAGCTCTTTCATTTCCAAAGTCAGATAATCGATATGAATTAATAAGCAACTGCAAGACAATTATTCGTCATTAGGTCTGTATTATAATTTTTAAAGAAAAGTTGCACTACATTAATATTGGAAGACTAGTAAATCTCAGATCTCTTTTGAAAAATGACAACAGTCATTTTTGTCAACATATGTAGCATTTAGAGGATTAAGTTTTAAAAATATAAACTCATCAAGTCGTATTTGTCAATAAATTGATCATATGATTAGCTAGGGTAACAAGAATGGTTCACAAGTATTTCAAACAATTGACAAAGGTAAACTCACCTCAGAGCAAGTCTGTACTGGGCCTCTACTACAACCGTGTTTCTTCAACGGTAATGGATTCAATGAAATAACCTGCTTAGAATGAGCTGAGCTTGAAAATGACTTTCTATGGGCCGCAGATGATGTTCCAATACTACTGCGCTTCATAGGGACAAGTGGCCCATTAGCTTCAACATGGGCACCACCGAAACTATCTATCTCAGAAGGTCTAGAAAAAGGTGTCATTCTATGGCGACGAACATGAGGAATTGGCCTCATTGCAGATACTTTTAATCTCTGCCTAGCTGGAGTTAATGGTGTACTAATCCCATTCACCATTTTCCTATCCTTTTCCTCTCCATCTACTTTTTTTACAGCACCTTGCCCTGCGAAGACCTCTTCGTGTATGTTATGGCTAGCCCCTTGGCTTAATTCGCATCTCTTTCTTGTAGGAGGGGGAGGTTTCAACCAAATGGGGGGCCTGCTGAAAACTAGATTGTCATTTGCACATCCATCTTTCTCTGAGCTTTGATAGAAGAACAGTAAGCGCTCTGCGTCATCTTTCTCAAAAGAAGCAACAGGCAACCCTTGAATACTAGCAATGCCAAGTGCAACTAAACTTCGATAAGAAACATCAGGTGCTAGCTGTCGCAAAATCTGAAGAGAGTAACAGGACATTTATTTAGCTATAAATTTGAATCACAAGTAAATATGTTTAGACAGAGAATTCCAATTCTTATAAGATACAACACTTTAGATGCTATACTCCACATCCAGGTATTTATAGGCAAGAAAACCTTGGCAACATCCTGTTTCCACTTCATTATTTACCGTAGAAATGCTGATCATCTAATTAGAAAACAGATTGAGCACTTCAATGCTCTACTATAGAAAGCAGACCCATACACCCAGAAGGAAATAGGGGAATAGAGCTACTGGTTTACTAGCTCAACCTTTCCTAATGAGCAACTAATGGTTTCATTCAAAACTACATCTGTAGACAAAAATTTAGTGTTGAATTAGCAGGGGCAATGTATCAACAGCACTAATTAGTAGGAACTCTATTGATACAGCCCAGTAAGCATACTGTAAATTATCTATGAACCATTCTTCCAATAGTAAGGTGAATCAATGAGTTGTACTCTCATTTTAAAGACGAAAGATGGGTAAAAGCAAAAGCAATGAGACAAGATAGATGAAAGCAGAGGCATGCATTTAGTCCAATGGTAATACAACAATCTAATCAGCCTGTTACATACTTTGATGTCAAAGCATTATGAGCAGCCAAGTTGGATGAAAGGATATATCTAACCTCAAGTGACCTGCCCAACACTATAGACTACCTCTGAGATAATGAAACTCTCTTTCCGTTATCTCAATCCAAGAAATCCTTGCCTCGACATTTCAAATCCTTATCATTTTATATCAGCGCTAATTGTCCTAATAAACTCTGCTAAAATATTTTTAAAAAGAAAAAGAGAAATGGAGGTGTCTTCCATGAAAATTCAACTTTGAGCTTAAAGCTCCACAATGGTGGAAATAAAAAATAAGAAAATAAAAAAAATTAAAAAAAATAAAAAAAACTGAACCAAAGTTGTTTAACTCCTAACCAAGAGCATGAAGCTCCTAGAGTAGAGAATATACAAAACCGGCTTGTAAGGTGAGGATTTCCCCCACTTATAAACATATGTTCAAGGCACATATTGTCCAATGTAAGACTCTTAACACATCCTTCATGCCCAACAATACTGAGCTTGATGTATGGATATAAATGGTGGATGGCCCGATAGTGGAAATCTGATAGCGGAGCGGAGCGGCAGGCTCTAAAAGAAGGATAGCGGGATAATTATATGAATAATTATATAAAAAATTATATATATAAAAATATATATGAATAAGTAATATTTATATATAAAAATATGAAAAATTAAGCATATAAAAAATTATTATTATTTCTATTATTGTTATTATTTAACTTTTTCAACCCACAACCCGCGATCCCGGAGAAATCGCCTGCAATTTGTAACTGGGAACCGCTCCTCTCTTTGCGCGCGGCTGGTGGCCACCCTGGCCAGACCGCCCGGGATAGCGGCGATCGCGGCCGGGATTGATAACTCTGTCTGATAGTAGGTTGCTCAATAGATCTTGAATCTGACTCCGATATCATCTTAACAATTGTGGTCGAGCCTAATCAACCTTACAGAACCGGTTTGATATATTGTTGCATAATGACCGTACCCTAAAGACTATGTACTTCTTAACTGAACAAATACTAACACTAAGAGAGTCACCTGTGCTCAGACAGGGGAGAAGGAGAACTGCCCTCACGTATATTATATATATTCAGGCCACATTTCCAATCAGGCCACATTTCCAATATGGCTCTTAACAAGTGCTAACTAACTTTATGAATGAATTCACACTATCTCTCTCTTTTATAAGAGTAAATCCCTTAAACTCAAGGAATATCCTAACTTTTGTGACTGTGGGAGCATGAGGTGTGTGATTTGGGCCTAATGATTAAGCCATCAAAACCATTGGGCCATGGTGTCCTATCACAAACACAACTACATGGCTTCTGTTTTTATTATAAAACTATTTGGAAAATTTTAAATAAGTCAGGTAAAGCATATATGACTCGAGTATTGATGAATCTCCCATTAAGATACTAGCAAGAAGGGATAACACATTAATACAAATAATACTCTTTTTTGGTTACAATTAATACAGATAATAATGCAATAGAGAATGTGAATAAGACTGAGAATAATTAAAACCTGCAAAGCCCATTGAGGAAGCCTCATGGTAATTTCAAATATAGTTGCTCCACAAGCTATTGAAGCAGATCTGCGAGGTTCGGAGAGAATCTGTTTGTTTGCTTCGTTGTTGTGTTGTGCGTGAACTATTTGACTCTTCTCAATTATCTCATTTTTTATATGATTCTCCAAGAGCTAAAAAGACAAAAGCAAAAAAACCGATCGGCCAAAGAATAAGAATCCAAAATTTGCAATGACAGCTTCTTGCACAGTGCATATATTACACATTGATTTAATATTTAACTTAACTTAATGGAAAATTGGTCAAATGACTGTTTCTTTCCACAACTTAAGCTTAAATTCTGAATTCGGCTATGTTTGGATATCATAAAATGAACGGAGCGAAATGAAGTGGAGCAGAGTGAAACAGAGCGGAATGAATGTTCCATTCCATTGTTTGGAAATTTTAGAACGGAATAAGGCAAGTTGTTCATTCCGCCCAAATTGGAGGGGAAGAATATAGTGGTAAGTGATGGAATGGAATGGAATCCATACCACTCCATTCCGCTCCATCAAATTTTAAACGATCCAAACAATGAAATATCATTCCATTCTATCTCATTCCGCTCCGCTCCATCCGATTCCATCAATCCAAACAAAGCCAAAGACAAACGTTATAAATCGTTACGGTCCCACTATTTTGGTAAAAATGAACATTAAGTCCCCCTATTTTTAAAATCCGCTTTTTGGTCCCATATTAAGCAAGTTTTGAGATTTTCTTATCCCCTCCATTTTTTATGATGTGGGCCTAGCTAGTATTAACGAGTTGGAAAAAATGTTCTCCATGTCATTATTGTTGAAATTAATTATATAATTTATATATTAAAATGTTCAAAAACTAATAGTAATCAATAATGTCATTTAATTTATAAATAGAAAATAATTAAATGTTTAAAAACAATTAAAAAACAACAATTGAAAATATTAGAAAATTACTATGAAGCCTGGACTCGGACATGGGACACAACACGGACACGAGGTCATCGCTAATATAAAAAATATACGACACAAACACGGCTATATATATATTTTATATATTAATAAAATAATGCAATTTATGAGAACAATTTATCAAGAGTCTAAAATGAGAAGAAAAATCTATGTTTATTTAAATTTAATCCTTTCAATCAAACAAAAAAAATAAGACATAAATCAACGGAAACAAACTGAGTACTTTCAATTAAGGAAAATTATCTAAAACAAAAAGGAAAGTGAGACATTTCATATTTATAATTTAATTTTTTTTGTTTATCAAGTAAAACACTCTGTTATTCTCGAATGTAATTTTGTATGTATGTCGAATTTTATCAATTTTAGACACATGTTTCATTGTTTTATGAGAAATAACTACATGTTATATCTAAGAATTTTCCTTGTTTTATTCACAATTTTTTTAATTGATATTTATTAAAAAAAAAAAAAAAAAAAAAAAATTGGTCAAGGCTGATTTATCAATTTTATTTATATAGTTATGAAATATACATCTATTAAATAATCTTAGTTCGAACTCTAGACACATTTTAAAATAGGATTTAAAGGTAGTGCACGTAAGACAATTTTACACATACAACCAATTAAAATACATACAATTACCATGTAATATCAGTTTTTTAAAAATAAAAATATATTTTATTTTGATACATGATTGTGATTGGTTGACAGTGCAAAATATTTTACAATGTCAGTGCATTTCCTTTATTTCCTTTAAAATATGAAAAAGGATATAATGTGACATTGTAATTATAACGCACAAGGGTTGTTCAAATCCAAATCAATCCAAATAAAAAACGCAAACGGATCCAAAAAAATCGAAAACCGCAAAAAACCGAAAATTATTGGATGTGTTTGGATGTCATTTTGTAAAAACTGCTCGGTTCGGATTGGATTTCGAATTAATTTTTCAAAACTGATCCATACCAAACCGAACCGCATATATATATATATATATATATATATATATATATATATATATATATATATATATATATATATATATATATATATATATATATATATATACTTTTATACTTATTTATTTTTATTAGTATAATATGTTGTGTTAATTTATTATTAGAAGATACGCTTTTTATAAAATATATTTATTAGTTTGATTTAATCTATTAATTTTTATTATTTTATTTGTTTCAATCATAATCGATCATTATCATTTTGTAATATTAGCTTTTAATATAATATATATCTATAACATATATATAAAGGAAAAACTTACTCTTTTGGTGTAGTCTATTTTTCTACCAATTTACCCTTACTTACATGTAACTTACTAGATAATTTCCATTGAAACTACTACTATTTTAAAATAAAAACATCATATTATTAACTTCCTACCTAACTTTCTACTATTAACTTCCTATTTAACTTTTATTTAAAATTAATATTAAATAAAAAAAATATCATCTATATTTTCACGTGTGTCCATTAAAAAACGGAGACGACACGCGTGTGCAAATACTGCATTAAAAACATAATCATAATACAGTTTACAAAATAAATTAAAATTAATCCATTGCCACGTCATAAGTACAGCTGCCAAACATACATTTTTGGAGTGGAACAAAAAACACAAAAAATGATAAGTAAGGGACCTAATTTTTTAAAGGGATATTAAAAAATAAAAAATTAAAATTAAAATAGAAAAGAATAAAACATCATTTAAATCTAATTAATTTTAATAGAAGATTTTTCAATTAAGAATAGTTTAGTACTCTTAAAAATGCTAACTTTAACATAAAATTTATATTTATTAGTGTTTTTATAATATTAATAAAATTATAATTTGTAATTTGAATATCCAAAAAACCAATCCAAATCAAACAAAAAAAATTGGATCGGTTTTTTTTAACCAATCATCAAAACCATACCGAACCGCAAATAAATTTATCTTTAGATCGGATGATATTTACTTCAAAAGCGAACCACGAACATCCCTATAACTCATAATGTTTATTTGTTTTATTCACAATTTGTGAATTTTTTTGTGCATCAACCGTTTATATTTTTTATACTCAAAGAGAATATACTCACTTTTGATAATTATAAATTGGTTATCACAACTGTAATTATTTACTAAGGAAATGCATCAATTATATTTTATTTTAACTAATACAGTGAATTAGTTGTTTCAAGATTAGTTAAGACTTAAGAGATTATCATATTCATTTATCTTTGGTTGTGTTGCTTGGATGTATTATGCTTTTTGAGATAATTTAGAACCTTTATGGACATATTGATGTGAATTGAATACCTTAGAAAGAAACAAAGTATAATAGGTTTCTTTTATGATCAAGAAACCCACAAGGGTTAGGATTTAAGGTTACCAAATATAACAACAAAAATTGGTTATAAACTACTATTCTTTCCTTTCTCTTAAAAACAAGATTACAAGTATACAAGAATAACAAATAACCTCTCTCACTTTTGAATTAAGGTTTTATCTTCCTATTTTCTCTTATTCAAAATATGAGAGACTAGTATGCTATTTATAATAAAACTAACATACTAACCTAATGGGTTTTTTAACAATTACCCATTACAAGCTAACTTAGGGTACAAGCTAACTTAAACAATTGGATTCATAACACAAGACCCAATTAAATAATAACATGTGAGTATACTTTGACGGCATGCTATTTGTACTAGTATAACCTCTTTCCCTTTTTATTTTAGTGTTTTTTTTTAAGTATATAAATGGATGGACTCACACTAAGAGGAGGGATTATTGTGATACTAGTGATTTAGAAGTCCCCATTGCTTAAAAATGTAATAGTTGAACAATGTATTTTTATTGACAGCTTTAGACACAACATATTAATTGTTTTGACATTGCATCTTATTTAAAATGTGCATTAAGGTTTAGTTATTGGTATAGATATCTATTACATATGATTATATTAATTTTGTATCACAATCAATACATATTTAAAACAAAATTTACTATGTATAAGAATACATATCACATGTTTCATCACACAAATAATTTAAGTTAAAACTGAAACTAATTAAGAAATACCATTAATATTTTAAATCCACGCCTTTTAAATCCACGCTACGATCCCTGAGTTACGATTTTTCAATTCCCTACTGATTCTAAGTAAACTCTAAAGTTTTTAAACATTGGTCTGGACGCTAGTACGGGTTAATGTTGCAACACATTTGGGAGGAAACTGTTAGACCTTAAGAATACTAGGAGCCGAAATTGGGATGGGAGGGATAGCTCAAATGGTTTGAACTAGTTGAACTAAGGGTTAAAAGGAGTTGGAGGTCCAAAGTTCAAGTCCTAAGATGCGTGTAAATATATGTTAACAGTTAATTATTAACAATTTGACATTAAAATAAACTAGAAACCAAAACTGAATGTGCTTGTTCATTCTGTCACACAATTACTTTTTATTTGCAGTTACTATTTTTAATAACATATACCAATGGTTATTAAGTAGTTTGAATAAAATGAGTTGTTTTTAATATTAACATTTAGTAGCACTTATTACGTAGCTATTTGGAGTGTGTGAATAAAATGAGAAAACCGTAGGTTAGATGGGTTATCCTAGAAAATTAGAAGAGGTTATTAGGGAGGAAGAAACTAGGCTCTCGAGCTCTTGTAAGGGAGAGCCAAGACTCTCAAATTTCTTAAAACTCATTGGAATTACTACTAAATTAAATTTCATTGTTACGTATCAATTTCTATTAAAATAATAAACAAAATGATGAAGCAGTTTAATTTTATGAAAGATGAACGTAAAAGAACAAATAAGGTGCAGAAAAAAGACTCAAATGGAAGGGTTTAACTTCTATGGTTCATATGTTGATGATAATGATGAGGAGGTGGATTATGATGTGCCAAGATCGGTTATTTTTATATATTGTTACATGTAATTTATTTTTAATTTTACAGTTTTTCAGTTATTTAAGGAGTTTTTACTCTCAGATATTTTATAAACTAATTTTAATATTTTAATATACATAAATTATATAATTAACTACTTGCTCTGGTTCTTTCAAATGTAATGTAATGTAGATGGTGCCACATTTCAACAACAAGCTTGCTCGGGTATTGGAATGTGTGTTTGAGATGATAGTGGTTGTTTCCTTATGGCTAGAACAGATTGGTGTCACATGAATCTTCAAGCAATAGAGTGGGAGGCTTGGGGTTTGTATAATGCGCTACAATGGATTGTAGCAATAGGTCTTACAAATGTCATTTTCGAGCTAGATTGTAAAAAAGTGGTTGATGATATTCATCATATAACTTATAATAGGTTAGAATATTATATGACTCTATTATTGATGATTGTAGAGATATTCTATAGAGGCACAACAACTTCAAGGTTGTTTTTACTAGAAGACAAGCTAATGATAGTGCTCATGCTTTGGCAAGGGCATCTATCTCTTAAGCTCCTCGCAGGGATTTTTATTATCCTCCTGAATATATTATGAATTTATTTGATGATAATATGAGTTAATTTGGTTCGAGTAAGAAAAAAAAACTACTACAATAATAATTTGGAAAACATTTTTTCAAACTCATTAATGCCAACTAAGCACCACATCATCAAAAAAGGAGGGAAATAAAAAAATCCCAAGACTTGCTTAATAGAGACACCAAAAAGCTAGTTTTAAAAATAGGGAGCTTAAAATTCATTTTTGGTCATAATAGGGGACCAAAATACATTTAAGTCTAATATATATGTACACATAAGTTATTATGCAAGAGCAACGTGAGATTGGAATTAAAAAATTAAATGCATGTGCAGATAGAATTAGCTGTTTGTTTCAGCAATAAAAACAGACACTTGGAGGGTACCTGATCATTAAAACAGGCTTGTGCACTGCCAGATACTAGAAGTGAGATATGGGCAGAACTACAGGTTGATATATCACATCGCATGGTCACAACTCCACGTGAAAAAGAAGCTGCCTGAAGAGGTGGTGGAGGGGCACTATAAAACACCATAAAGGTATATATTACAATGTTGCAATCCATATTCATATTTCTAATGAAGTCCTAAAGAAAAGTAAATGAACATAAAATAATTTGAAGAGAAATGCGAGAGATGAGTATGTTAGTCATATGTTAGTCTTATCAACATACCTATACTTGCCATGGAGCTTGCAACCGCGTATCTGAAAAGATAAGAAAATTGAAAAAACCACATGAAATATCACCTTGAAGGAATGAAAAATTACTATGAAAAGCTCTCAGACAGGAGAGTGGTAAAAAGCCACTCAACAACAAGAAGTGGTCTTTTATCAGTTTATGTTTATTCCTTTCACGGAAAGGCCACAAGACTGAAAAATGATGGGTAAACAATAGCCCAGCATATGTTCATAGTAAACATTTCTGGGAAAATGAAATTTAATCAAAATAAGGTAAATTTGATCAAATGATACACTCAACATACTTCAATAGTTAATAGAGTTCTGAGTCCATCTTCCAAACATCTCAGCAATGACTCATCCTGAAAAGAGACGAACATATTTATAATTGGAAAACATTGAGAAAAATATTTTTTCAACATGCATTTATGGGTGCGACAGTTTTAAGGATATTACTTTATGCAAAACATTATGCATGCGTAAGTGTGGCTTTAGCACCAAAAAAAAGGAAGTAGAATTCCAAAGAAGCTTACAACAGTGGAAGGTGCGCCACAGATGAGAAATCTCAAGTTTATTTCATCATCATGAATCTGTATAGAAGGAAGACTGCCGGAGGAACTTTCTTCATCATCATCGTCGTCTTCATCTTCTTCACCAATCTCTGGAGGGTCAACATTGATTTTGAGACAGTCACCAAGAAGGTGTGGCCCCATATCGCTATCAGCATCATTGCTATCAGTAAGAAGTACTTGGTTATTTTGAACACAGTAAAGTTTGAAAGAAGCATGTGCAAGGTGGAAAGCATCCCATGTATGTGTACATGAACTGCAATAAATTTGAAAACAGCATTAAATGTTAAGAAATATTTCAAATTTTCAAAATTCCTAACAAACCGAACTACTTTGATTTCTTCAAAAAAAAATTCCACAAAGCGAAAAGAAAAAGTGATACTTTGTTAGAAAGCTATGCTTACACTATTCATAATTCCGTTTGTAACTAGCTTTTTGTGTCTTTCATTAATTGATCTGAATATTACAACTGATGCATTTATAGTTGCAATCAGGTAACCTGCAATAGCAGGTTACAGACTAGACAAATACTGACAGCTGTCAATTATTACTAACTAGCCAAACTATACTAGCTTATCTCTAATATACTAGACTTGGAAGTTCTGGCCATTCATGATTCAAAACAAAAATTAGTTAAATAATCATAGATTAATTACCATGACATATAAACTATATAGGTACACAAATTTTACAAGAAATTATTCCTCTCGTAAGGACCCACTACATAGACGTGTCATCAAGTATATGTAACCATAATCAAACATCAAAAATGACTAGTAAGTTGTATCGGTATAGCAGTTAGATTGACATAAAAAGCCATTGTATATAGTAAAGCACCATGATCATGCAAGTTGCAATCAATCAAATAAATGATGTCGTACCTCTGTACCACTGAAAAAAATGCTTGACGGAAATGGCAGGCAGCATATTGAGAAATGGCATTCTTCCAAAATACAACATATGGGATTCCCTGTGTAGTCAAACAACCTGAATCAGCCAATATTCCCTATAGCATTACCAGAATGCACGGGATTCTTGTGATCGTTTTATCATCAATCACAACCAAGTATCAAAAATGATAGTCTGTTGGCATTTGATATCTAAGTTTTCTCAGCATAGACAAAAGTACCTTAAGATGAAGGGCCTCTGCAAAACTTTCTCCATTTGGGATTTCTAAATAAACCTGAAGATATTTTGCAAATTACATCAAATAAAATACCCACTATGTGAACTGAGGCAAGGAAAGTGCGTAATTGGTTAAGTTAATCAGTTAATTTAACATCAAAAGAGATCATATAAACATAAAAATGCAAATTAGGTAAGCCTTATAAGTAAAAAATTTGAGCGATGGGTGATATGTCACAAAATCTATGCATGTTATATTTTTCCTAAATGTATCATCTCATAATCAATAGCGGCCCAGCAACACTTTTGCCATTTGGGCATGAATACTATTGAGTATATTGATTAGTTCAATATTTAATATTGACAAAACAACAAAATTATATGCAACACAAGTGATCTGACTTCACATAGACCAGGTCTCTTAACATTCTTCTCACTTTATAATTTTAACAGTTTACCATCTTTCTACCAATAATAGTAAGTACTACCCACTAAAAATTAACAACTTAGAAGATAACACATTAATAATAGACTATCTTTCACATAGACCATGGTCTCTAACATTCTTCACAGTTTAAAATTTTAACAGTTTACCATCTTTCTCCCACAATCAATTATAGTTAAGTACTACCCACCAAAAATTAACAAATTAGAAAGTAACACATTAATAAACTCTAAAAATTGTTTCTTCACTAATATCTATATGCCTAACCTAGTACCTATCTTACAAATAAAGAACAAAAGAGCCATATTAAAATTCAGGTTACATACAACCGTCGGCAATGTGGTACCAAAGATCTCTGATATATCTTCAGGAGTGGATAATTCCACACCTTGCCAAACCAATGAACCAACTTCTTCTTCGTTCACTAACTTCTCTCCTTGTAAGTAAACAAAACTTGGCTGGTACGATTCAAGAACTTTACGAAATTGTTCCTTTTCCGGATTGCATAGAGTTTGAACCTTCATTTTAAAAGAACGAAAAATTGTAAAAATAAAAATAAAAAAAAAACATCATAATTAAACTCAACCAAAATTAGTAATAGATAACAAAAAACTTCTAAACCTGCATTACAATACTTTATGTGAAATTCATATACCTCAAGTCGCCCCGAAGAAACCAACTCAGGGAAAGGATATTTTCCATGATTCAGTGGATGCTTCTGCTCAACAGAACGTGTATCAGAAGTAACAGCAAGAACAGTACAAGTCTGTTTAGAAGCTCCTTGAGGATGAAACTGCAACATCGTTTAAGCTAAAAGCAAAGAACAACAACAACAAAGAGGGTGAGAAAAATTGAAGTGATAGATTAAATAAGCTTCTGAATACGAATCAAATTACACGAACATGAAGTTAGAAACCGATGAGGTTGAGTTCCGAAGTATCCTCCGCCGAGAAAAACACCGTTAGCGCGAAATTACGGAGGAATTGGGAAGCTGCGTTGCATCATTGGGCTTGGTGAGTTGTTGATTGAAGGGAAAAGGTGTGTTTGAGGATGAAACGAGAAGTTGAAGTGTGAGAAAGTGAAAACCCTAACACGATTTGTGGATTGGGATTTGAGGATGAAGATTGAACAAAGATGAACAAGAGGATTCGGAAAGCGATGCAGATTCACGTTTTTTAATTTCATGCTGTTCTTCTTCTTAAACTTAAACGACGTCGTTTTGAGGTCCTTTTGTAAACATTAGTAATAGTAGTAACAATCTTTTTTCAATTTGAACTTAATTATGAAATTGTGAGTAAAGTTGTCTTGTTTTTTTATAGGATGATGGCTGCAATTCATAGTTTTAACCCGTATTTTAAAACCCGGACCGGTTAGACCGTGAATTGGATGGTAGAATGGTCCGGCAAGGTTATCGGACTATAATTACAATTGACCTTGTGAAAATCGGTGTGATTTAGTCGATTCATTGGTCAGACCAGTAAATCATTGAGTTCGGGTTGAACTTTTTATTAACTTAATTAAAAAATTTATCATCCTATTTTTATTTTTATCCTATTTTTATTTTTCATATGTTTTGGTGTCCATGTTTTAAAATCCTATTATTATTATTATTATTATTATTATTATAATAGATTTTGAAGAGAGAAAAAACGATATTTTAGCTCATTTATAATAATGTTACAAACAAAAATGAAATGTTATTTATAATTTAACAAAAAATTTGAACAGCAAATCATGATACAAAAGAATAATAAAATTATATTTTCTCATTATTTTCAATATGAATCTCATTATTTTAAAATAAAATAAAATTATGTTATAAAAGAAAGATAGAATTAAATTTTCATAAATAAAAATCACATTATTTTTATTAAATTTGTTATTTATAAATGTCATTATTAATTTTAAATAATAATCATGTTTATTAACTTTTTATTTATAATTTTTATTTTCTACTCTATCTTTTATTTTTAATTATTTATATAGAACAAAATATTTGTTTATGTTCTATATTAGTTTATTAGCTTATGATAGAATTATATCATACAATTGTTTTTCTTATTTTTGTTAATTTATAAGTATCAATAAATTGTTATATTTGGAAATTGGAAATTGTTAATTTATAATTTTTTTTTCATATAGTTTATAGTTTTGAAATTTATGTGAAGAATTTTGTTTCATGAATATATTTTTTTTATTTTATATAAATTAAATTAGAAGTCTTACGGTCTGACCAGTGACTCATTGGTCCGACCACTAACTCGGTGACCTAATAGCTTGATCGGATCGATAATCGGTCTGGGTTTTAAAACATTGGTTTTAAAGGTGAATAAAGTCGCATAAATTCGAACTCACAATTCTTATATAATTATCAACTGAGTTATTTTAACAGAACAAAATCGTGTTATTTAATTATCTTATGTTAAAAAAATATCTTATGCGTTAGTATAAAAGTTTACACTCTCGATTAATCACAAACATCAAATATTGAATTATATTTAATTTTTATTTTAATTATGTTTAACTTTTTACACTTTCAGGCTCATGTAATTGTATGTGAAGTTAAGTCAAAAACAAAAAGTGGGTGTAAATCTCTATTTTTTTTATTATTGATCGGCAAAGCACTTTCTCCTAGAGAATGACTCCTACGTCTATGGAAAAAGTGAATTTTCTGCGGAGGATTATCTTTAGAAGAAGAAGTTGTTGGATTTTGTTGATCGCTTGGGTTATATCTGAGGTGTAATCCATTCAGACGAAGTCGACAAAAAATGTTTGAAATGTATGATAAATGTCTCTTTGTTAGTGGATTTTTGTTCTCGTGAAGGTCGTGGTGCTGCCTTTGGTAAACTTGAAATTTTCTTTGTACTTTAATGTTGATTCAATCCTTCTTTATGTATGCATCAAGATAACGATTTTATTTTTGTGCATATATAATGGAGGACAAAGTAAGGGTCCGGGTCCTGAAGTCGAGAATACAACCATCTGGTGTCGTTGCAGATCTTATTTTTCCCAGGACCTCATCGAAGTGTTACTCTCTTGAATGCTCCTCTAGGCATGCATGTGAATCTTAATTGTCGCCTTGGTTTTTCTCGTGATCGTCGTGATTCAATCTTTGACGATGATTGGCCATTCTTTTCCAATCTTTCCAAGCAGGCCATAAGAGAGAAGTTGATTGTCCTGGCTTATTCTTCTAGGCAGACTTTATCACCTTATCCATAGTTGGATCTAGTTCTTGTGAAGCTTTTTGGACAGACTGAACGTGTGAAGAAAGAAGTCAACTAGATAGAAGTGTGAACAATTTAACTTCCCAAATGAGATGCATATTTATGGGTGTTACATAAAGTTTACGCTTCCCTACTAAAGATACATAAAACTTTGGCTTTGTTCAATCTTTCTAGCACTATGGGTAGTCAGGTGATGTTTCTGGAAAGATCATTATAGAAGAATACCTAGGTTCTCGATTTTGCCCAAAGGGAGTTGGAGTTGTTGCGCAATCAAAATGCTTTTATGGCCCAAAATTGAAAGAATGTGCTTTTGTGAATCTTGGGGTAGTTGTAGAGTCTTTTGATAATTCTATACAACAAGTGGAGCATTTCCATCATCTGTTGGTTGCTTCGAGGGAGCAAATTCAACAGAGTCAAATTCTCCAAGACGATAGGGTTGACTTTATTCTTGAATAAGACCCATGAGTCAGTATCTTTTTTTTGGTATGCTCCTCTAGAGTGTTTGTAATTGTACTTTATTTATGCTATTTAATGAAGTTCTTCTACGTTCATGTTTAAAGTGTGTCTGTTCAATCGCGAATATAATTTTTCCATGTTCTATCGTGGTTTGCTTATATGCCTACAATTTATGAAAGGTTTCTTTTGCCACGAAAGTTATCAGATGAGGAAGATTAAAATGCAAATAATTTTAAGTTGTTGCTAGTCTTTTGAGGTAAGTGGCGTTAAAATTTTGTCGAAGTTTCGTATCTTGGCTCGTAAATAATGTTTGTTCATATTATTACCTTTTACCCACTGGTTGTTATGTCATGCTCCTTTAATCGAGACTTTTGATCTTATGAAAGTTGGAAAGTGTCGAGGTTTGGTTTTGAGCTTTTAAATCTTTCGTAAAGCTAGGTTCTTTTTGAAGGAAAATTGCGATCTAAACGCAGCGGAAATTTTTTTTTTCCTTTAGTGATCCTTACGAATGAGCATGGTCAGTGATAGAATCGTTGCCTCTTTGTGGCGATTCAGATCTTTGATGTAGCGATCACAAGCGTTGATGAAGTGCAACGCCTCTACTCAGTCCACACGAACAGCTTCCGGTCACAGTGCTAGCTGCTTACGAACGGAATTATTTGAGTGAGAAAAGAGAATCAAAAACGAAATTGCATCAAAAGAAAGCTTCATCACAAGGGTTCCTTTTATAGACTCTCTTGTGGGTTGCGGGCTAAAAGCCCAATTCACATGATCCATAATAATAATATTATATATTATTATAATAACTATTATTATAATAAATATATTTATTTTATTATTATTTTATAACCATTATAAAATAACAATAATTATTATTATATTATCCGAATTTCTATTTTCACTTAAGTGCACCGTACCTTACGGTGTTCCTTTGATTTCTCTATCTCTCATCAAACTGTCCTTATGTGTGTGACCCTGTAGGATTTCGTAACGTTGGTAATTATATTAAATTATATATTTAACATAATAAACAGTGAGCGGTATCTAGCAACACATCACTGCTACCCAAGTCACGAAAATGTCATGTGATCTGACAAAACCTTTTTCGTGATAATATATGTTTGTACAATTACCCTTTTGCCCCTATGTCTATATTGAACACAAGGCATACACTGTGTCATCCTTGTCCAGTTCAATATTGGGCCCTTAGACATTTCTCCTGTTATGCAGGATTGGCAAATTCCATCTAGGACACTCATGTCCCTCAGCATGCTTCGTGGAGTGCCCATCAACTGTCTTTATGATCATCCAGTTACGGATAATGTTTGATCAGCAATAAAGCACCCGACTCTACATCTAGGGTCCATAGTGGTTTCAGGTCGAAGGGTGGTAATACACCATTATCACCATGAGAATAACTTATGACACTTTGCATAACATACTATGTAGTATTCTCATAGCGGGTCAATCCGGTATAAATATTACTCCTAATATTTATACCTATGTCAAGACTTGATAACTCTTTATCCATGATCCATGAGATGTGATCATCAGTCTATCTTCATAATAGTCTCAATGCTTTAATGTTATCCCACTTTGCAATAAAGCTTGACTACGAATATTTTAAGAATAATGTCTTTATGTTTAATGGGATCTCATGATTAAGTCACACTTAACATTTCATTAAACAGACTAACTATTCTAGGGACTTTATTATTCTGAAAGACAAACATAATAAAGAAATGCCTTTTATTATTAAACGAATAATCCGATACAAGTACCAAAAAGTATTGGCCTCTAGGGCTTACACCAACACTTTTTATTTGCTTATGAGTATGCCGCGTGAAGATGTACGTGTTTTATTCATGAGATATTGGTCCAGCTAGATGCAGTCATGCTTTGATCATCCATTCACAATAAAAAAGAGGGCATGAGACTGTCTAATATGTGGCCATCCTTTGAATTGTGCTTCTGTCACAGAGGATCATTCTCAGGCCAAGGATTAAGGATCTTCGTCCGTGCCCCTGATTTATAGTGCTAGATATTTTGATGTAAAAAAATTTACAAAGAAACTTTTAATAAAAGCTTTAAATGAAAATTTGCTTTGAATAATTAGTCTTAAAATATTATTTTAAGTATTTCATCATTTTATCAGAAAAAATGGAAATCAAAATTTAAAAAAAAATCACTTAATTTTAAAGCTATTTCAAATAGTTTTTCATAAAAATCAATTTTTAAATACAATTTTTTGAAATAAATGTGATTTTGACTATGTCTTGATATTTAATAATAAACATTTATTATAGATTGTCAAAATTAGTCTTTAATTTTTAAAAAATAAATTTATAATATTTTGAAAAGTAGTATTTTTTTTAGAATCTATTTAAAATATACATATATATAAAAAAAAAAAACCACTTCCTAAAGTTAAAACAACTACAAAAAATAAAAACAAAACTAATAGTGATAAATTTGAGATCATCATTTATAATCATAGTATAAACTTTAAATATTATTGAAAGAATACATTTTTTTTCAATACAAAATAAAATCAACCGAAAATTAAAATTGAATTGATTCTATTTCCCTTCCAAAGATGAAACTAAATTAAGCTTCAACTTTTCTAAAGAACTCTTATATTGCTCAAGAGATTGCAAATTCATGTCATCAATAGAATAATCCCACCAATTAGGAAAACTAGAACTATTTCCTTTTGCCTCTGTTACATCTTGTAAATTATTCTTCTCCTCTTGCAATTGTTCTAAAAGTGCCTTCTGTTGAAGACTTAAGATCTCAAATGTTTCTTCATCTTGCCTCATTATTTCATTGTTGATCACATGGTTTTCCATGCCAATAAATTGATTAATGACAGCTTCAAAATTAGGGTAACCACATGCATATATTTTTCTGTTTGGTGAAGTGATGATCATTGCAGTTTTTGCTTTGCATAGAATCGATAGCTCTGTGACCTTGTTGAAAAGTCCTAGTTTGCATTTTGAGAAGGCCACACCATGTTCGGTTTTTTCTACTTTCTTGATTTTAGGGTTTTTCTTGCATGTGTAGTGTTTTCTTGATGTGTTGTTTCCATAAGAATTCATTGATATTTTTTTCAAAAGAAGAGAATATTAAGACTTGTTGCTAAAATAGTAGATGATCCTCCCTTTTATAGAAACATGTACACACATCAAAACCACTAAGCATTTATGGAGATTCTATTTCATTCATAAAAAATATTTTTATTTTAAATAATATCTTTTGTAAGATTGCAATAAAAATGTTTATAGATTCTTAGTTTTGAAATCTCATATCATAATTATATCATTAAATTTTTTTTTTGAATTTTATTGTTAACAAATGCTCTTATTAATTTCTTTAATCTGATTTGAAATATAAATATTTCTTATACTTATATTCAAAATTTCATTAATATTTTATGATATTAGTAAATACCTCTTAATCTTATTTATTTTTCAAACTCTAAGTGTATATTTCAAACCCATTAAAAGTGACTAAATTTAATGAAAGTTTATAGATTAAATATAATGTTTCCTTGAATATTTTATCGAACATGTATCTATGAAGTTTTATCATAAATCAGGTTACTTTTAGTTATAATGGTTTTAGCCATAATACTTAGTCATTTTTCTAATGCATTTTTCTTTTTAATTGATTTTTAATGTTTCAATCACATTATATGTTCTCCCAATCTTAATTGTGTTTATTTAATAGAATAATATCACACAAATTTTAAGGATGAAAAACTCTTTAAGAGAATGTACAAAATTTTAGAAGATAATATTTGTACGGTGTTTTCTTAGTAAACTTCTCTACTATGAAAAATGATCTCTTGTGTCGATCATAATTATTTGTAATTGGTTCGACTTTTAGTACATACGGAGAATAATATAAGTGTTTATCTAGAGGGTTTATCGTTGCATGGAGAGGGGGAAGAGGAAGAATTCTTCTTCGATATTGAGGAGAATATTGGACAAGAAGGAGAAGACTTGTGATGGTGTCTGGTGGGGAGATTCATATGTGACAGATTCATCTATGTGAAATCGATGAAGGTGAGAGTAGCAAATATGTGGAGGTCGGTGAGGGGTCATTATGCCAAAGAAGGGAAAATACAACGTTTTTTTTTTACATTTAATAGCGCTTAAAATTGTTGTCTAAGGTGACATTGTCGTAGGTAAAGACAACACTTTTTAATATGAAAAAGCGCTGCCTTATGTATATTTTAGGCAACACTTTACCTTAGAAAACACTTTTTAAAGTAGGCATTTAACAGCGCTTTTACCTGAAAAAACGCTTTCTAAAGTGAGTCTTTAGCATCGCTTTTTCTAGCCTTATATGCTTTCTATTGACATCTTTAGGCAGCGCTTTTTCAGGGAAAAACGTTTTTTTGTCCCCCTTTAGACAACGCTTAACGTTGTCTAATGTATTTTTTCTTTTCACTTTAAGACATCGCTTTTAATGAAAAACGCTTTCTTTTGTGTACTTTAGGCATCGCTTTTTCTAAAAAAACGCTTTCTTTTCTTCACGTAATTTTTTAATGAATTTAAAAAAAAATCACATTTTAACAGTTTTTTATGCAGAAACTTCTATAAATAATTTCCATAAACCTGTATAATTCAAGCCATTTCCATACATCACATTATATAATTTAATTCACATTATATAATTCTATAATACTATAAATCACATTATATAATTCAATTCACAAAAACCATTTCCATACAATTCACATAAAGATACCATTGTAATTCAATTCACATAAATCATTCACATAATTAAACAATTTCAATCCTTTAACTTCTAAAGATCTCCTAATATACAACAACTTCCAAAACTATACAATTACAATCCATAACTACACACCAACTTCCATACCTTATATGATTCTTTTCTCAATAAGGTATTCACACAATTCCTCCTTGATTTCTTTCAATTTATCTTTCGTGTAATAAGCACATGTGTATTCGTCAAAGTTGCATAACAAAACATAATATGCATGATTTATTTTAAAGTAATAAATTATATGAAATATCCGGTAAATATTAAAATAAATCTTAAGTTATAAATCCATACCATGATGAGAATCTCCAATCGATCCAAATGAAGGATTCTCTCATAAACCTCAAAACGTAATAACCGCAGTCTATACCATTACGATGACGAGTAAACTACACATAGAAAAACAAATAAGAATATATAGTTGTATTGTTTTATCAAGTAGCAACACTATTAAAAAATTAATATACCTCCACTCTGATCCATGTAACGTTGCTTGCTCTAGACCGTGATACTCGAGCGTCTCTTTGTGCTCGGTATATCAATATTGCTCTAACAAAATAAAAACGTATATTTAGAACAATCTCACAGAAATAATTAAATATACAAATACACACGAATATTTAAAACAATCTCACTTACATATCAATCGTAGCCTTCATATCCGGATATGTTATCCAATCACCATCTAATAAATTCAGATAATACACCACTTCTCTTATAGGATTAATAACAATCAACAACCAGTGTCCATTGTAAAATATAACAAAAGTTTAGATGGAAATTTTCTACGCAAAAGATACAAAGATTAGAATCAAATTAGAATGAAAATTTAACCCGTGTCTAGTATTATACGGTAAAAGATACAAACTTTTTGTACTGCTGGCCATAAATCTCTCGAGTAAGTGATCTCTTACGGAATCTGGATCCTTAGCAATTAACGAGGCGTTGAGACGGGCATTGACACGAAATATAATTTGTTTGACAATTGATTCCCGCACATCAATTTGTCATACAAGCATCTTAAATAAAAACATAATAAACATTAGACTATTTTCATTGAAATGTGTAAATAAATTATTCAACTAATTAAATAATAAATTGATCGAAGTACCAGATGTATGAATGCGTAACATCAATGCCTATTCAGATGCTAAAAAATTTGATCCATGTCCTCTTTTCCAATTGTTTCGGAGTGAGAAAAACCAAAAGTACATTCATCCATATCAATTTAACGAATACCACATTCTATCAAATCTGATGTCCCCACAAGTGTTTCTAGACATCCAAAATCGAGGTGTTGGAGCTTTTTTTTCCCGGTCCTTGGAATATCCTTTTTTCTTGGATGTGTTACTAATTTTCTTGCTAACTTGTTGTGACTCTTGAGCAGGAACCTAAAAATCATATAAGTTATGTAAAATAGAAAATCATGAAGCTTTTGAATTCAGATCATAGAATTAACACTTTCAATGTACCTCTTTTTGTGATGCAACAGACCCGTTGTGTCGCAATATCCATTTATCCTTAGATGCGGGTTTTATAGGAGTCTAACATTACCATGTAAAAAAATGTACGTAATGGTTCAAAATTGAGATTTTCATAATATTTTTCATGTTCAACCCAAAATCTTTGGTCAATCCAAATAACTTTATGAGATTTATTTATTTTTTAAGAATATACAAAATTGATTAAACTTAACGCATAAGAAATGCTAATAACAGATTTCACCATACTACAATATAAGAAAATAAATATGTTTCCAAAGTGCAAATCTATCCAAATAAAAACTAAGACATACGAGCGGCATAACTGTTTCCAAAGTGCAAATCTATCTAAATAAACATTAAGACATATTACAATGTACTACTAAATTCTCAAGAATGGACCTTGACAAATTCCTTGAAGAATGACTCTAATATTGAAGAAGAAAGCTCATATAACAAAAGAAATTGATAACAGGATTCATTTTTCATTATCCAGCAAACAAAGGAGCAAGACAAGTTCAACAAATGAACTCATTGCTTTTCAAAGATCCTACTAATGCATTAATTAATGGATTAACTTTCAAGTTTCAATCGAAACACGAAAACACAAACTTGTTCTTTGATTCTTTTTCATAAAGATCTTAAATAGTGTCAGATATTGTTCCTACCAATGCCACAAATCCCTCATTCAATTCAATGAACTATCCTCAATCTTTCACCATTTACATTATCTCAGATTTCAAACATAACCAATCAAAACAAAAACTCAACAACACAGTGAAAACACAATCAAATAAACAACAACAAAATCGCATTAACAACAACAAGACAATGTACAACAACAATAACAAGAACAACAACATAAAAAACAATGTACAACAACCGCAAGAACAACAACAACAACAAGAAAATCCTACATACCCGGTCGGAGAAAGAACAATACATGTTTTTTGCTTCTTCTATAATGCCCGGTCGGAAACACAGATGGAGAACAATGCCCGGTCGGAGAAAGAACGGTGGCGGTCAGATATGTATGGTGGTCGGAGAAAGAGCGGTGGTTGGAGAAAGAGAGAATGGTCGCGAGAGATAAGAAGACTGAAAATGATTGGAAAATATGATTAGGCCGTTGTTCTAAAATTAGGGTGTTTTTAATTTTAAATTATTAAATGACCTAAGGCAATGCTTTTGGAAAGTGCTTTCTTAAGTTCTATATTTAGCAGCGCTTTTTCCTTATAAAGCGCTTTCTTTTAATCAGTCTATAGCAACGCTTTTAAAAAGCACTTTCTAAGGTTAACATTTAGCAGCACTTTATAAAAATGTTTTCTAAGGTTTACCCTATAGCAACACTTCCATAAAAGCGTTTTCTAAGGTAGGGTCTATGTATGGTCTTTAGCAGCGCTTTTAGAAATCACTTTCTAAAGGTAACCTTTAGCAACGATTTTTTTTGGCGAATTTTTAGAAACTTATAGCAACACTTTTTGATAAAAGCGTTGTCTTTTTAGTGCCTCTAAAGGCTACTTTTGGCGTAGTGGGTGTAACCATCAAACAAGCAAAAGAAGGTTTATTGTTATTCCAATTTGCTCATGCTTTAGATATGGAAACAACAATGAAAGGGGGTTCGTGGATGTTTGATAATCATCTCTTTATAATTGAAAGGGTGAAACTTGGCGTTTAGATCGATATAATACCATTATACCATGTAGATTTATGGGTCCAAGTGAATGATCTTCCGACGGGACTCATGCTGAACAAGAGAGGTGAATTGTGCACTGTGTTATTCAAGTATGAAAAGCTAAGAATGTTTTGTTTTATTTGTGGAATAATGCGACATTCTGAAAACAAAAGTGAAATGCGTTTTGCTATGGAAACTGATAATGGAGAAAAAGGGTGGTCAAGTGAGATTAGAGCTGAGAATCGGAGGAACGGATGCCCACCTGGATCGAGGTGGTTGAGGAAGCTTAACAAATCAATTGAGTATGTTCAATTTGGAATCATTCTTCTTCTAAAGACTTTTAACCCTAACTCTCAACCTCTATTGCGTCGCTGATACTGCCTAACTATCTTTTACAACATAAGCCCTAATTCAATCTCAAATTTCACAACCTTATTTATTGTTCTACTTCTTATTTTACCTACTTCGTTTCAATGGAGGTTGAGCAATAAAATCTACAGATTCCCGAAGCCGTTGTCTACATTGCCCTGAGTATACTCTCTCTCGCCGCTGATGATTTCGCAAATTTTGACATTAATCACGTGGCCTCTACCCTCAAAATTTTTCTTGATACGTTCTAAGACATATCTTAAGTCGATTTAGTTTTTTCCTTCGCCAATATTTATTCTTCCTTGATGGCGCATGAAAAATCAATGACACCCTCCCAAAGCTTGTTACTCCAGCTCAACCGAACAACGTGGCTTTTGAAGTCAAGCTTAAGATGCCAACACTTAGACTCAAGCCAACGTTAGAAAATGTTTAGTTTTGTGGGATTTGTTAATTCAAAATCCCCAATGACTCGACTTCATAAAAGGTATTTAACACATTAGTTTTTATTTTGGTGCATGCTATTTAGCTAAAACCCTTTTTCATTTTTTCTTAAAAAATATGTACTTTGGTTGTTGTCTTGTTGATGTTATGAAATAATTGATTTTTGTGATTCTTTCACTTACTCTCAAAGAGAAAGATAAACCTGACTCAACAATCTAATATATATTTGAAGTTATAAAACATATATGACCTTATTGTTGGGAATGATTATAATTTAGCAATTGCATATCACTTTTGGGTTTATTTGAATTGCTTAACTTGAGGTTGCCTACATAAATAAGAACTTATGTACACAAATACCAAATTCATAAGGTATGCCAATTGTTTAATATTTAAGTCATTTATTTCACAATAAATAAAAAATTATGTATGTATGGTGTTTTTAAACAAGAGGCATTCTTTGATTTTTTATGCAATTGATACACCCGACTTAGGGGAGGATGTTCTCTCTGGGAGTGAGTCAAGTAAAAATCCACATCATTCAATTTCATTTCAAAAAGCTAGGCCCAAACCAAGGGGTAGACCACCTAGGCCACTGCTTTAGGCCTCTAATTCTTTTCTCTACATTAGTACTTATATTAGGTTATGTTATGATGCTACTATGCTCATTTTTTACGCAATTAGTACACCGATCTTTGGGCACGTTGTTCTGTCTGCGAATAAGTTAAGTAAAAATCCACATCATTCACTTTCCTTTCAATAAGTTTGGTTAGTTTCCTTGAGGCCCAACCCAAGGGTATGCCACCTAGGCCACACTGCCTTGGACCTCTTATTATTTTTTCTACATTAATACTTATATTAGATTATGTTATGCTGCTATTACTGTCTTTTTTTCCATGAGAGGAAATATTGTTAGCTTAATTTATTACTAGCACTTGCATTTCATTTGGAGAGAGAATCAAGATCCTGCAAAGAAAAACAATAGGAGAATGCAAGTATTACATAGATTATCTTTATTATTTATATAAATTATTATTAATAATAACAATTATATGCTCAAGCAATATAAATTTAATATATACTCATTTTTTTATGATATAAATATACTTTTGATTGTAAAAATATTTAAATATTTTTTCAAATTTATAATAATAATAATAATCATTATTTGATTAAAATTAAGATTTTTTTTTTTAAAATCAACATTGTATAAATAAATATTTAGTGAACTAATGCATATTAAATAAAATCAATTAGTAGAATTTAATAAATAATTTTAAGTTTAAAAAGTTTTAAAAAATAAATTTCAATATTTATATTAAATTTTATTTAATATTCTTCTTAGGCCTCAATATGTATCCGACCGTCCCTGATTCCTTGTACTTACATCTTTTTAAGAGAATCAAACAATTCTTTTTCCTTATAAATTTTTAGATGAAAAAGATTTTTAAGTAGATTAATAGATCAATCAGACTTTTGAAAAAAAAAATCAAAGTTAGATCTATATTGTATTTTTTTTAGGGTCAAATATGTTTTTGGTCCCTATAAATATCTTAATTTTTATTTTTAGTCCTTATTAAAAAATAATATATTTTATTCCTTACAAATTTTGTATATATGTAATTTTAGTCCCTGCTGTTTTCTAAAATTTTGAAAACTGTTTAATTACCCTTACACTTTTAAATTTTTGAATTTTTTTCATCCATGTTTAGAATACTATAAAATATTTATTTATTAAATTTTAGAATTTTTTAAAATGAGAAGAATTAAATATGAATTTTTTAAATTTCAAAATATAATTATAACAATAATGAAAACTTTGATTTATAAATCAAATTTTGAGTTTTTTATTCGATAAACTTTTGTAACATTCTAAAGATGCTTGCAAAATAATCATTTAAAAATACAAATTAGTTTAACAGGAGAGACTAAAACTACATGAATAATAATTTTATAGGAATTAAAATATGTTATTTTTTTAATAGAGACTAAAAATTAAGATATTTATAAGAAATAAAAACATATTTAACCTTTTCTTTTATGAAAATAGGGTGCATCTAGGTATTTCACATCGATTTTTCATTTCGTGATATGGAATCATTGTCCTGAAATATATTATTTTTAGTAATGCCTCAAATAATTTAATACAAACTGACATTTAGTCTTATTATTTTCTTAATTTGTAAGTCTATTTAAACATTAATTGAGTCATTTATTTATAAATTTTTAAATAAATTAATAGATCAATTAGAGTTTTGAAAAAAATCAAAATTAGACCTAAAAATAAATCTATGTAAGAATACATGTTAGTTAGTTAGGTTAGACTCAAACTTCGTAAAAAAAACCATAGATCGACCAAATTTATTCTCAGGCGCATTACAATAGTACTTTAAATATGGTTAAAATAAAATTAAGTATTTATAAAAAACCATGTCTACATATAATTAAATTTATTAAATTAATGTAATATATTATACGCCAAAATGGAAATATTTACTTATCTTATGTCATTTCTTTGTCTCTTCCACGAGTTCCATGTGTGTAAATTCGAAATAATAAAATAAATCTCCGTCCTCGTTATTCTTCCTACGTGTGGGGCTAAACAATTAAGCAATATAAAGTGTAAACTGTAGATATAGGTGCTAGACATTATTTTATTAAATAATGTTTCTATGCTCATTTTTTATATAATTGTGTGACATTTAATTAATTATATTTAAACATATAATTAATTCGATTCACGCTAAATAATTTTATGATTCATGTAATTAAATTATTAACAATTTTGATGATAAATTGAATTAATTATCCAACTAATTTAATCACATGTTATTCTATAACACATATGTTAGTGGTGTTTACATAAAAGTAAAAATTATTCTATTTTATGTCTGGGTTATTTTGTAATTAAACATGTGTTATTGGTGTTTTAAAAAAAGTAAAATTTATTCTATTTTATGTCATATCTCTCTCTCTCTCCACTTTTGTTATTCTACCATGGAAAAATCATGCAACTTCACTCTGACGTTGTGTCTGCATTATTAGATGAAGGTAAAATAAATCAACAAAATAAACTAATAGTTTAGTCTGCAATATTTTATTAAAGTCCTGGTAGGTTTTTAATTCTTAATTTTTTCAATACTTTCTTCAATGCAGAAAAGGATGATTTGAAATCACAAGCTCAAACAAAGTATTTGTTAAATAAAAAAATGGAGTTCAAATCTATAAAGGATTCGAGCTTTTTATTATAAAATGCATAAGTCAAAAGTATTTAAAATTTATTTAATATTCCATTCGTCTTACGATAGGTATTTTTTTTGAGATTTTCATATTTTTTAATATATTGATTTATTGTGCTGATTTTAATAATAAAATAAGTATCATTTACTAAAATAGTCATATTAATAATAGATAGTTGAGTAATTATATGAATTAAAATACAATAAATAAAGATAAGTTAGTATAAAATAATAAGAAATATCACATTGATAATTTATATGGACAAATAATTTAAGACAAATAAAAATAGGAAAGATGACGCCTATTATGAGACTGGTGAAATAATTTTTCTCTCTCTTAAACTCTTAAATACATGAGTCATAAGTACTTTAAATGTACTTAAATATTTGTTTCTAAAGAAGTTAGTGCACCAGAGGCCTTGGTTGTTTGACGATATATTCTGAATTGTAACAATTTTTACATAATATTATTTCCTGATTATCATTTGACAATGATCGTGGTTTTTCTCAGATTATAAAGTTTATACGTTTTGTCATTCTTTTGATATCCTATTTTTTTCCTCTATGTCAATTTTCCCCAACAATTGTGGTTGCAACTTTTTCTGATCTTTCACATCAGAAAAGAAGGATGATGTTGTGAAAGAGTTGTTGAATTATAGTCATTAGTTCTGTTGTGCAGTTTGGGCTAAAGAAAATTGATGAAAGAATTGTTTTTGACCCGTGGAAAGTTCAAATAAAAAATGTGTTAATACAATAAGTATTACACAAGGTGCACTATGAGATTATGTCAGCGATCGAAGAGCTTCCTGACAACATGGAAGTTGCACAATAAATTTTCAGCCTAATTTTTAACATGTGAAATTTTTAGAATGATCTGGTTTCAAGTGAAATATATTTTTCATGATATAACATATAATTGTCGGTGATGACAATGTAAATTTTTAGGAGTGATTTATCTTTAAGTAAAATATATTCTTCATGGCGGAGTATGATAGTTTTTGAACCATGATTCTCAGTGAGGATAATGTGATTTTTTTTTGTTGGAGTGATGTAGTTTCAAGTGACCATACTTTTTACGACAAAGTATGATAGTTCTCTTGAATTATGATGGTTGATGAAGAAAATGTAAGATTATTTCTTATTTTTAATCAAGGTGGAGATTGTCGAGGTTGGTTGAAAATATACATGTTGAAGAAGTCTCACATTGCTTAGTTTTGTGGTTGTCATTTGACAACGATCGTGGTTTTTTCTCAGATTTTAGAGTTTCCACATTATGTCCTTGTGTTGTTAATGTGTTCTTTTATTTTCTATATGTCGGTTTCCCCAATAGTATTACCATATCAAATTTGTTGTTTGACCAATAATTTAGGCTTATTCAACATATCATGGTCAACTACGAGATTATAGTTTCACTCAATGGTAGAAGTCCTCTTGATTCAACCGAGATATACAAAGGGGTTTGCCTTAACTCAAAGAAGATTCAAGAACTCTCTATGGAGGAATTTACATGATACCATGTCTAAACCGATAATTTGTCCAATTGATGACTATCATTAAAGGAAAATATATTCATGAATGTTATCCTCCAATCGTGCATCGTTTTCCTGACATGTAAAGTTGTTGCAATATCGAAATATATTGCACTCTTATAAGTAAATATGGTTGTACCAACTATATATAAGAAATAAATCCATAGTGTACATATATATATAATTTCTCCTTAAACTTTTCATTATCTTGGTAAGCCATCGAGGATGTCAAATGATTCTTGTACAATGTTTCCAACCATTTCAACCTCCTTGTGAGTGCATAATCTCTTTTTCATCCTCCACAATTCCAACTCCAAACTCATCAACCATCATGTTTATTGATGGTTGGCACGCCAAGAGGATATTATAAATTCTCTAGTGTAAGGGTCATATCATCAATAAACAAATGAAAAGACAATGTCTCAGAGTGACATCTTTTAGTAAACACATACAACATCTTGCGGTCTATTTTAGTATATCATATTGTTGAAGCGGTAAAGCGGCAAGAAAAATTAGACTCAGAAGGACTCCCTCCGAGATTTGTATCGTCTCTACATGGATCGATATGAGGGAACAAATGTCGTTCGAAAATCTTTACGTTCTAAGCTTGGTTTGAATGGTTTGAGATAAAAATGCAAAAAGAAAAATATATGACAAGTAAATAAAGTACAAGAAATAACTCGTCATGAGTTGAATTTTAATCTACCCATCAAGTACTAAAATATTTATAGATAAATTTCACTAAACCTAAATCACTCGTCAAAACCCCCACGTATCGCTCACAACCGAGGTTATGTCAAATGTAACACCCCACTTCCCCAAATAAATAAAATAACAGTTTTAATATAAAAATCAAAGTTTCTAAAGTGGAATGCTACATCGTTTACGACAATAATCACCAAAGAAGTCTTTTCATTAAAAATAGCGGAAATAACAATCATTTAATTAAACTCAGGCAATAAGCCAATCTCAACAATAATATCCTCACAAATATGTTTTCATAAAGTAGATACGTAACAAAATAAAACAACTAAACGACTGAAAAATTCCCCATTCCTGTGTTACGTATTAGAGCATCATAGACTCGAACGGGCAACACGACTCCACGCACCCTCAAGTACCTGGATTATCTATACTTCTGAAGAAGCACAGACGCAACAATAATAACAAATGGGTGAGAAACAAATTCAAATATAAACGGTGCATATAACATCTACAAGGTAGTTTCTCACACACAACAATAATTACAAATAGTTTACCAATATTCCACAACAACGAAATACAACAATAATTATGCAACAACAACCACCAAAAATTATGCAATGTGACTCAACACGACACAATGTATGTGGTACCAGGTTTTGTTCATTCAATCGAACACGATAATCACATACACCCATCCGACAATGATTATCCCAACACTCTCCGTATCGGAGTATAAATAATCGTATTCGCCCATCCGACACGATCATCCCAACAATAACTCGACAAATGTATGCATGGCAATGTAAAATCATATATCATGTATAAATCAGCATATTATACATCTACACGATCCATCCGATCAAAACACAATAATCGTTTCACCAAAAATCACCAATATCAACCTCGCGCGGATTAACCGATTATTCGACTAGCTAGACCCGACTAAATCTCATTATTAACTCCATCTCAATGTTAATTCTCGATTAAATTTTTTTAAAGATTCATCTCAACAAAAAACACCAAAGGAATCGGCAAGGCGTGCGAAATCGAGGAAGAAATAGCAAAATTGTGCATTTTTGACCTAACCACTGGTCGTACGCGTATTGGCAAGGCAATACGCGTTTTGACTCTAGCCCATACACACGATATGCGTATCACCTTGGCCCCTTTTTCCCTCAATACGCGTATTGACCCTCTAATACGCGTATTGCCTCACAAAACACACATCCCATACGCGTAACACTTGTTTTCCTCACTCCTCCATACACGTATTGGCATGGTCCATACGCGTATGGGCAGAAACCATGCGTTTTCTGAGTTTTCTTCCTATTTCCATATCTGTTTCTCATATTCTTCGTTTCCATGATTCGTATCAGTCCTATAATCGTTTCTAAACCAGTTTTACACTCTTATTTTTATTTGTCTTTCATCTATGTTACTATATTCAAATTATAATTTCGATCTAGATCTAAAATCGTACTGTTCATCATCAACAACAACATCAACAAATTTTTCGAATCAACCAGAACATCAACAACAATATTTATTCAGAGAATCAAAAAAGTTATATCATCATCATCACGAATTCACAACAAACATCATATATTTCACCGATTCGTCATAAACATTATAAATCACAAAAATCCCTAAGACGAAAGGATACCCCCAACTACCCATCAAGTTAAATCACCTGAATTTAAATTCGTTCTCCCCCTTACCTCGAATTTGAGTGGAAATTTCTGCGAATTTCTTCAAGAATTATGCCCTAGGTTGTTCTTCCTTCTCCTAAGCCTCTTTTGCTCTTTCTGCGAATTTCTTGATTAAACTAATTCTCCTCTAAAGACCTCACCAAGACTTTTACTAATTTATCCCTTAATCCAATTAATAATAATAATATTTATTTTTTTAATTATTAATATTATAATATTAATAATAGTAATAATATTATTCAAAATAATAATGATAATAATAATAATATAGTTAATTAAATAATCTTCTCCTAATTATCCGTACACTCACTATCGCTAAGCGCGCCCGATTCTACTCGTCCCAATAAGACACAACACCACAAACAATAAAAAATATGCCTTAAACAAGGCCAACAAAGCACCAAAATACCCGACGATTAAATATTAAAAATGGGGTGTTACAACTCTCCCCCACTTAGAATGTTTTTGTCCTCGAAAATGTACCTGATGAGAAAAGTTCTGGATACGAATCCCGCATCCTGCTTTCTAGCTCCCATGTCACACTTCCACCAGCAGCTCCACCCTAAGCCACCCTCACCAGAGAAATCTCTTTACCTCTGAGTTGCTTCATCTTGCGATCCTCAATTCTGATTGGCATCGCTTCCACAATAAGATTCTCCCTAACCTGCACATCATCCCTCTAGATATATGAGATGGATCAGACAATTCCGAAGTTGCGATACATGAAACACATCATGCAAGTTCGAAAGCTCTAGAGGTAACACCACCCTATAAGAAACAGTACCAACTTTCTGTAAAATCTGATACAGTCCAATGAACCTTGGATCCAACTTCTTCGATTTCAAAGCACGTCCAACACCTGTCATTGGATTTACCCTTAAAAGCACATGATCACCTTCAGTAAATTTTAATTATTTTCTCCGGTTATCATGATAGCTCTTCTGTCTACTCTGTGATGCTTTCATCTTTTCTCTAATCATCTGAATTAACTCAGTAGTCTGTTGTACAATTTCAGGTCCAAGCACCGCATTCTCACCAGTTTCATACCAACATAAAGGCGTTCTACATATCTTACCATACAAAGCTTCAAACGACGCCATTCCAATGCTAGAATGGTAACTATTATTGTACGTGAACTTAATCAATGGCAAATGAGTATCCCACACACCACCCTATTCCAACACACAAGTTCTCAACAAATCCTCTAAAGTATGAATAGTCCTCTCTAACTGACCGTCCGTCCGCGGATGATACGCCGAACTTAATTTCAACTTCGAACCTAAAGCCTCCTACAAACGTTTCCAAAATTCAGAAGTGAATCTCGGATCTCTATCCGAAACTATACTCGAAGGAACATTATGCAACTTTACAATTACCCTGATATAAATTTCAGCCAACCTCGTTAATGGAAAACTCATATTAATAGGAATAAAATGTGCGTATTTTGTAAGTCTATCCACAACCACCCAAATAGCATCAAATCCTCTCACTGTATTCGAAAAACTAGTCACAAAGTCCATAGCAATACTATCCCATTTCCATTCCAGAATCTCTAATGGTTGCATCATTCCCGAAGGTTTTTGATGTTCCACTTTCGATTTCTGTCACACTAAACAAGCATACACAAATTGTGCTATATCCCTCTTTATACCAAACCACCAAAATAATTTCTTTAAATCCTGATACATCTTCGTAGCTCCTGGATGAATACTTAAGCTACTACGATGGCTTTCTTCTAAAATAGCCTTCTTCAACTCAACATTGTCGGGTACACAAATTCTGCCCCGGAACCTCAACACATCAGAATTATCTACCTGGAAATCACTCTCAGGATCATTGTCTTCTGAAGGCATCAAGTCCACCAACTCCACATCAAGCCTCTGATTCTCTTTTATAATATCCAAAAAGTAATTATTTACTTTCAACGTCCCAAGCCTAATACTCTCAAGTGGCGTCTCACAAACCATACTCAAATCTCTAAATTGTTCCAGTAATTCCAATTCTTTCACCATTAATGCTGACATATGAATTGTCTTGCGACTCAACGCATCTGCCACCACATTAACCTTCCCCGAATGATAACTCAAATAAAATTCATAATCTTTCAAAAATTCTAACCATCTTTGTTGTCTCATATTTAGCTCCTTTTGATCAACCAAGTACTTCAGACTTTTATGGTCGCTAAACACTTCAAATCTTGATCCATACAAATATTGTCTCCAAATTTTTAACACAAAAACCACTGCAGCTAACTTAATATCATGAGTAGGATAATTCCTCTCATGAACTCTCAACTATCTCAAAGCATAAGCTACCACCTTACCATCTTGCATCAAAACACCACCTAGTCTCATCTTGGACACATCACAATATACAACAAAAGGTTCACCAGGACTTGGTAAGACCAACACTGGTGCCGTAGTCAGTTTCTTTTTCAATTCTTCAAACTTTCCTTACAAGCTGCATCCCAAATAAACACTTGACTCTTCCTGGTTAATTGAGTCAATGGTAATGCCAAATTAGAAAACCCCTGAATAAATCTCTGGTAATAACCTTCTAAACCAAGGAAACTTTGAATTTCCGTTACAGTCTTTGGAGGTTCCCATTGCAATACAACACTTACCTTAGAAGGATCCACTGCTATACCATCACCAGAAATAACTTGACCTAAGAAACTCACACTATCAAGCCAAAACTCACATTTCAATAATTTAGCAAACAACTTGTTATCTTTCAACACCCGCAAAGCAACTCTAAAATGTTCCTTATGATCATCATCACTCTTAGAATAAATAAGTATATCATCAATAAACACCACAATAAATTGATTTAAATAGGAATGAAAAATGCGGTTCATATACTCCATAAATACACCAAGCACATTAGACACTCAGAAAGGCATCACAACATATTCATAATGTCCATATCGAGTTCTAAACACAGTCTTCTGAATGTCACCCTCTTTCACTCGAATCTAATTGTAACCTGACCTAAGATTAATCTTACTAAAAACACGTGCACCAACTATCTGATCCATTAAGTCATCGATCCTAGGAAGCATATACTTATTCTTAATGGTCACCTTATTCAATTGACGGTAATCAATACACAGACGCATACTACCATCCTTATTCTTTACTAACAACACTGGAGCTCCCCACGATGACACACTTGGTCTAATAAATTTCTTATCCAGCAACTCTCCAATATGAGACTTCAATTCAGTCAATTCTGACGCAGACATCCTGTACGATGCCATAGAAATAGGCCTTGTACCAGGAATAAGGTCAATGGTAAAAAGTCAAAGCAGTTAAAAAGTCAGTCAAAGCAGTTAAAAAGTCAAACTAAGGACAACTGTGGTCAAACCAAAGTCAAACTTCATGATTTTTTGCCAACATCAAGTATATGAAGTAAAATTCATCATTTGATCAAGGATTGATCATGATTTATCAAGGAGGTTTCAGATCATCAAGAATCAGGAGTTTCTAAATTAGGGTTTTCACAGGAAAAGTCAACTGAACTTTGACCAGCCATAACTTTCACATGCTTCATCAAATTTTTTCCATCCAAAGCTCATTTTGAAGGAAATTGAATTCTCTATAACTTTGTGTCTCACAAGCCAATCCTAAAAATGCTTCATTTGGAAGGTATGAGCTAAGACATTATAGGTCATTTTAAAAGTCAACAAAAAAGTCAACATCTTCCAAAGGGCATAATTTGAAAATGGTAAAGGATATGGACATGATACCAAAGAGGTTGGTTAGAGGACTCTCTAAGCTTTCCAAAATGTCTAAGAACACCTTCATAGCCTTAAAATTGAGGGATTTGTGCCTTTGCAAAGTTGGGAGATTTTTGAGAGGTATATTGAGCAAATGGGGTCTTAAAACCAATTCTTTTCTAATGGGCCTACAATTGTGCAATCCAATCCTTGTGATATCATCCCACACGACCCAATGACAAGTAATTTTTATTTTTTATATCTTATTTGATATTTATTTGAATTTTATTTATTTTAATTCAAATTAAATCAAAATTAAATCTAAAAATCAATATTTGGACATGATTCTTCTTCTAGAAATTCATCAATGCTATTTAACATGATTGGATCTTATTCAAATTCGTGCTAGAACAGATTGGTATGCAAATATTTGATTTTTCACATATTTTGATCACGAGGTTTCTTCACATTCAAGTCATTCAAAAAAGCCCATAAATCCACAAACTCTTGACCTAATTTACATCACCATATATACACAAACTGATTGCAAGCACATGGGATGAATTTCCTGCCTCCAAGAACATCACTCAACCTTCAACTTTTCAAAGAAAAAGTCAAATTCGGATTTTGGTTTTGAGGCTATTTCAAAGCAAGATAAAGGTTGCAATACCTTCCTGGGTGTTCATTGAACCTATTTGCATCATTATCATCATCTAAAACATCACCATATGCCTAAACTGAATCTTGTTTTGTCTTAAATTTTAATTTTTCGATTTCAATTGTTCAGCGTTTATAGAATTTTGATTCTGTTTTACTGTTTGTGAAGACTCATAGATGGATTCTGGATGTTTAGATTGAAGTTCCATGGCCGAAAATGCAAAACACCATACCCAGGGTTCCAAGCTTCGAATTAGGGTTCTTTGATTCACACAATATAAATGCTTTTTGATGATATAATTGAATTGTACATGTCATAAGGAGTCCAATGATGTTCTTAATTTGGCTTGATTGCACTGGTTATGTAATATTCGAAAATTGCAGGTTTTGTTACGCATGAAAATTCGCAGGAAAAAGCCTATATAAATTCGCAGGAAAGTTCGCAGTGACAGAGGAAGAAGATGAAGCAGTCTGGCGCGAATTCTAAATTCAAATTTTATTTGTTTTTTTTTAATTATTTTTGTTTCATATGAACTACAAATTGGTGCAGGTGATCCAGTGGTAATGTATGCGCGCCTGGAAGCTTCAGGGCCTGGGTTCGATTCCCAGGTCCCTCATTCTTTTTTTTTATATTTTGCTTTATTGTGCAGGTTTTCTATATAATACGTTTTGATCCATCTATTACCCAGAAACGCACGCAACCCAGTGGTCTGGCTTTGTTGTGGTAAGGGGGAGGACCTGGGATCAAAACCCGGCCTCCCCACTTTTCTTTTTACCATTTATTTTATTTTCAATTATTTTATATAATTAATATTAATTAATTTGTTTTATAACTATTAATTTTATTTAAAACACTAATTAACCTTTATATTTTTATTAATCTTATAATTTTTCTTGATTAATCACTTTAATTAATTTAATAAATAATTTTGTATATAAATGTTATTTTTTTATAATTTGTAAATAATTTATTTAAATCTTATTTAATTTCTAAACCTAAATACTAACCCTAATTTTCTTAATTAAAATACTAACCCTAATTTTTCTTCTAATCCTAAAAATTAACTTATTTTTTCCTAAAATCTAATTATTAAATCTTTATTTTTATTAATATGTAAATAACTTAATATTTTGTTTATTATTATTAAATGTGTTATATTTTCTTAATTAACTTCTAAAAATCTTCTAATATTTATTTAACCTAAAAATAATTTTTATTTTTAAATTCTTATTTTCTTTATTTATTATTCTAACCATTATTATTATTAATATTTTATTATTGCTAATATTTTGTGGTTTATTTATTATTCTTATTATATTTATTATTATTATTATTATTCTTATTTGGTTATCATGTAACTGCTAAAGCCATGTAATATTTGTAGGTTTATTTTCTATCGTTATTTTATTTTGTAAATATTTTATTGTATGGTTAGTAATCTTAGGGTGTGTATAACCTACATGTAATTAAAAATGACTTAGAAAATTAATTTAAATAAGATAAATACCTGAATATAAACACTCACACACGTAAGTCGATCTTTGATCGTCATCTTGCACTTTCTAGGTTACTCCTCTTGGTTGCCTTTAAATGGTCAAGTCCCTCGAATATAAGGGTGTCTTAAGCAAAGTCCCTTCATAAAATCATCAAGTCCCTACAGTTTAAAAGATCAAGTCCCTTCGAGGTTGCCTACGGAATAATGATCTCGTCCCATCGAATAAATGATGATAGTCCCTACGAATTGCTAAAGACACCCCTCAAAGTTGCCTTCTATGACCATACGATGACCCTACGCTTGTCCCATACACATCCAAGGTAATGACTACCTATTCCTTAATAATAGGGATAGTCTTACCATTGAAAGAACATACGAGAACACGAAAGACTTAATCTAGGGTAGGTACCTCATAGTTACTTGCTCACTCTTCAAAAATACTTTTCACACCTCACAATATTTTCAAAACATTTTCAAACAAGACTTTGTATACATCCATACGAGGATCATTACAAAGTATTTAGAAAATTTCTAATCACACACTACACTCTTCAAAATCAATTTAAGTGAGCTAAGTAACTAAGAGCCCATGGATAACCATGGATATAAAGGGTGCTAACACCTTCCCTTTATATAACCTACCCCCCGAACTCAAGTCTTTTAAAATAGGTCTTTCCTGTTCTTTTATGTCCTTTCCTTTTGGATAAAATAAAAGTCGGTGGCGGCTCTTGCTATCCGCAACATTTATAGAAAGTCAGTTCTCCCACCGTGTTACAACCTCTTCACACAATCAACAAAAATAAACGAGTGTGTTGCACCTGTATCAATAATAGCAATCAAAAGAGTAGTATTAATAAAGAAAGTACCTTTGACGAAACACTCCTCATTAGTGGAATGGGCTCCCACTAAAGCAAACACTTTACCACTAGCTCCCTGAGTCTTCTTCGGTTTCTGACAAGTCATACTGATATGAACCTGTTCACCACAATTAAAGCATGTAGGCATAGTGGCCCTACAGTTAGCTACCCCATGACCTATCCTTCCACACTTGAAGCACTTCTTGACTTTATTCTGGAAAGTGTTAACACGATGACCTGTGCCTCCATATCTAAAACACTTCACAGGATTGAGATTCTCCCCTCCCCCACTCGGCTTCTTGTCAGCAATGCCCTGTTTGATCTCAGGACGCAACCCATTATCAAATTTCAAACACTTCGAGGTCATAACATCTTCAGTGTTGTAGTGTGCACAATACTGCACCGACTCTTCAAACTTTGCGGCATACTCAACCACCATCATATCACCCTGCTTCAGTTCTAGAAATTTAACCTCTCTAACACTGCAAATATCTTCTGGAAAATACTTCTCCAGAAACTCACCTCTAAACACAACCCAAGTAATATCAACATTTGCAGTCTCTAACCTGTGGCGACTTTTGTCCCACCAAACATCAGCTTCGCCCTCCAGCATGTGAGTTCCAAACCTCACATTCTGATCATCATTGCACCTTATAGTTCTGATGATTTTCTCAATTGCCTTCAGCCATTTCTGTGCAGCCTCTAGATCCAAGATACCTCATTCATATGTAGGAGGCTTGTTACTTCTGAACTGATCCAGGTCACGAAACTCAGTATTCCCAACTGATGTACCAATATTCTCAACAGCTTGTGCCATGTCTTGCATAGCAACAACAAGTGCGATATCATTCCTTCGTGCCATTCTAATACAAAAAACACAAACGCTTCGGATTAGAACACAATAACAACTCTTATACTAAGGACTGACTCGACACAACATCTGGCTGGTTGGACCGACCTTCTCTGATATCAAATGTAACACCCCACTTACCCAAATAAATAAAATAATAGTTTTAATATAAAAATCAGAGTTTCCAAAGTGGAATGCTACATCGTTTACGACAATAATCACTAAAGAAGTCTTTTCATTAAAAACAATGGAAATAACAATCATTTAATTCAACTCAGGCAATAAGCCAATCTTAACAATAATATCCTCAGAAATATGTTTTCATAAAGTAGATACGTAACAAAATAAAACAACTAAACGACTGAAAAATTCCCCATTCCCGTGTTACGTATTAGAGCATCCTAGACTCGAACAGGCAACACGACTCCATGCACTCTCAAGTACCTGGATTATCTGTACTTCCGAAGAAGCACAGACGCAACAACAATAACAAAAGGGTGAGAAACAAATTCAAATATAAACTACGCATATAACATATACAGGGTAGTTTCTCACACACAACAATAATTACAAACAGTTTACCAATATTCCACAACAACGGATACAACAATAATTTTGCAACAACAACCAACAATAATTATGCAATGTGACTAAACACGACATGATGCATGTGGTACCAGGTTTTGTTCATTCAATCGAACATGATAATCACATACACCCATTAGACAATGATTATCCCAACACTCTCCGTATCGGAGTACGGATGATCGTATTCGCCCATCCGACACGATCATCCCAACAATAACTCGACAAATGTATGCATGGAAATGTAAAAGCATATATCATGTATAAATCAACATATTATACATCTACACGATCCATCTGATCAAAACACAATAATCGTTTCACCAAAAATCACCAATATCAACCTCACACGATTTAACCGATTATTCGACTAGCTAGACCCGACTAAATCTCATTATTAATTCCATCTCAATGTTAATTCTCGGTTAAACATATTTTAAGATTCATCTCAACATAAAACACCAAAGGAATCGGCAAGGCGCGCGAAATCGGGGAAGAAATAGCAAAATTGCACATTTTTTCCTTAACTACTGGTCATACGCGTATTGGCAAGGCAATACGTGTTTTGGCTCTAGCCCATACGCACCATATGCGTATCACCTTGGCCCCTTTTACCCTCAATATGCGTATTGACCCTTTAATATGCGTATTACCTCACAAAACACACATCACATACGCGTATTACCCTCACATACGCGTAACCCTTGCTTTCCTCACTCCTCCATACGCGTATGGGCAGAAACCATGTGTTTTCTGAGTTTTCTTCCTATTTCCAGATCTGTTTCTCATGTTCTTCGTTTCCATGATTTGTATCAGTCCTATAATTGTTTTTACACCAGTTTTACACTCTTATTTTTATCTATCCTTCATCTATGTATTCAAATTATAATTTTGATCTAGATCTAAAATCGTATTGATCATCAACAACAACAACATCAACAGATTTTTCGAATCAACCAGAACATCAACGACAATATATATTCAGAGAATCAACAAAGTTATATCATCATCATCACAAATTCACAACAGACATCATATATTTCACGGATTCGTCATAAACATTATAAATTACAAAAATCCCTAAAATGGAAGATACCCCCAACTACCCATCATGTTAAATCACCTGAATTTAAATCCGTTCTCTCCCTTACCTCAAATTTGAGTGGAAATTTCTGCGAATTTCTTCAAGAATTATGCCCTAGGTTGTTCTTCCTTCCCCTAAGCCTCTTTTGCTCTTCTCACACATTTTTACGGTTAACTTCACCATAATCTCTTGATTAGACTAATTCTCCTCTAAAGACCTCACCAAGACTTTTACTAATATACCCTTTAATCCAATTAATAATAATAATATTTTTTAATTATTAATATTATTCAAAATAATAACGATAACTATACTAATATAGTTAATTAAATGATCTTCTCCTAATTATCCGTACACCCACTATCGCTAAACGCACCCGATTCTACTCGTCCCAATAAGACACAACACCACAAACAATAAAATATATGCCTTAAATAAGGCCAACAAAGCACCAAAATACCCGACGATTAAATATTAAAAATGAGGTGTTACATCTAACACAAAGCATAGAGATCAATCGCATTCTCTCGTCGATGGTGTCTCATGCGACTCGACAACACGAAGCATTAAAAATCGATACACACTATGAATGTTAGATCTAAATCTATGTCTAGAGTTTAGAATCTAATATACGTTCATCTTAGATCGAGTTTGAACCGTATATGTCTATAGCAATCCAAACTCATTAAGTAAAATAATCTAAGATAACATCGATTAAGAGTTGTAAAAGAGATTTTATACAAAGATCCATAAATACTCATACAATCAAGATAAAAATACATATAACAACCCTAACAAATGAAAAATTCATAGAGAAGAAGGAAAAAGAACAAACATCTCTCGGTTCGTCAACTCCGATTGAAGTAGATTCGACACTAGATCATCAAGATGCATCCTCCTTGTGTTGTTTCTGACTTATTTCCTCAAAGAATGTTTGTGATGAAATTGAGAGTAACATACCCTAATAATGCTTAAAAGTGACTTAAATAGGGCCTAGAATGATGCGAATCGCGCTAAGCGCGCTCTGAGGGCACTTAGCGCACTCAAAAAAATCCAGCTTCTTGTTTTATTCATAACTTTCGAACCGTAACTCCGATTGACGCACAATCAGAAGCATTGGAAAGCTTATTCAATGCTTTATATGATAATGAAAAAATATCCTTGCTTGAATACCTACAAAAATGGGATAAAGAAAAATTAACAAAGAATGGTATTTAAATACAGTCGCGCTAAACATCGATCCACTTAAAATACACATAAACAGCGCTAAGCGTGATCCTGACCGCGCTTAAATAAAAATTATTTGATTTTTCCATCCAAACTCTCATCACACTGAAAACCGCGCTAAGTGTGAATGCCAACATTTTGTTGGTCAAAATTGTGCATCTTGAAGCATTTTCTTGGCTCAATTTGGTCCATACTTCAACCATGCATTACCTATAAAACAAATGAAAATTTATCAAACTCAAAAATATGTACACAATATTGCAAAATATACAATAATATGTAATTTATACAAAATGTATACAAAAACGGGAGATTATTAACGAAAAACAAACGAATCAAGCCAATAAGGGCCAATTATTTACACTTAAAATCACTACTATTTAGCACTTAACAAACTCTCCCCAACTTAAACTTGTTTGTCCTCAAACAAGAATAGATCCACTCAAAGAAACAAAATTAATTATCAAGAAATCATGGATCAACCAGTTTTGGAGAACAAAAACAAATGCATGGTTCAAATGCAAAAACGTACAAGCAAGGCAAAACTTACCATTACACTACAATGATAACATGAAAACGAAACAAATACTAAGCACAAAAAGACATGCAAAACCATCTAAAATAATACATGTTCAATCATGAATCACACCTAACAAAAATTCACCGAGGGATGAAAAACACACAAAAACGAGGAACTTGACACTCATCCAACAATCTTGCAAACAAAAGACTAAATTATGCATTCATCCAAAAACTCATATTGAAAACATAAAAGCAAGAATGACAAGGGCTTTTCAAAGTTGTAATGTGGCTTAGTTAACAAAGAAGGAGAAATTTCTAAAGGTAATTGAAACAAAAACTTGCCTAATCCTTAGGGAGTGGTCAATCTACAAAGTCTCAAGCACCACAATTTCAATCACACTTCTTTTCTTATCCCAATTTGTCACACCAATCACACAACTTATTTAGCACAATTATTTTATACCTTTTTTTTTGTTTCTTTCTTTTTTCAAGGCTTTTCTTTTCCTTTATTTTTTTTTCTTTTATTTTCTTTTTCTTTTTCATTTTCTCAACCTCATAACAACCAACATTCTCTCTCCAACTTGAATTACAACCAAACATGTAATGCGAATACTCCCTACTTTCTAAGGCAAAGTAAAAATCCAAACAACAAAATATGGTTAAGGGTTCAAGAAAAAAAAAATCAAAATCCATTCAAAAATAATTGAACTAAATACTCATGGACAAAAATCAAAGTTCAAATACAACATTAATATTGACAAAAAGGCTCAAAGGGGTTAAACAAATTCTCACTCACTCACAAGGTAAGATACTATTAGGCCAAGTGTTTGTGCTTAGAATGAAACAAAGTATCTTGATTCTTTTCATGTTTTCATACAATCAACACAAATAAAAGATTAAACATAATAAAATCTAGTTAAAACAAGAATGTTGGTCTCCTGTATATGGTGAACAATGGAAAACCTCCTCACATTTGGGGCTTGGAACTAAAGTGATTCATTTCATGAACAAGTAATGCAAAAGAATGAATGTCATGAAAATTATACAAATGAAAAATCTCCTAATAATGCTATGTTCTAGAAAGTGATAAACGAGTACCTTGCAAAGTACCAACTTCAAACAATATAATTACCATAAATTTGCAAGTTGAAACAATCAAACTTGGAAAATCATCCCATGCATCCTCAAGCTAAGCAAAATAAAACTTGAGAGCAAAACCAAATAATATCTAAGAAACTAAAAAAATTGAACTAAAACTAACTAAACACAAAGACCAAAATTGGTGAAAGTGGATGGAAAATTAGAATTTTTCCACACAAAACAGGGTGCGCTAAACGCCTTCTGCGTGTGCCAAGCGCGAACAAGCTTGCTTAGTTTTTCAAGTTATTTCTCTCATGGGGTCCATCCATTTTCACTTTATATTAACTATACTACTAAATGTAAAATTGTAAAAACTTAAAAACGTTGGGTTTCCTCCCAACAAGCGACTATTTCACGTCGTTAGTTCGACGCCTTTGTTGTGTTTGTCTAGTAACTTGCTCAAGTCATGTCGATGCTTTTGTCAAAACGCCAACCTAAATAAAGTTTCCTAACCAAAAACTTGAACAAATGTTACACGAACAAAATATATACAACACTTGAACAAACACAATGGAAGACAAAAACCAAACAAGTATCTAAACAAACATATATACAATATAGACAATTATGTGCAAAGCTCCAAAACATCGAAACTATCGCAATACAGTTCAATATCAAAACCAATCACCGAAATGACGCCATTTTGTTGGAGCGGTAAAGTGACAAGCAAAAATTAGATTCGGAAGGATTCACTATGGGATTTATATCATCTCCATATAAATCAATGTGAGGGAAAGAATATCGTTCGACAATCGCTATGTTTCTCAACTTGGTTTGAATGGGTTGAGATAAAAATGCAAAAATAAAAACATATAACAAGTAAATAAAGTACAGGAAATAACTCATTAGGAGTTGTATTTCAATCTACCCAGCAAGTACTAAAAAATCTATAGATAGATTGCACGCAACTTAAATTACTCGTAACCCCCTCCACACATATCAATCACAATCGAGGTTATGTCTAACGCAAAGCTGAGAGATCAACCACATTCTCTCATCGGTGATGTCTCATGCGGCTCAACAACATAGAGAATTAAGAATCTATACCCACTGTGAATATTAGATCTAAATCTAAGTCTAGAGTTCAAAATCTAACATATGTTCATCTTAGAATGAGTTCGAACCGTATATGTCTATAGCAATCCAAACTCATTAAGTAAAAGATCAAATATAACATCGATTAAGAGTTGTAAAAGAGATTTTATACAAAGATCCATATATACACATACAATAAAAGTAAAAAAAACAACAATCCCAACAATTGCAAAATACATAAAGAAGAAGGAAGAAGAACAAACATCTCACAGTTCGTCAACTACGATTGAAGTAGATTCGACTCCTGATCGTTAAAATGCATCCTCTATGTGTTGTTTATGACTTATTTCCTAAAAGATGATTGTGATAAAGTTGGGAGTAAAAGGCCCAAAAAAAAACCTAAAAAAATGCTGAAAAGTGACTTAAATAGGGGTTGGAATGACGCGAACAACGCTTAGAAATATTCAGCTTCTTGTTTTCTTCATAACTTTCAAACCGTAACTCCGATTGACGCATAGTCGGAAGAGTTGGAAAGCTTATTCAATATTCTATATGATAATGAAAAAATATCATTGCTTGAATATCTACAAAAATGAGATAAAGTAAAATTAACAAAGAATGATATTTAAATACAACCGCACTAAGCACACTCAGATTACGCTAATCGCCGGTCCACTTAAAATACACATAAATTGCGCTAAGAGCGCTCCTTCTCATGCTAAGCACGGTCAGAAAAACAAAAAATATTTACTTCTGCCATCCAAACTCTCATCGCACTAAAAATCGCACTAAGGACGCATGCCAACATTTTGTTGGTAAAAACTATACATCTTGAAGCATTCTCTTAGCTCAATTAGGTGTAGGTATGTCAATAGGGACAGG
>OZ014522.1:55428512-55750294 GCA_963966055.1 Lathyrus aphaca | reverse complement strand
TGAAAAGAAAAATAAACCTATATAGAAATGTTAAATTATATATTAATTACGATATTATTGTATTCTAGTGCATAGGGGGACTCCATGGGGCGGTGGATATGTTCACCATCCCCATCCCCAAAGTGCCTTCGAGGGAACTTTGTTCCCCATCCCCGTCCTCACAGGGGGATAATTATCCATCTTTGGGACCACAAACGGGGAATTTCCGCGGGGATCTCCACTAATGAGGCAAGTTGACATCAATAATTGGGTCCATAATATGTACACTATATCACAAACTATATAACAATATGTAAATTATACAAACTGTATACGAAAACGGGAGATTATTAATAAATAAAAAAATGAATCAAGCCAATAAGTGTCAATTATTTACACTCAAAATCACTACTATATAGCGCTCAACACCTATGTATGCAACTTATTTCATACTAAATCTTGTAAATGCATTCTTAAATTAGTGATATTTAGACTTCCTTAGTGAAGATACCTTTCCACCATGTTTGACACATTTTATCGTTTTACGAAACTACAAAATAATCAATGTAACAATACATATGTTCTGTATATTCGTATAAGTGATATATTAAAATGTAATTTAAGATTTACCTTTGTGTTCCATATACAAATAATGACATGGTCAACATAAAGAGAAACAATGATATGTCTATTGGCTCTTTTGGAAATGCAACCTATGCAGGAGTGTAGAAACTAGATCATGATATGGATCGAGCCTAAGATGTTTGTGAATCTACGTGCTTGCACGTATGACATCTACAACAACATGTTTGGATCTTATGTTGACAACACTTTTAGGTTCTATGTGGTAATCAAGTTGTGGTGCTTGAAAATCAAGTTGTCAAAGTCTAAAGTGGAAGAGAACACTTCATGTCAAGAAAAATTTGGTGAAATCAATGAAGATCTATGATCAAGCAGTGTGTCTGATCATAGTGTTTATATTGAAGAGTTATCTTAAGTCTTTTCATAAGAAGATTCAAGGTTCCAATGAAGTGTTAAATTCAAAGATAATGTAGCAAGTTACCATAAACTTCAGAGTTGTAAAAAAAGTAAGTGTGAAAGCTTATCGAGTCTACATCGAGTGATCTACGTCTGTAAAGGTATAAGAATAACTCTCAAATTTACTAAAGGAAAATCACACACACAAACACACACACACACACACACACACACACTCTCTCTCTCTCTCTCTCTCTCTCACACACACACACACATTGGATTTATTGGAATGACTATCTCTTTTTTATGAAACTATCATAAAATATTTTTATTCCTAAATAGTTGAATAAAAGTTCAACAAGTTCTTTATGAGAAATTTTTTGCATTGTATAATCAATTATCTCTTAGGCCTAATCAATCATATCTTTTTGTAATGACTTATAATCAACTATCGGGGTTTACTATCGACTAGTAACACTCTTTTAAAAACCTTTCATTTTTGTACCGGACAATCGATTGTGTCACATACTTAATCGATTATTAGAATTAAAAGGACCATGTATTATTTTTTTTCCTTTTTTAGCCACATTTTGTCCTATAAATAGAGAGTTCTCCTTAATTTGATTTGACACCAGAAAATATATTTGAAATATATTTCTCTTACTTTCCTCTCTCTTATTTTTTATTTTCTCACTTTTGTCTTAGTACTTTTGAGAGTGAATTTTTATATTTAAAAGGTATTTGAGTCTGGTGTAGGGACAATAATGTAAGATCTCTTTGGGAGATATTTTATTTTTGATTGTGAGATAAACTAAGTGAAAAGCTCTTGTTTTATTGTTGAGGTAAACCAGTTAAAACCTCAGTTTGGTTGGATGGTCTCCGCTATTAAAACTCTCTATTGGTTCGAAATTGTCTTAGTGGTAAAATCTCTTGGTTGAGAGCTCTCTGTAGTTAAAACTCTATGTTTGGTTGGGAAATTAACTATTGTAAAACTCCATTTCCAGGAGGTTCGTGGAAAAATCCTTTCAAAATCTTACATCATAGTAGAAACTCTCAAGAAAAAAAAAATCTTGGAGAGATGAATATATCACATTATTAAACCGGACTTCTATAAATATCATATACTTTTTTCTCTTCCATTAACTCTTTATTTTTGAGTTATTTATTTTTGTTGCATTTTCATGTGTTTGACTTTTCATTTTTCGCTGCTTTTATCTTGTTTGTTTTGAAAATGCTTTTAAAATTCTGATTTCTTAAAAACACAAGTTGTATGTTGTCATTCCAAAAGACTCATCTCCATTGATAATAATACATGGCTCTAGCTAAAAAAATTGTATTCGAAATGATAGAATCGTTGCAGGCATGAAATCTTAAATTGAAACCAACCTAATATTTCAACAACAATTCTAATTTCGGAATAAATACTAGTACCCACTTTTTTGTCATAAATATAAAAAAACTTTATCACACACTATTATTTTATTTTTATAAATATCCTATTCAATTACCTTAATTTCAAAAATATCTAAACATTTTCCTAAAAAGTATTCACTCTTGTTCTTGTCCCTACCTGCCTGCCACCAAATGATCATAAAAGTGTAAAAAACTTTATCAATAACACTTTTCAAATAAATATTATAATACAGCATGTGTTATATATTGTCATCTTCATGGGACCTATATCTCTTTAAATATCCACCACTTCTTCCTCTCTCAAACCTCATCCAATTCCCTCTACACTTTTCTATTCATACTATCACCATGGAAGTTGGTCTAAGACTCCTTCCCTATATCATCACCTCAAACTGTAACTCAAATATTCTTATCAAATCTGCAGTGAAAAAGCCAAGCCAAACCATCCCTATGGATTTTTGCTTCCTTCAAACTTGCAATTTGTGTAGTAAACACCTCAGCCAAGACAAAGATATCTACATGTACAGGTATATTTATGCATATTTATTTGCAACACATGTTTTACACATGAAAATATAGGTCTGTTATTGATATGTTGGTGATAATTATGCAGAGGAGATCAAGGTTTCTGCAGTATAGAGTGCAGGAACAGGCAAATAGTTTTGGATGAGATGAAAGAGTTAGAGATTTCTACTAAGAGAATGGTGAAATCTTATAGGCAATGTTGTAATGAGGCACGGAGAGAGACAAGCCTTATTCTTGAAGACATTCGAATGCAAAGACTGAAATCTAAAGTATAAACCAATTCCATGTAATCAGTAACTAGTTAAATAGGTAACTTTTTTTTTGTCAAAGAATAAAAAAAGTTATATAGTTAGATTTGTTTTTTCAGTGTTACCATGGATAGGCATAGAGCAAATGTGTCTTGCCTCCATATCTTGTTGTGTTGATTAATTAAATCTTTCATAGATTCTAAACTTAGCCTATGATCACATCCAGCCCCCAATTTTTTTCACTTGGATAGTATATAACTTTCAGAGATGCTAAGGGATAAAAGTTAATTCACATGTACTCGGTTGTACTTTTATGCTAACAGGTTATATCTGAAATATTTTAGTTAAAAATTGAGTCAGTAGTTGAATGATACTGGTTGATATAATATGTCAATCGGTTACGTATAAGCATTTCAATTTTATCCGTTTGATAATTGTACTTCATCTTGTTAATGCACATATTTTTACCATCAATTACTCTCTCTCATTCTCTCACTCTCTCCCTCCCTCTCCACATTCAATTATTCAACAACCTTATGGTTCCAAGTTCTAACATTTGGCATCAAGAGTCTAGTTCGATCCATCAAACATTTAGTGAGCAAAAATGATTTATGTTTTTAATGAACAAATACCTGCAAATCTCTTGATTCTCGATGTGAAGAACTACGACAAGTGGTGCAAACAAATATAAGTGTTATTTGGCTATCAAGATGTTTATGAAGTGATCAAGAACAAAGTAGCTACACTTGTACAAGGTGCAACAGATGCAAAACGATATAAACATAAGGAGGAGAAGACAAAAGATTACAAAACGTTGTTTTTATCCATCAATGTATTGATGCAAGCAGTTTCGAGAAAATTGGTGATTACGAATCATCGAAGCAAATATGGAAAATCTTGGAGAAGACGTATGCATGGACTGACAAGACAAAGATTTGGAGGTTACAAACTCACAAAAAGACTGTTGGAATTAACCCAAATTTTTGAGAATTTCGAACCAATATTGATGAACAAGATTCATTCAACCGATCAAATTCATATATTGTTCTTCACTCTTAACTCAAGTGAATCAATCACACCTTGATTGAAAGAATGATTATGCGCAACAATTGTTCAAAGGAAGAAGAAAGAAAATTAAATAAGAGAGAAGATTAAGGTTTAATTTTTTTTTGGAGAAGATGATGATTTCCTGTAGAGTCTCTCTCTGCCTACAAATTGTGAAAATTATTATTCACTTTGCAAATGCAAACTTATGTGAAATCAATGTGTTGCAAGAATAAGGATTACTCCCACTATTTATAATTGAGCTAGCTTGCTCCCTAGCTAAGCAAAAGCCTAAAATATATAAAGGTCCAAAATATATATTTTGGTCTAAGTTGAAATTCTGTGTGAAGCAACATGCTTCAACAATTCGACATTCTATACAACTCGACATACTAAACTAAGTCGAAACGCCCTTATTTTGTCGAGCACTATCTGTTTCGACACAAGGAATTACAATTTAACACACCACCAAATTCATTTTGTCTAAGCTGTCTACATTTATCATAACTCTTAGTCTTCTGAACACTTCGACCTGTACTCCTTTTGTCACGATGTCTGCAATCTGGTTTTCAGCTCTGCAGTGTTTCAAATTCATTTTCCCTTTTGTTACCTACTCCCGAAGATAATGGAACCTCATTTTGATGTGTTTGCTTTATCCATGTGCTATCAGATTCTTCACCAAATTGATATCTGACATGTTCTCGATCTTCATGGTAATCGTTCCATGACTCTTCGATGTAATCTCTTCGACTTGGTCACCATCCACTTTGCTTGACATGGACAAAGAGAAACAACTATATACTCTTCTTCGCGTGACAATAATTCCATTACTGACTCCTTTCTCGAACTCCAAGCAACTGGTGCACCACCTAACATAAACACATATCCAGCTTTGGATTTTCAATCCTCAACATCACTACACCAATGTGAGTCGGTGTATCCAACTAATTTGCATTCTTTTTCTTTATCCTCTATAGGAAACATAATGCCATAGTCAAAAGCTCCTTTCAAATACCTTAGTATCCTCTTCGCCACTGCTAGAGGTGATATCCTTGGCTTCTCCATGAATCTACTCACCATACCTACATTGTATTCTAAGTTAGGCCTTATGTGGAAAATCTATCTTAATTAACCAATGATCCTTCTATACTGGGTTGGATCAACATCAACTTCATATGTGTCTTTCGACAATTGCAATCTAGGCTCAACTGGAGTCGAAGTTGGGTTGCAATCTTGCATCTAAAATCTCTTGATTATTTCGCCTACATATCTTCTTAGGTGCATCATCAAACCTCTAGCACTCTTATAGAATTTAATGCCAAGGAAATATGAGAGATCTCCCAAGTCTGAAATTTCAAATTTCTCACTTAAGTCATGTTTGAAGTGTTCGATCTCCTTCTTGCAACTTCCTATTATCAACAGGTCATCGACATAGAGACATAGTATAAGCAATTCACCATTTCTTCTTCTTATATATACTTCTTGCTTAGTTGTACATTTCACACATTCCTACTCCCATAGAAATCTATCTATCTTCTTATCCCAAGATCTTGGAGCTTGCTTAAGTCCATACAAGGCTTTATGTAGCATATACATTTTTATTTATTTTCCTTGTTTCACAAACCTAACTGGTTGTGCAACATATAATTCTTCGTCTAAGGGGTCATTCAGGAATGCATATTTCACATCCATCTGATACATCTGCCAGTTGTTCATGTTTTCGAGACCAACAAATAATCTGGTTGTCTTGATCTTAGCAACAGGTGCAAAAACTTCATCAAAGACGATTTTTTCCTTTTGAATAAATTCTTTCGCCACAAGTCTTTCCTTGTGTCGATTTACTTCTCCTTTAGGATTCAACTTCACCTTGTATAACCATTTCACATCGATTTCCTTCTTTCCTTGAGGAAAATCGACAAGTGACCAAGTGTTATTGATTTCGATGGACTTCACCTGTTCATTCATTGCTTTCACCCACTTCGAATCCTTCACTGCCTCAACTACATTGAATGGTTCTACATATGCATAGAAATCATAATGTACTAGCCGACCTTCATCATCGGCAACATCATTTGATGTAATCACACATCCTTACAACCTTGCAGACATGTGTCTTGTTCTTTGTGGTCAACTTGGGCATGCTTCACATCTGACTTCTTCTTGTCGAACATATCTTTCGACTTCACTAGTTAGTTATTCACATAAGATTCTAACTAAATCTTTCTTGACATTTTCAGGCTAATCCCATTCCTTAAGCTAATTTATGATTACGTCCCTGCTGATCACAACTTTCTTGTTCGCTGGGTCAAACAACTTTTTATCCTTCAATCGAATGATATCCTATCAAAATCATTTAACTCGACTTGTCATCAAGTTTTATTCTCAACTGATCTGGCACATGTCTACGTGCTATAGATCTAATTACCTTCAGATGACTCAAGCTAGGCTTGACACCATACCAACATTCTTCTAGCGTGATTCTTTATAGCTTTTTCACAGGGTATCTGTTCAGAATATTTGTTGCAGTCGACACAACTTCTCCCCATAGTTCTTTAGATATATGTTTGCCTTTCAACATACTTCTCACCATGTTCATGATGGTTCTATTCTTCCTTTATGCAGTTCTATTCTACTGTGGAGTGTAGGGTTGCACCACTTCATGAATAATCCATTCTTTCTCACATACCTCAATAACTTGGCAAATACCTCAATAACTTCACTTTTCTTCTTGATCAGGTAAGTCCAATTGAACTTGAAAAAGTATTTGTTACCTCAAATTGAATCACCTGGATAGGATCACACACATCATAGTATATGACTTCAAGAACCGCCTTTGGCATGTTTCCTGCATCATTGTTGAAGTTGTTCTTGTATTTCTCTGCTTGCACACATTCTTCACATACTTCATTTGGAATGTCAATTTCTGGTAATCCTGAAACCATATTTCTTCTCTTCAAATCTCAAATGTCTTTGAAATTGATATTTTTCCCAGCTTTGCACACATCTCTTCTTCTTCTTCTTCTTCATGTTTCGCCAGCTTTGCATCAATTTCTTGATTTTTTTTGCTTTTCAGGACAATCACTAAAATAATGACCATACTTTTGACAATTTTAACTCTGAATGTGACTTTTGTCATGGTTTCTACTACCACCTCTTCCTCTACCTGCAACACTACCTCTTTGGTTGCCTTAGTTCCAAGGTTTTCTATGATTCATCCAATTTCCTTCTTGCTTATTTCGACTAGTCAAATTGTTGTAGGTTCCTCTACCTTTGTTGCCATTCCAACTTCCTTTTCCTTTCTTTTCTTTTGTTGATTGCGCCTATAAAGTCACATCACTCGTTGACTTTCATGTAACTCTTTCAACCATTCTTTGTTCATGAGATTCAAGCGTCCCTTGAAGCTCTTTCTTTGTTAAAGGTTACAATTCTTTCGACACTCTATGGCTATTACCACATGGTCGAACTTTGGAGCTAACAACCTTAAGATTTTTCTAACAATTGATCTTGCTATCAACACTTCTCCACATATCTTAGTTTGATTCACCAATTTTGTAACCTTAGTGATGAAATCTATTATGCTTTCATTGTATTCCATTTGAAGCAATTCATAAGTCCTTTTGTGAGTTTGTAACTTCACTTCTTTCACCTTTTCTGCGCCTCTGAACGATTTCTCCAGAATTTCCCATGTTTCTTTCACTGATTCTACATCCCTAATCTTTTCAAAATCATCTGAATCAACACATTGATGAATTATAAAAAGAGCTTTATAATCTTTCTTCTTCAATTCTTTATATTCAACATTTTCTTGATCTGACACGTTTTCTATAAATGGTGTTACTCCTTCCTTCACAAGATCCCAAATATCTTGATAAAAGAAAACAACATTCATCTACTTGCACCAATTCTCATAATTATCTTTCTCAAGAATCAGAAGACTCACCGGAAAATGCCCGTTTGGATGATTCATTGCCATCAATTTTTTCTTCCTTGAATCGCAACCGGAGCTCTAGATACTAGATGTTAGAATTAACCTAAAACTTTGAGATTTCGAACCAATCTTGATGAACAAGATTCAATTAACCAATCAAATTCCTCTCTTATTTTTCACTCTTCACTCGAGTGACTTAATCACACCTTGATTGCTAGAATGATTTTGCGCATCAATTGTTCAAAGGAAGTAGAAATAAAATTAAATAAGAGAGAAAATTAAGGTTATAAGAAAATTGGAGAAGATGTTGATTTTCTGCAGAGTTTCTCTCTTCCCACAAACTGTGGAAATTCTCTTATTCACTTTGCAACTACAAACATCTATGAATTCAATGTGTTACAAGAATAAGGATTACTCCCTCTATTTATAATTGAGCTAGCTTGCTCCCTAAGCTAAAGCCCAAAATATACAAAGGCCCAAAATTCCTATTTTGGTTTAAGTCAAAATTCTGTGTGAAGCAACATGCTTCAACACTTCGATATTCTATACAACTTGACACACTAGGCAAAGTCGACACACCCTTGTTCTGTCAAGCACTAACTGCTTCGACGTAAGGAATTACAACTCAACAAAAACAACTTGAGTATATTTAAATGAAGGAGACAAAGACCCATCAACAATTTTACGATGAGAATTACTCGGTTGGTGAACTAACACTACTACAAATAATACATTTCATGACAAAACTTTCATCTTAACTATTGAAAAACCAATGTCAAATGACCTAAAATGCGCCATTTATTATTAGGCTAAATTACCTACAGGGTCCTTTAAGTTATTTAATTGTAACAATGTGGTCCTTTATGTTTTTATTTTGCTACAAGTAGGCCCTTTAAATTATTTTAAAATATCAAGTTAGTCCCGTAATTTTTTTTGTAACGCTTTGGTCCTTTTTTTAAAAATCTCCGTTAAAATAAATTGCAAACTTAATACCATTTGAACTGATTTTTCGCACTGATCACAAATATGTAATTAGTTTTGTGTTTGATTGTGTATTTTGGTCGGATCGACGTTTTTTCCATTATGTATTTCATCTATTTTTATCTGATTCTCATGAGCTATTAATTTTTTGATAAATTTGATTACATATTTGTGATCAGCGTGAAAAACCAGTTTAAATGATATATGAGTTTGTTGTATCAGAGATTTTTAAAAAGAGACCAAAGTGTTACAAGCAAAACTTGAGGGATTAATTTGATATTTTAAAATAACTTAAAGGACATACTTGTAGCAAAAAATATATAAAGGACCACATGTTACAATTAAGTAACTTAAAGGATCGTGTAGATAACTTATTATTATTATTATTTTAAATTTAATCTTTTACCTCAGTTTTCCTAAAATCCAAAATAAAAAGTTGCTCTGGGTATGAGCTTCGTTTCCCAGCACCTGCAATTTATTATTTTATTTAGAACTAAAAAGACACATTTATTTATTATAGTTTTCACGTTGGTTATGTTCTCTCATTTTTTAACCCCACATTAGACAACGCTTTTAGTGTAAAACGCTGTCTAAGATATACAAAAATTTTAAAATAATTTACTTTAAAAACCGCTGTCTGTTTTTTACAATTTATATGCACCTGTTTTAAACCACATTTTTCACCAGGTTTTCAACCAGAGTTTGTACCTGTTTTTCAACCACATTTTGCAGAAAAATATCACCAATTTTGCCTATTTAAACGTACCAATTTAGACACCGATTTATATATACAAAACAATCGGATTTTTAAACCAATATATACGACACAATTTATACAAACGTACCAATTTACGCGCCAATTTATATTTACAAAACAGTTTATACAAATCATTTCATTCAACAAAACATTTTGCTTCAAATTAAATCTACATATTACTTATACTTTACACATGATATACCCTGAAACAATTTATCTTCTACTTTGCACATATAACCTGAAACAACACAAAAAGATTGTAATTCAATCAAAACAAGACATAAACAATATGTCTATAGTTAAAAAGTTATACATACTCAAAACTCTCATCAATTAAAGTAAGAGTACAATATACCTTATAAAACTCCGAGCTCCATAATGAATTGACACCAATCCTCTTTAATTTTTTCCAAATGATCTCTTGAGTAATACCACACTTGAATTCATCAAAGTACTACATAATAATATAACATGGTTTGATTTAGTTTCAACTATTTAATTATATAAGAAATATGTGTTAAATATTAAAATAACTCATAAGTTAGAAATACATACATCGGATGAAATCTCTAATCGATCCAAAAAAAGAGTTTCTCTCATGAACCTTAACATAAAATATCCGCAATCTATACCATTACGTTGCCGAGGACACTACACATGAAAAGAAAATATGGATAAATCCTAAGTTTTATCAAGTATTATCACTAATATAATAAAAAATGTGATAATTAATATACCGCCACTCTTATCCATGTAATGTTGTTGGCTCTCCTCTTTGGTACTTGGATATCTTGTTGCGCTCGAAAAGCTTGTATATTGCTAATAAAGTATAAATGAATATTTAGAATAATTCACATAAATAAATATACACATGAATATTTAGAACAATCTAATTACGTGTCAATCATATTCTTCATATCCAGGTATGTTGTCCAATCATTTTCTAACGAGTCCAGATAATACACAAATTCTCTGATAGGATTAATTACGACCAACAACCAATGTCCACTGTAAGATTAAACAAATGTTAGATGAAAACTTTCTACACGACGTCAAAATACAATTTTTTTTTATAATAGATGAATTTAGAATGAAAATCTAACCCAGTATTAAACGGTAAAAGGAACAACTTTTCCGTATCTTTGTTGGCCATAAAGAGGTTGCGTACATACACCATAACCTCATATGGTTTACTTATGATTAAAGTTAAGTTGACAGACGCGGGGCTTAAGAATGCAAATCTTTGGTCCAATCCACTTGGGCGCATCACTTTGTCATACAAAAACCTTAAATAAAACATCATTAACATTAGACTATTCATTTGAAATATAAAGTAAATAAGTTATTCAATTAATATAACAAAGTAGATCGGATATACCTCACGTATGTATTGACAACATTGACACCTAATTCTTCAAGACGAAAAACTTGCTTAAATTCGTCATTACCAATTGATTGTTCATATTCAAAGCCAAAGATACCTTCCTGCATATGTATAAGACGGATACCTCCATTCGAAATATCTGTCAATTCTAAAAACCTATGAAGGCACAACCTATACTTGGAGGTAGGTTTTTTTCTGGCCGCAGTCTTCTTAGCAACAACCTTTTTTTGTGTGGAGACGTTGCTAATCTCCTTACCATGAAGCTACATATCATATAATTAGTTAGATGAAGTATAAGATCACGAATTTAACATTTTCCATGCATAAATATCATATAATTGCGATGTACCTCTTTTTTTGAAACAACGGACTCGGTATGCTACATAATCCCCTTATCTTTTGCTTTGGATCTTGTTGGAGTCAAATTAACATTACCATGTAAAAGATGTACGTAAAATGCGCGTAAAAACTTTGAATCTACACATTAAGGTTAACAAAGGTTCATAATGGTTTTAAGCATACCTCATATCCGACGCTAATGAGACTTGTCGGCCATGCAACAAATGAACCTATTGCTTTTTCCACCATTGTTGCATCCAAAACATCGCCAAGATATGATAATAATGCATCCGTCTCTATAGTAATTTCAACCGATACTTTCAAACATCCAGTAGGGAGAGGGTTAGTGTGAAATGATTCTCCTAAAGTGTTATACACTTTCCCTTGCCAACCATCCGATACGTTGGTGACGATAAAGAGAGGTGACAAAAGGAAATGCCCTAAAACCAATAATAAATATGACATTGTTAATGTGTATATATGTAAATTAAATAATTTAAGCTAATAATTTAATTTCATAAAAATATATAATTACCTCTGGAATATTCGGTTGAAAGTTACAGTCGATATTGTCTTTGTCCGAAGCATCTTTAAAACCTGTTGAAACACTATCTCTTTCTTTTTCTTTTCTTAATTCACGAACTTCAGCTTGCAGTGCTTCCAAAGTTTGCTAAAGTTATTTATTACTAGGAGCCTTACCTTTTTTAATATTCAAGGAGGTCATAGTGATCCCAAATCCCTTACCCCTCACCGACCCGGATACTCACGGACATCTAATGCCCGACTAAGTATGCTCCTAGAATCACCTGGAGATAAAAACTGAGATATCGCCTCCTGAAAATTAGATGAATATCAAATATTTGTTAATAAAGGTTTGATTTAATTAAAGAAATAATGTTATACTTACACATTTCTCAAATACTTGTAGACCATCTTCTTTAGCAACTCCAGACTTGCCCACACAGGCTTCCTTCCATAAAACATGTGCAGAAAGAGATGTTTCAGAACTATTCTCCTTTTGTAACTACACATTAAGCCAAATAATATGATCAAATATGACTTATGATGAACAAGTATATCATTGCAATTTATAGATACTTACCATAAATTGTTCTAAGCGTCCATATCCAACACGTCCTTTTCTGTATGGATACGCAGGACTTGATGCTCTTTCCCGATTTATTTCACTTATACTTTTAAATTCTGGGGTTTTTCGTTTGGATTTAAACGTGTCCCATTCTTTTTGTGAAATCAAACTTCCATATTTAGATGGAAGCTCTGCATCAACAAAATTACCATCTGCATCCCTAAGAAACTTTGATGATAAAAATGTTCTAAGCCCTCTTAGTAGCTTTCCGGATAATTTGAGACAAAAATCTCTTCTATCATCTTCGATGTTGAAACACCTCTAAGAAAAACATACACAATGTGCGTTAGTACAAGTAATTTAAAAGACATAATTAGTTCGCATAATTAAAGACATAATTATTGTACCTTTATCTCAGTCCAAACTTTTTCTTTGGCTTCTTTCAACTGTTTATTTCTCCAATCATCACAAGTAATTGGAATCTCATTCCTTACAAGTGCACCAATGAAACTTGTCAAGGTATAACCGTTAGACTCAATAAGCTGGCCTTGTGGGCTCCAGTGTACATCTAAAATGATGCATCAATCTCTAGCATGAATCACTTTCTTCATCACTGTTATGCCTCTTTTAATGTCCTCTTCCGTAGATACCTTTTTGTTACCCCCATCATGCATAAAATCATCATCATGTGGGTGATCCTTGTTAGTAGCCATATCTAACATGTAATAAAGAAACCAAGGATATCAAATATAAATTATAATGAAAGTACTTGTCTAAGTTATAAATTATGATATATATATATATATATATATATATATATATATATATATATATATATATATCATAATTTATAAATAAAGAAGAGCATATAAATTTATTGAAACTGACATAATATATAAAATTTTATTATATTATCTATTTCACTAACATCTCTTTCTTTTCTTGGTTGGTATATGAATAACTTGTTTCTTAGAAATACATACGGATGAATTGATCCAAATTCCCTTGTTATGATCATTTCTGATATATGACTCATCCGCTATAAGATCCTCATCTTGATCATTTCTATTTAACTCATTCCGTCTAACGCATGACTCATTCTCAAAATCAATATCCCATTGATCTACACCGCTATCATCAACCAATTTGTTAGACAAAAGCACTATAGACCATTTCGTACTCGTCGGGTCATTGACATAGAACACTTGTTTAGCTTTAGATGCTAGAATAAAAGGCTCATCTTTGTACCCCACCCTATTAAGATCCACTTTCAAAAATCCAGACTTATTCATTCATATGCCACTATTATTTATCCATTTGCAACCAAAGATATGAATTTGAAACTTCTCGTAATCAAACACCCAAATATGCTCAATAACTCCAATGTATGACAAATTTTCATATTTGGAGTTTAAGTCCTTCATACTTGATATATGCATTGCTTCAGCTAGCACAATGACACCATTGTTTTGCATAATAATTTTATCATCTTGTTCTTTGGTATAAAATGTGTATCCATTAATTGCGTATGCGCTATGAGAAAACACATGAAAACTTGGACCATATGCCAAACATATCAACCTTTTTGTTACTGAAGCAGGATCTGAAGAGTGCATTGAATAAATATGACCCTTTAACCATTGTATACAACTTTTATTGTGCTCTCGTACTATCCAATTTTCATTTCTGTTCTTATTTAACCTTCAGAGTACATCCTTGTGCTTTTCAACATATGAATCAACCTCATTATAATTGTGCAGAACATACAAATGCACTTGATCCCGTTCATCCCTTGATACTGTCACAATTTTATTTCCAATTAATTTTTTACCTTCCTTTTTTTCCCGAAAATATGAGCTTTGGGGAGTCCAGTCGATTGAACATTGGACAAATATTCAGTACAAAACTTATCCTCTTCTTCAACAATGTATCGTTCAACAATACAACCCTCTGGGTGACTTCAATTTTTACGTACCCTTTTAATATTTTCATATATCGTTCAGCAGGATACATTCATCTCATATAAGATGGTCTACACAACTGTGTCTCTTTCACAAGATGAACAACTAGATGTACCATTATGTCAAAAAAAGAGGGAGGAAAATACATTTCAAGCTCACACAAGGTAATAACTATCTCTTTTCATAGTGTTGGTAAGATCTCGGGATCGATCACCTTACTACAAATTGACCTAAAGAAAAAACACAATTTAGTTATGGTGCTTCTTACTTTTTCTGGAAAAATAGAATGTTTACCTATTGGTAGAAAATGTTCCATTATAACATGGCAATCATATGTCTTTAAACTCTTCAGTTTGAGGTCTTTCATAGACATAAGTCTTCTAATATCTGAAGAGTATCCTTCTAGAACTTTAACTTCACTCAGAAACTTACACAATATTAGTTTCTCCTTTCTAGATAGAGTAAAAGTAGCAGATGGTAGATATGTTCGTCTTCCTTTCTTCACGGGTGTTAATTCAGTTCTTATTACCATTTTTAATATGTCCTCCCTTGCTTTAAGACCATCCTTAAACTTTCCTTTTATATTGAGTAATGTACCAATAACACTTTCAAATACATTTTTTTCAATATGCATAACATCGAGAAAATGTCTCACGTACAAAGACTTCCAATATGGCAATTCAAAAAATATCGATCTCTTCTTCCACCCACCTTTGACAACCTTATGTGCAAAAGGCTTGCCAAACTCAGTACACACATCTTTCACCTTTTCAAAAACTTGGTCACCTGACAATGCGGGTGGAGCTTTACGCAGTTCAGTGTCTCCTTTGAATGCTTTTCTTCACCCACGATAGTGATGTTTAGAATTTAAGAATCTACGATGTTCGAGAAATATATTCTTCTGACAAAGTTCCAATCACATCGTATCGGTTCCATCTTCACAAACAAGACACACACACGCTGACCTTTAATGCTATACCCAGATATATTCCCGTATGCTGGAAAATCATTAATTGTGCCAAACAACATCGCCCTCAAATTGAAACTTTCTTTCATATATCCATCATAAACCTCCACACCATTCTCCCACAAAATCTTTAAATATTTGATCAAAGGTGTCAAGTATACGTCTATGTCATTCCCTGGTTATTTAGGCCTAAAGATTAACATAGATAACATCATGTAGTTACACTTCATACATAACCATGAAGGTAGGTTATAAATCATAAGAATCACATGCCATATGGTATGTGAGATACTTTGAAGACCATGTGGGTTCATTCCATAAGTAGATAATGCCAAGAAAAGGTTTCTTGCTTCTTCTCCAAAGTCAGAATAATCATTATCAATTTTTGACCACTGTGGTGAATCATCCGGATGTCGATACTTTCCATCAATAATTCTTTCATCTGCATGCCAAGTCAGGTGTCTTGCATCAGTTTCACTATGAAACATGCGCCTAAATCTCATAATTATAGGAAAATACCATAAGACTTTTGCTGGAGACAATTTTCTCTTATATCGAGACAAACCGCATTTAGGGCACTCAGTTAAAGATGCATATTCATTTCGAAACAAAACGCAATCGTTTGGAAAAAATGTATCTTATCATAGCTCATGCCAATAGTGCACAACATTTTTTTTGCCTCATAGGCTCGATTAGGAAGAACATTATCCTCCGGTAGCATTTCTCTCATAAGGGCCAACAACTCTGTGAAACTTTTGTCCGACAATCCATTGCCCGCCTTTAAGTTGTACAACTTTAATACCGTAGACAATCTTGTGAATTTAGTGCAACCTTTATACAAAGGTTTCTATGCATAGCTTACCAACCTCTCAAACATTTCGGGACAATCATGAAGATCTTCTTCAAGTGCTTCTGCAATCTCTTCGATTATATCACAATCGTATGTTTCTGTGTCTTTGTCGTCTAAAGCATAGGTCGTATTACTTTTCCCCCCCGATTCAACATTCTCGTCAATTTTCTCACTATGAAATATCCAACACTTATAACTTCGATCAATTCCATGCCTCAGTAAATGCGATTTCAATCCATATGCATCAACCTTACCCACATAACAACAACCCAAGCAAGGACATTTCATTCGACTGGGGTCTTCAACGTGTTGAACAACAAACTTAACGAATTCCTTAACCCTATTTTCGTACTCTTTGGTCAATCGATCGGCATACATCCATTTTTTATCTATGGTTTTCCAACTTATTAAGGTAAACAAAATAAAATACCATATGGAGATTTGAGTGCAAGAATAAACCATCAAGTTCTACATTTCACTAACTATCTATTACTTAAACATCATCAAACCAAACTAAATCCTAGTATTGTGTGCATTCTAAGGATGAAAGTTTATTTCACTTTGGTTTATAAGACAACAAGTGAAGGAAATGCCATTGGTTTAGTATATTTTAAGTGTATATTAGCCAATTTGTGTTTATTAGTAAATTTGTGTTATAACTGTTTGCTCTGAAGCTGGTAACAATGTGTTTCCTAAATTTATTTAACTCACTCTAACTATGCTTACAACTACAACTGCTATATGCAAATCACCTTTCTCACAAAAAAAGAAGATTTATAAGTTGTCTTAAAAGTAACCTCCTTTATTTTCTTGTTATAACCGTTTCAAAGCACTTATTTTTGACTCACCCTATTGTTTTAGTCTTCTAACTCTTTCAAAGTACAAAGGCTCTCACTATCTTAGAAACAATTTTACATGAAGCTCTAATTCACTTGAAAGTTTCAGAACTTAACTCTTCTTCACATCTATCTCTCACGAACTGAAGAATCAGTCAATAAGGAAGTACAAGAACAACAATGTAAAACCATGGATAAAGAAGTACAACAACAAAAATGTAAATCATGGATAAAGAAGTAAAACAACAATAATGTAAACCCTAAACAATGTAAATCAGTACACAAAAACAACAACATCACTGAACTCAGAACAATGGCAGCAACGAACCATGGATAAAGAAGACATACCTGAATAGTAAGTATAGTTATATGTATCAGAACTCAGAACGACGACGACAACGAACTAGCTTGAACGACGACAACAAACTAGCTTGAACGACGACGACAATGGAAGAATGAACAACGACAATGGAGGTTTCAGACGGTGGACGACAACAATAGGGTTTTTTCGTGTTTGTATCGTTCGTAGGAAGAAAGAAAGAATGAAAATAGAATAGTACTGACTATTGTATAATTTTAATTTAATTAGACCTTAGACAACACTTTTGAGCAAAATGCTGACTAAGATAGCCTTTAAAAGCGTTGACTAATGTCAACCTTAAACAATGCTTTTGAGTTTATTTTTATTTTTAAATTTATAATATATTCCTTTAAAAGCGTTTTCAGAAAGCGCTGACTAATGTCAACCTAAGGTAAGACTTTTAGCAGCGCTTTTACTATTTTTTATGAACAATTTCCGTGTTTTATTTTTTATTTAACTTATAGCAGCGCTTTTGTAATAAAATGCTATCTAAGATGCACAATTAAAAATCATTTTTGGCATAATATGTGAAACATTCGCAAAAGGAAACCATTTTCACATCTCTAATCTTCTTCGCCACCTTAATTCAATCAAGAAAGGTGATAAATATATGTCTCAATATTTCACCATTCTCATGATTCACACATAATTATATGGACTTGAAGATCTATATACCTAAGGCAGTCTTGCTATTGCCACATTCCCTACACTTGTGAGCTCATCAAAATCTATCACATATAATTATATGAAGTTTTTTTCTTCTTCCTCAAGGGCATGAACGATTCTTACAACAACATACACACTCAAATCTTGATTATGAATCCTCTTCCCATCATCATTCATTAAACAATGCACATTATCTTTTTCTCATAGCACTTATATTACATCTACTTTTTTTGACTTAGCCCTTATAGATATTGGGCCCCATAGGAACCCCTTATTAGATGATTTTCAATATTTCTTGAAAATTTTTGATGACTTCACAAATCATACTTGGACATTCTATTGTTGAAGAGAAACATAGACATCTTTTAAATGAAATCACTTAGAAACTTAAATGAAAGTGTCTCTTTTTATATAATTACATTGTCATGTTTTCTTAAACGACTATTGTCAACTACTTGGAAAAACCGTAGCTAAAGAAAATTATTTTCAATATATTAAAAAATTATTGTAGGGCCCACTTAATTGATTCTTGATAATCTGCTGTCTTGACTTTAAAAGTCGGTTGTCATAAGTTTTTTTTTTCTCTCAAAATTATTCTTACTTTCCTGTTATAACTATTTTAAAATGATTAATTTTTTAAAAAGCATTAAATAAATTATTCATAAAAATAAATTTTATAAAAAATATTTCATATATTTATCTCTTTATACAATTAATTTTAGCTAGTAAATTTCCAAAAAAACCTTTGAATTGAGTAGTTTTATGAAAAATATTTAAGAAATACTATCATTTAAAAATTGTATTTTTATCATATTAAAATCTTTAACAAAAAATATTTAAGTAATTAAATATTAAAAATATTTTTTACTTTAGAAAAAAATAATTTCTAATTAATTTAAATGAATTTTCGAGATTTAAAAAAATAAAATAAAAAATAACATCATAGTATTTGTCAATCAATAGAGTTTATTACATATCCAAATTACGTAAGCTAAAAACAAGAACATTGACTCCATATTTAATTGGTAATTTAATAGTAATTTACAACAGGTTTCTTCTTTTCTTCACGCCAACGAAAAAAATAAATAATAAAATAAAATAATTTAAGTAAATGGCCTTAAAATACTTTCTTAAGCAGATAAATTTTATTTGCTATTTCTGTAAGTGTCCATATTGTTGAGTTTCAGCTTCAATGGAGTCTCTTATCGCAGGTGAAGTCGTCGATGGAGTGTAAGTTTCAATGCTTTTATTTTCATTTTGGTTCTTCTTTTCTTCTTTTTGGTTTTCAAAACTAATTATGTTTCTTAGATATAGAGGATTTGTTAGATAGTGATTTTTCTTTTAGAATTTGTTTTGAGTTGAGATAGTAAAATGAAAGAAGTTGAAAGAATAATCAACTGATTCATGATCAATAGTAAGATCTAGAGTTGGTTAATCAAAGACAATTAACGAGAAGGGATGTAGTTTTCAAGTGTGGTGAAGTGTGCTTGAGATGTGGTGCAGCGAGATGAACCTACCAGGTTTTCACTACAACACCCAAGTTAGTGAAGGAAAGATAAGTAGTTTGAATGTGAAAATGAATATAAAAAACTGAATCTTGTGCTTTATATAGTTCCAAGAAGACCTTTAAGTTTGACAATGCTTCCTCACACTCACTAGACCACTCGAATTTCTCATTCTTTTTAAAAGTGGCGAAGAAATGGAATACCTTATCACTTGCAAAATAAAGAAAATGATCCAGGGCAGCTAATCACCTAATTAGTTGTTGAACTTCCTTAATATTTGGGTGGACTCCTCATGTTGGCGATGACTTGACATTATCTCGATTTTCCTCTATCCCTCTCATGGTTAGCATGAATCCCGTAAATTTTCATGCCTTGATGCCAAGGAGCACTTAGATGAGTTTAAGCGCATGTTATACCCCCTGATTGATTCTAGGATATCCTTCAAGTTTGTAGCATGGACTTTTCTCATCTAATGTCTTTATTATCATTTTTTCAATGCCTTGATGCCAAAGGAGCACTTAGCTGAGTTTAAGCGCATGTTATACCCCCTGATTGATTCTAGGATATCCTTCAAGTTTGTAGCATGGACTTTTCTCATCTAATGTCTTTATTATCATTTTTTCAATGCCTTGATGCCAAAGGAGCACTTAGCTGAGTTTAAGCGCATGTTATACCCCCTGATTGATTCTAGGATATCCTTCAAGTTTGTAGCATGGACTTTTCTCATATAATGTCTTTATTATCATTTTTTCAATAAAAACTTTCAAGTTCTACCCTATCTGCTTTTAGAACACAACATCCATAAATTTTTAGCAGGTGACACCTATTGTAATACCCGAGGCCGAAGAGGGCTAGGAGTAGTTGTAACACCCGAGGCTGAAAAGGGCGTGGAGTGGTCACCCAAATTCACATCAGAATGAGTTGATCTTAAGGTTGTGCAAGTATGTGACTGCATGGTTGAATGAAGGCTTATAATGATTGCCTGATACTAGTTATACCAATAAGATGCATATTATTTTCGGTAGCCTATTAAATAAGACCTTCATAGTTAAACATGTTTGACTTTGAGGAGTATTTGGATGGGTGACCTTTTGAGAAGTTTCCTGGAAAGCGTACGAGTGAGGACAAAACATGCATAAAATACATGTTTTTGTTTATTGGGTTAGTTGGTAATCCTGAAAGCATTATGCGATGTTACAAATGGTATCAGAGAATACCTTTCACAATACGATGTGGTTCGGGGATAAACCAAATGGAATCTAGTGGGCATGTAACAGTCGAGGCCGAATAGGACGGGGAGTGGTTATAACACCCGAGGCCGAAGAGGGTGGGGAATGGTCGCCCAAATTCACATCAGAATGAGAGGATCCCAAGGCTCTGCAATTATGGGACTACATGGTTGAAGGAAGGCTTGTAAGGATTGATTGGTACTACCTATACCAACAAGGTGCATCTTCTTTTCGGTAGTCTGACAAATAAGAACTCCACAGTTAAATGTGATTGACTTGTAGTAGTATTTGGATGGGTGACCTTTTGGGAAGTTTCCTAGAAAGTGTGTGAGTGAGGATAAATCATGTTGAAAAGACCCATGTTGGTTTGTGTAGTCAGTCGATAATCCTAAAAGTAGTTTGGGACATTACACTTATATTATTCAGCCCAAAGGGCATGTCGTGTTAGTAGTATTAGTAGTGATGATTGGACATAAAAAAATTATTGTTGGCGCATCCATAAGATCCATATTAGTCGGATTATAGCAAGAGTAAATGTCCATAAAACTCAAGGTTTTGTAATCTAAAGACCCATCAACCTGACTATAAATGTTGGGCAGTGTATATGGATCCTTAGGGAATACATCATTTAGATCAATGAATTCACTACAAATGCATCATTTGTTTGACACCTTTTGAACATGACTATGTTTTCCAGCAAGGATGATGTAAGAACAAAAGTTGTCTCTGCATTCTATATCTATGTTTTGATGATAACAATTGAGTATTTATGAAAGAACCATTTTATGTTCTAATGTTTGTTAAAGAGCAGATCATGAATATTATATATATTAAGATCAAATAAACATTATGAACGAGTATGCAAATGTTAATATGAAAAGTTACTATGTGTAACATTAGTCCCAAGCGTGCTGAAGAAGCAAGTGCGATTCTAAATATGAACACAATCAGAAAGATTCAAGGATACGCATGTTGCGTTGGCAATGCTATTGTGGATGTTGTTCTGAACATATAGCGAAGCGAAGCTTCTGAAATTAATCTTCTGAAGAACTAAGTTCTGAATACTCTGATGACTTGTAGTTCTGAAGACTTAACGTGTGAAGACCAAGTGCCTGAAAGATTCTGAAGACTTATGAGTTATGAAGATTAAGGTTATGAAAAACCAAGTGTTGAAGACTCTGAAGACAATTTTCTATGTGAACAAAGTTCTAAAGATCTATGACTTGAAGTTCTGAAGATCATGGGTTCAAGCCAAGTGCTGAAGTCCTGAAAAACATAGTTCTATGTGAACAAGTTCTGAAGACTAAAGACTTAGGTTCTCTGAAAACCCAAGTATCATCGTCTCTAGCTCATGCTTCATTCATTGATTTATAATCAGAAGTCTCTGAAGTTCATATGACAATGTTACCGTTGGCAAGGATAATACACAATACGATAATGCTTTATTCCACTACCTCTCCACTATCTTTGAATTGTGGAAAAGGACAATACGCGACTGTACTATTTAATTTCTTGTGTAACAGATTCCTCAGTAGCCAAATTAGGATGTAACGGCTCTTTTATGCTTAGCTATAAAAGTAAAACATCAAATGCTTTGTGACATTGTTGATTCCTATAGAATCCTTCTTGGTTCTTAATGGAAACACAACCACATGCGTTGATGTTGTTGATTCCTATTTGGTTCAAATGAACAACCACACTCTTTAGTGTTGTTAATTTTGAATAGGAACTCAATCAGGTTGATTATCCACAAACTGGATATTCTTCTATGTGAAGTAATCATGGATACAACCATTTGGTTTATGTGTTGGTGTTTATTGATATAACCGAAAGGTTTTTAAACACACATACAACCAAGTTGTCTAATGGTCTTTGAACCATGTTGTTGATGTTGTCATACAATCACATAAGGTTGATGATAAAAAAAATGACATTGGAACAAGCCACAAAGAGATTACTTGAATATGCAGCTCTTCTAGCTGATTACTCTTTGACAACAATCTGCTGAAAGTAGAGAGATCTTGAATTCACTACGTGCTTAACTTCATATGCTGCCGAAGACTTGCAAAGTCGCAGAAGACAACGAATATGATCATGGAAGCTTCAACTACAAATCAATTACTGAAGTGATCATTGAATTGAAGAAGAACATGAGCTGCTATCCAAAAATCTTAAAGTGAATCAAAGACAAAGAAGTCCTTCTCAAGTTCAATTGAAGATCAAGCTAGCAAAGCTTTTGAAGAAGAAGAAGACTTCAACCTTCAAGTGCTCAATGAAGAAGAAACTTGAAGAAGCAGAAGACCACACAACAGAGCAAGAATAAAATATAATATTCTTAGTGTGTATTTAGGATTTTTTGATGTACTTAAGTGAGTTTACAATCTGCTTATGTAAGAAACAAAACATATGTAAACAACATTTTCCCTAAAGGACCGAGTGAAGGTCAAAAATTTAGGAAGGCATATAAATTAGTTGCTAGTGCATTAATATAACTATGTGTTATGATGATATGTTCTGGGGCTAAGGTTCTGGTGCAATTCAGAACAATTGGTTCTGGATCCTGAAGTCACGACACACAGTGTTGTGCAGTTAGTCTCAGTAGGTTGCCGCGCAGGAAGTCACGACAGGTTGTTGTGCAGTTAGTCACGGTTGTAGACCGCGTAGGAAATCCTAGAAGAGGTTCTGTTGGGTCAGTGAACATTATATCCTGTTGGATCCCTGGACGATTGTAATCATAATGATTTGGTTATAGTGAATTAAGTCCTTGTTTAAGGCGAAAGCACCTTGACGAGTGGACTGGATTAGCTTGAGAAGTTCTCAATTGAACCAGGATATATCATGTGTTCTTTACTCTTGCTTTATGCTTTACTTTCTTTTATGCTTCCGCAACGCATTCATAGCATAGCTTGACGCAACTCATCAAAGTGCAAAAAGTAGCCAAGAATGAAAACCTCAATTTAATCCTCTCTTTCTTGTGTTTTTCTCACACATTCAGATGGGTACTTATCTTTTGTGATAAAACTGACTTTTTTCATCTCATTAACCTCTTCATCAATGGTTGTACTTTCCTTCTATCCCACTTTGTGCTTTCTATGAGACTATGGCTTCACTATGGAATCAATGGCGAGACGATGGTAGACCACCCTAGTATCTATCCCTGGAATGTCAGACGGTGCCCATATGAACAATTATATGTTTATTCTCAATATGAAAACAATTTCTTCCTCTTCAACACCCGACATGGACGTGGCCATCTTGGTGACTACGTGATCCAAAGATCCAATCTATAACTCCATTAAGTATTCTATGGGAGTGAGCCTTTCATTTTCTATCTTCATTATGGGATTCCAACTTCCAGCTTCTATTTATTGCACGCTTGGTGGATGGCCAGCGACTGTGACAATCTACTCCCTTCTTGCCTCCAAACTATTTTGATAAAATTCTTAGGCGATATATTTACCCCCTTAAACTACCCAACTTAACCACTAAGCAACATATATTTCATGCATAAATGGAGGGTGGATAAAATTTCCCCCAATAGGTTGAGGGAAAGTCACCTAAGAATGGCGTTGTAGTGGGATGAAACGTCTACTATAAGATATTTCACCTTGATATATTTTTCGTTGGCTTCTGAACCGAATGTTTCCTGGAGACTTATATGGCCATTCACCTATATTTGTTAACTAGAAATACCAACTAAAGATCCATGGAATGTTCAAATGTCCTTTGGGTCGAGCTGGAGTCCCCTGAAATCGCTCCAAAATAAGTTGTCAATTGAGCTTCCAAGGTCATTTAGCACCCACTTTATATCCTAATTAGCATATTACAATGTTATAACCATAAATTCTTTGTTATAGGGGAGTGTATCAATGGAGTCCTTATTGGAGAAAGTGATTTTGAATTCTGAGTCCTTTAGTAACCATCTTTTAGGATCAATAAGTATAATTCTTTTCGTCTTTATATTCCTGGAGTTTTTTCGAAGGGAAGAATGGAAACTCCACCACTGGCGAAACCTCTTTCTATGGTGCAAACGACAATATTGGAACTTCGTTCCGTCATTCTCCGGGAGAAGGTGGAGATATTGAGTTAGTGATAGTGAGTGTTGCCCAAGTTAAATTTATCGGGCCCAGGGTAGGCGCCAATTGTACTTACTAAGAAGTTCAATGATTGACAATCCCTAATTGTATAAGACTGTTAGAAATTTTTAAGCTTGTTGTGGTGTTAGTGCAAGCTCATGCAAGGATGGTGAGAAACTTAGTATATTGGTGTTTAATGAGTGAAAATAATGTCCTCTCTCTACCTTATGACTGAGGTATTTATAGGAACCTCTTAGGAGTGTGGGGAATGAAGCTGTTATTTCTCCTATTATCATGAAGAACATGGCTTCCTTCTTTGAATGTCCTTCACATGCCATTAATGGGTAAGATATTTTATCTTGAGATATTTTGCGTTAGCTTCTGAACCGAATGTTTCCTTGAGACTTATATGGCCATTCATCTATATTTGTTCGCTAGAAAAACTAACTAAAGAGCCTTGGAATTTTCAAATGTCCTTTGGGTCGATATGGAGTCCCTTGTAAATGCTCTAGAACCAGATGTCAATTGAGCTTCCATGTTCAATTAACACCTGTTTTATATCCCAATTAGCATATTATACCAGTATAACCATATCTTATTTGTTACGAGGGAGGGTATCAATGACATCCATGTTGGAGAAGGTGATTTTAGGTTATGACTCCTTTACTTACCCTCTTTTAGGATAAATAATTATAACACTTTTTGTCATTATTTGTATAGCGTATTTTCGGTGGGAATTGGACTTGCTACTACTGGAAAAACCTTTTGTTATGGTGTATACGGTAGTATCAGAACTTTGTTCTATCATCCTTCTGGATAAGGTGGTGATATTAAGTGGTGAGTGATAGTGAGTGTGGCCTAGGTCAGATTTATCAGGCCCCTAGGTCGGATCCAATTGTACTTGCTAAGTTCAATTATTGACAACTCCTAGTTATGTAAGGCAGTCAAAATGTTGTAAGTTTTCTTTGGTATTAGAGCAAACTCATGCAGGGATGATGAGAAGCTTTCTATATTAGTGTTTAATGAGTGAAAATAATATCCCATCTCTACCTATTGACTAAGGTATTTAGAGGAACCTCTCAAGAGCGTGGGAAATGGAATCATTATTACCCATATTATCATGAAGAACATAACTTCCTTCTTAGACGGTTCTTCCCATACCATTAATGGGTAAGGACATGTCATTCCCCATGTTTTACCTACGTGGATGAGTGATACAAAAATTGGGTATAAAAAATACATGATTTAACACCGTATTTAGCACACCAAAGCATGATCAAACATATCCTTACACATACTAACATGTTCAGAGAATCAAAGTATAATAAAACCAACACATGCAAAGTTCATTCACCATATTTAGCACATTACACATTCAAATCTTAATTTCATGCAAGTTTTCATTTATGAACATATGATGAAAAACATGAACATCTTAAGCATATTATGGATTACTTTGCACAAACAACAACATAAAGATGAACACATTGATACCAAACTGAACAACAACATCAATGTGTCCATAGCAACAATACATGAGAACACCAATTTACATAGTAAGCAAGAACACATGCATTCAATTTTTTCCTTACCAATCAAGATATACTAAATGTTGGTCCTCATTATTTTCTGCCTGTGCTATATTTTCTTAATTTTTATTTTCTTTTGATTCTTCAAAAATAGATCCATGAGAATTGGCAACTTCATTTCATGCATTCTATCTACTAGCAACCACTTCTTGAAGAAAAATACTAGTGAGATCATGGAGGAAAATTCATCCTCTACAATAGATGAAGAAAAGTTTTATGATGCTGAAGAAAATTTTCCAATAAATGATGACAAGCAAAAGGAGATTATTGAACACAAATATTCTACAAAATTGAAACAATTCTATTGTTCTATTTGCATGGAAGCTAAACCAATTAAAGAAATGTTCAAAAACCAAAGCTGTTCACACTCTTTCTGTGAGGATTGTATTGGAAGATACCTAGCTACAAAAATTCAAGAGAATATATCAAAGGTAGCCTGTCCTGAACCAAACTGCAAAGGAACATTAGAGGCTTATCATTGCATTTCAATTATACCAAAAGATGTGTTTGAAAAATGGGAAAATGCACTCTGCGAGAATTCGGTGTTAGAATCACAGAAATTTTACTGTCCTTTTAAGGATTGTTCGGCTATGTTGGTGAATGATGCGAAGGAAGCTGTGACGGCTTCGGAATGTCCACATTGTCATCGATTATTCTGCGCGCAATGTAGGGTTTCGTGGCATGCAGGAGTTGATTGTAGAGAGTTTCATAGTTTGAAAAATAGTGAGCAAGGGAAGGAAGATTTGTTGGTGATGAAACTTGCAAAAAAAAAGAATTGGAAAAGATGTCCAAAATGTAACTACTTTGTTGAAAAAGTTCAGGGATGTACTCACATTACATGCAGGTATAAACATTAATTTCTCTTTTGTTTTTAATTCATTTTTTTGTTTAATTTCTTACAAAATATTTTTATTAGGTGTCTTCATCAATTTTGCTATGGATGTGGAGATACTTGGACAGGAGGGTCTCATTATAAATGTAAAGCTCGAAAGAAAAGTGCATTATTGTCTTAGGGTAAATAAGTTTTAGAAAGCAGAACTTGGGATAACTGTTTTGGGATCTTATTCAATAAAGTCATGCCAATAGAACTATTTGATTGTTGTAGTTTATTTCATCAAAAGGATATATGTTGAGGCTGTAGATAGCATAATTGGCAACAATGTCCTTTATTTATTAAATAAAGTCCTAATAAGGATTGGCTTCCTATACATGTTGTTATGGAAAATGAAAGTGATTTCTCATTGATTAAAAAAGGATTTATATTTGATGTGGTTCATAGTGTCTGGGAAAATAACAAGTGTCAATGGACTGCTTCTAATTCTATTGGTTCTGCGAGAGGTTTACTTATTATTTAGAAAGAAGATTTGTTAGTACCAATTTGTAGCTATTGTGGCAAAGAATATTTAGGATTAAAAACTTCTTGGAAAGATAAATTATGCTACTTTTTCAATATCTATTCACCATGCGGTAATCCTGAAAAAAGAGGGTTGTGGGGTAAGATTTTGAATTTAAAGGATAACCTGGAGGGTGATGAATGGATCATTGGTGAGGATTTCAATGCTATTAAAGATGCTAGTGAGAGAATTGGTGGATCTAATCATAGTAGGAGCTTGATGGCGGAATTTTTAGATTTCATTAATATGACGGGTTGCTTAGATATTCCAGTTTCAGGTAACAAATTTACGTGGTTTAATGCTAGTGGAAAGTCTTGTAGTAGGTTGGATAGGTTTTTAATTTCTCCTGTACTATTAAATGAGTGGAATATGGTTCGCCAAAAAGTGGGAGAGACGGACATCTCAGACCATAGGCCGATTTGGATCTCCGTGAAAAATACTAATTGGCGATCAAAACCATTTAAAATCTTATCTTGTTGGTTTGATCATCCGGGTTTTTTGGATTTTGTCAAGGAAGTTTGGGAGTTCTATGAGGTAGTTGGAAAGACGTCATATATTTTTTTCTTTCTAAAAAGCTTCAACATTTGCAGGAAAAATTGAAATTGTGGAATGCTAATGTGTTTGGTTGGATTGACACTAAAATTGCAAGTGATGTTAGTATATCATAAATGAGGTGGAAGATTTGCCCGAAAACTCTAACAGAACTATTCATTCTCAAGTTTTGAATTCTAGAAGAATGGCGGAGGATGAAATGTGGAAAAATCTTAGAAGGGGGAAGACGATGTTTTAGGCCAAATACGGGCTGGTGATGTGTGGAATATGTAACACCCTTTCTACCCCATAAAAAATTAATACAAAACTACTCAATAAAATCAGAGTCAACATGAAAAGGCATCACATTTCAACAATACATCACAAAAACTCATTTATGTGCCCTGTCCCGTAACACACATTGTAATATATATCATAAATAAACAAAGCATCAATTCATGACAGTTGATAATTATTCAACAGCTTAATTGACATGATTAAAAAGGATTCAAATTCTAATCCAAAACATCGTTGTCATGTAAATAAAAGGACAAAACAACAAAAACATCCACGCGTTCCCAGTGTTACATGACACAGAGCTGAACACTACCTAGACTCTATAAACGACAAAAGACACACTCCAAGCTACCTTCCAAATCACCACGCTATTCTTGAGTATCTGCAGGATGACATAATAGACCATCACGAAAGGTAGACAGGGAGAGTAAATTCACATTCAACATAAATAATATAAAGATGGAATTATAAGACAATCATGCAACAACACATCGTTTACATCAAGTCTCACCCACATACAACAAATCAATCACATCATCATAAACAAATGCATCATGCTATGCCACCAATAATGAAATGCATTCCTCTTAATATGCATTGGTACCAAATCATCATTATGGATGGACATTAGGCCATCAACCCTCCACAAGGGAGCACAACATAAACAACAACACCTCAATCCACACTATGGTATTGAAGCCTCAATCCTCATAAGAATGCCATGAATGCAACGATGCAACAACATCAACATAATTATCTTAATCAACATTTGCATCAACATTCATCATTATTAAGTCTACTACTTTATCTACTCATGTTATCAATACTATATATCATCATAAAACCCATAATCATCTAAACATCATGTACATCATAATTCTCACACATATAGCATGTTATAACATGGTAAGAATTCACAGCATCATCATAGCAACACATGGCAACAAAACAAATCATTTCAAGTCATCCAAGAAAAGAAATTATTTTTCAAAAAGCTACATGTCTCGCTAAGCGAGGCACACACTTGCTAAGCAAGCAACTCTCTGTTTGTGAACTCTCCAAATTCTCACTCGCTCGCTAAGCGAGAAGGCGATTTTCAGCAGAAAACCCTGTGATTTTCCACACAGCCCAGACACACCCAAAACCCTTAAAAACATCAATTGACAACAGAAAAACACATAAATCAATTATACAACCTATTAACCACATATATTCATGACCTATAATATCTAACAACATCAATTTGTCACAATCTACTAACAATCTACCTAACCATAAGGTTTTCCTTATAAATTTCCGTTTCTCATAAGACTCTCGATACATTATAGATATTGAAAGAGAACTACTCCCCATACCTTATTCGATTGAGCTTCACGATCACTTCTTGAGCAATTCCAACCTTTGTCTCCTTATTCTTCAGAGCAACCTTCACTCTTTACCAAAAACCCGATAGTGAGAAATTGATCGTATTCCATTTTCTCATAAACTTCTCAAAAGACCACTATACCCCTAAGACCTCCAACTTCTTTTATTTTATTTTTAATAATAATATTTAAATAATATCCAATTATTCTAATATAACTATTTAATAAAATAATTCATTCTTCTTAATATTCCACAAAATACCACAAATTACCACATGTTCATAAATAATTAAATAAATAATTAAATTATGAAATTGGGGTGTTACAACTCACCCCACTTTAGGAATTTTCGTCCTAAAAAATGTTACCTGAAACAAACAGAGTCGGATACGACTCCTTCATCTGATCTTCACGTTCCTAAGTCCAAATTTCACTTGCTGGTCCATACCACAATACCTTTACTAAGGCAATCTATTTTCCCCATAACTACTTCATTTCTCGGCCATCTATTCGCAATGGTTATTCCTCAACAATCAAGTTATCTCTTACCTGCACGTCATGCATCTGAATCACATGCGATGGATCACACAATACTTCCTCAACTGCGAGACATGGAACATATCATGTAAATTCACAAGCAACGGTGGTAACGCAATCCGATATGTTACCGCTCCGATCCTTTGTGAAATCTGATACGGACCAACAAAACACGGAGTGAGCTTTCTAGACTTCAAAGCTCTTCCGACACCAGACACCTGAGTAACTCTTAAGAACACATGGTCTCCCTCTTGAAACTCAAAACCTTTTCTCCTCTTATCATGATAACTCTTCTTCCGACTCTGAGAAGCCTACAATCTTTCTTGTATCATCTTAATCTTCTCAGTCGTCTCTTGCACAATCTCAGGTCCGTGTACTGCACTCTCGCCTGATTCATACCAACATAATGAAGTCCGACATCTTCTTCCATACAATGCCTCATACTGTTCCATTCCAATACTAGCATGGTAACTATTATTGTAGGTAAACTCAATCAACGATAGATGACTATCCCAAGATCCTTCTTGATCCAACACACAAGCTCTAGTAAATCCTCTAAAGATTGGATAGTCCTCTCTGTCTGACCATCTATCTATGGATGATAAGCATAGCTCATCCTCAACTTAGTACCCAAAGCATCTTGTAAACTCTTCTAAAACCTCAACATAAACCACAAATCTCTATCCGATACGATACTCGACGATATCCCATACAACTTCATAATCTCTTCAATATACATCTATGCTAGCTTTTGCATAGAATGATTAATCTTCATTGACAAGAAAGGGACCGACTTAGTCAATCTATCTACAAAATCCATGGAAATGCCATCCCACTTCCATTCTAGAATATTCAACAACTGCATCATGCCTAATAATTTCTGATGTTCAATCTTCGACTTCTGACAAGTCAAGCATGCATACAGAAATTCCGCAACATCCTTCTTCATACCTAGCCACCAAAACAATTTCTACAAATCATGGAACATCTTTGTAGCACCAGGTTGTATACTTAATCTACTTCCATGTCCTTCTAAAATACTCTTCTTAATTTCCGGAACATCAGGAATACACAGTCTATCTCGGAATATCATCACACCATTCTCATCAACTCGGAATTCACCTCTGTTACCTTGGTTAATCAAAGTCAACTGATAAACCAACATCAAATCAGATTGTTATCCTTCACAGATTCTTTCCACAATTTCACTGGTCAACTTCAGCATTTCTGACTTCACACTCTCAGACGTAGCCTCACACAACAAACTCATGTCTCTAAACTGTTCAATCATCTCGAATTCTTTCACCATGAGCATCAACATATGCAAAGTCTTCCCACTGAAAGCATCTGCAACCACATTTGCCTTACCAGCATGGTAATTCAAATCAAAATCTTTCAACAATTCTAACCATCTTCTCTGCCTCATATTCCGTTCCTTCTGATCAAACAAATATTTCAAACTCTTGTAATCACTGAACACTTCAAATTTAGAACCAAAGAGATAATGTCTCTAGATCTTCAACACAAATACCGCAACTGCCAACTCTAAATCATGTGTAGGATAATTCCTTTCATGGGCTCTCAATTGTCTAGAAGCATAAGCAACCACTTGACCATTCTGCATCAAAACTCCTCTAAGTCCCATCTTCGACGCATCGCAATACACTACGAACGATTCATTCAGATTCAACAAAATCAACACTGAAGCAGTTGTCAACTTCTTCTTCAAATCTACAAAACTCTTTTCACACACAACATCCCACACATAAGCTTGACTCTTTCGAGTCAACTGAGTCAAAGGTAGCGCCAACTTAGAAAAACCTTCAATAAACTTCCTATAATAATCCGAAATGCTACAAAAGTTTTTAGATCCTTTCTATACGTTACAAGAGAAAGTTATGAGGGAAGTGCATGCAAAAAAATCATCTTAAAATTAGATTTTGTGAAACTTCTCGAAATGCTCTTTTCGGTCAAAATGCCATAATATATTATAAACTAGTTTATACTAGTTTCGATAAAAAAATCAAATTAAATTGAGGATTGTTCAAAATGATACGAAACTCTTTAGATCATTTCTATATGTTACGAGGGAAGGTTATGATGGAAGTCCATGCAAAAAATCATCTCAAAATTAGATTCAATGAAACTTTTCAGAATGCTAGTTTCTGTAAAAAAATCGTAATATATTATACACTAGTTTATACAAGTTTTGGTCAAAAAATAAATTAAACAAAAAGACTCTTCGAAATGCAAAAAAACTTTTCAGATCCATTCTATATGTTACAAGGGAAGGTTATGAGGGAAATCCATGCAAAAAAATCATCGTAAAATTAGATTATGTAAAACTTTTCGAAATGCTAGAGTCGATAAAAAAATCGTAATATACACTAGTTTATAAAAGTTTCAGTCAAAAAAGTCAAATTAAATCGAAGACAACTCGAAATGATACGAAACTTTTCAGATACTTTCTATATGTCACGAGGGAATTCCATGCAAAAAAATATCTCAAAATTAGATTCTATAAAACTTTTCGAAATGCTAGTTTCGATCAAAAAATATTAATATATTATACACTAGTTTATATAAGTTTCGGTCAAAAAAATCAATTTAAATCGAAGACTGTTCAAAATGCTATGAACATTTTCAGATCCTTTCAATATGTTTTGTGGGTGGGTTATGAGGGAAGTCCATGCAAAAAAGTCATCTCAAAATCAGATTTTGTGAAACTTTTTGGAGTACTCGTTTCGGTCAAAATATCATAATATATTATACACTAGTTTATACTAGTTTCCATCAAAAAATCAAATTAAATCGAGGATTGTTCGAAATGATAAAAAACTTTTTAGATCATTTCTATATGTTACAAGGGAACGTTATAAGGGAAGTCCATGCAAAAAAAATCATCTCAAAATTAGATTCTATGAAACTTTTCGAAATTCTAGTTTCGGTCAAAAATTGTAATATATTATAAACTAGTTTATACTAGTTTCAGTCAAAAATTAAATTGAATAAAAAGACTCTTCGAAATGCTACAAAACGTTTCAGATCCTTTCTATATGTTACGAGGGATGGTTATGAGGGAAATCCATGCAAATAAATCATCTCAAAATTAAATTTTGTAAAAATTTTCGAAATGCTTGTTTCGATCAAAAAATCATAATATATTATACATTAGTTTATACTAGTTTCAATCAAAAAATCAAATTAAATCGAGGACTGTTCGAAATGATACGAAACTTTTCAGATCATTTATTTATGTTACGAAGGAAGGTAATGATGGAAGTCCATGCAATAAACAATCTCGAAATTATATTCTTTGAAACTTTTCGAAATGATAGTTTCGGACAAAAAATCGTAATATATTATACACTAGTTTATACAAGTTTCTGTCAAAAAAATCAAATTAAATCAAAGACAATATGAAATGATACGAAACTTTTCAGATACTTTATATATGTCACGAGGGAATTCCATGCAAAAAATATCTCAAAATTAGATTCTATGAAAATTTTCGAAATGCTAGTTTCGTTTAAATAAATCATAATATATTATACACTAGTTTATACAAGTTTCGGTCAAAAAAATCAAATTAAATCGGAGACTGTTCTAAATTCTACAAATTTTTTTAGATCCTTTCTATACGTTACGAGAGAAAGTTATTAGGGAAGTGCATGCAAAAAAATCTTCACAAAATTAGATTTTGTGAAACTTTTCGAAATGATATTTTCTGTAAAAATACCATAATATATTATAAACTAGTTTATACTAGTTCGATAAAAAAATAAAATTAAATCGAGAATTGTTCGAAATGATACGAAACTTTTCAGAGTATTTCTATATGTTACGAGGGAAGGTTATGATGGAAGTCCATGCAAAAAATAATCTCAAAATTACATTCAATGAAACTTTTCGAAATGCTAATTTCTGTCAAAAAGTCGTAATTTATTATACATTAGTTTATACTAGTTTTGGTCAATAATAAAATTAAATAAAAAGACTCTTCGAAATGCTACAAAACTTTTTAGATCCTTTCTATATGTTACGAGGGAAGGTTATGAGGGAAGTCCAAGCAAAAAAATCATCTCAAAATAAGATTCTATATTTTTTTAAATGCTAGTGTAGGTAAAAAATCGTAATATATTATACACTAGTTTATACAAGTTTCTGTAAAAAAATCAAATTAAATCCAAGACAGCTCGAAATGATACGAAACTTTTCAGATTCTTTCTAAATGTCACGAGGGAATTCCATGCAAAAAAATATTTGCAAATTAGATTCTATGAAACTTTTTGAAATGATAATTTTGGTAAAAAAATATTAATATATTATACACTAATTTTACAAGTTTCGGTCAAAAAAATCAATTTAAATAGAAGATTGTTCGAAATGCTACGAACATTTTGAGATCCTTTCTATATGTTATGAGGGTGGGTAATGAGGGAAGTCCATGCAAAAAAATAATCTCAAAATCAGATTTTTTTGAAACTTTTTGTATTACTCGTTTCGGTCAAATTATCATAATATATTATACACTAGTTTATACTAGTTTCCATAAAAAAATCAAATTAAATTGAGGATTGTTCGAAAAGATACGAAACTTTTTCGATCATTTCTATATGTTACGAGGGAACATTATAAGGGAAATCCATGCAAAAAAATAATCAAAAAATTAAATTATATTAAACTTTTCGAAATATTAGTTTCTGTAAAAAATTGTAATATATCATACACTAGTTTATACTAGTTTCGGTCAAAAATTAAATTAAATACAAAGACTCTTCGAAATGCTACAAAACATTTAAGATCCTTTCTCTATGTTACGAGGGAAGTTTATGAGGGAAATCCATGCAAAAAAATCATCTCAAAATTAAATTTTGTAAAACTTTTCGAAATGCTAGTTTCGATCAAAAAATCATAATATATTATACCTTTGTTTATACTAGTTTCAATCAAAAAATCAAATTAAATCGAGGACTATTTGAAATGATACGAAACTTTTCAGATCATTTATTTATGTTACTCGGGAAGGTTATGATGGAAGTCCATGCAATAAACCATCTCGAAATTATATTCTTTGAAACTTTTTGAAATACTAGTTTCGGTCAAAAAATCGTAATATATTATACACTAGTTTATACAAGTTTCTGTCAAAAAAATAAAATTAAAACAAAGACAATAGGAAATGATACGAAATTTTTCAGATACTTTCTATATGTCACGAGGGAATTCTATGCAAAAAAATATCAAAATTAGATTCAATGAAACTTTTCGAAATGCTAGTTTTGGTAAAAAAATATTAATATATTAATCACTAATTTATACAAGTTTCGGTAAAAAAAATCAATTTAAATAGAAGACTGTTCGAAATGCTACGAACATTTTCAGATCTTTCTATATGTTATGAAGGTGGGTTATGAGGGAAGTCCATGCAAAATAATCACCTCAAAAAGCAGATTTTGTGAAACTTTTTAAATACTCGTTTCGGTCTAAATATAAAATTATATTATACACTAGTTTATACTAGTTTCGATCAAAAAATTAAATTAAATCGAGGATTGTTCGGAATGATACAAAACTTTTTCGAAATGCTAGTTTCGGTCATAAGATATTAATATATTATACACTTGTTTATACAAGTTTCGGTCAAAAAAATCAATTTAAATTGAAGACTGTTCGAAATGCTACGAACATTATCAGATCCTTTCAATATGTTATGAGGGAAGTCCATGCAAAAAAATCATCTCAAATCAGATTTTGTGAATCTTTTTGAAGTACTCATTTCGGTTAAAATATCATAAAAAATCAAATTAAATCGAGGATGGTTTGAAATAATACAAAATTTTAAGATCATTTCTATATGTTACGAGGGAACGTTATAAGGGAAGTCCATGCAAACAAATCATCTCAAAATTAGATTCTATGAAACTTTTCGAAATTCTAGTTATGGTCAAAAATTGTAATATATTATACACTAGTTTATACTTGTTTCGGTCAAAAAATAAAAAAAATAAAAAGACTCTTCGAAATGCTACAAAACCTTTCAGATCCTTTCTATAGGTTACGAGGGAAGGTAATGATGGAAATCCATGCAAAAAAATCATCTCAAAATTAGATTTTGTAAAACTTTTCGAAATGCTAGTTTCGATCAAAATATCATAATTTACTATACACTAATTTATACCAGTTTCAATCAAAAAATCATATTAAATCGAGGACTGTTCGAAATAATACAAAACTTTTTCAGATCTTTTATTTATGTTATGAGGGAAGGTTTTGATGGAAGTCCATGCAATAAATCATCTATAAATTAGATTCTATGAAACTTTCCGATATACTAGTTTCGGTCAAAGAATCATAATATATTATACACTACTTTATACAAGTTTTTGTGAAAAAATCAAATTTAATCAAAGACAATACGAAATGATACGAGTTTCAGATACTTTTTATATGTCACGAGGGAATTCCATGCAAAAAATATCTCAAAATTAGATTCTATGAAACTTTTAAAAATGCTAGTTTGGTAAAAAATATTAATATATTATACACTAGTTTATACAAGTTTCAGTAAAAAAATCAATTTAAATCGAAGACTGTTCGAAATGCTATAAACATTTTCAGATCTTTCTATAAGTTTTAAGGGTGGATTATGAGGGAAGTCCATGCAAAAAAAATCATCTCAAAATCAAATTTTGTGAAACTTTTTGAAATACTCCTTTCGGTCAAAATATCATAATATATTATACACTAGTTTATACTAGTTTGATCAAAAAATCAAATTAAATCGAGGATTTTTCGAAATGATATGAAACTTTTTTGATAATTTCTATAAGCTACGAGGGAACGTTATATGGGAATTCCATGCAAAAAAATCTTCTCAAAATTAGATTCTATGAAGCTTTTCGAAATACTAGTTTTAGTAAAAATTTGTAATATATCATACACTAGTTTATACTAGTTTCGGTCAAAAATTAAATTAAATAGAAAGACTCTTTGAAATGTTACAAAACGTTTCAGATCCTTTCTATATATTACGAGGGAAGTTTATGAGGGAAGTCCATGCAAAAAAATCATCTAAAAATTAGATTTTGTAAAACTTTTCGAAATGCTAGTTGCTATAAAAAACTCAATATATTATACACTAGTTTATACTAGTTTCGATCAAAAAATGAAATTATATGAGGACTGTTCAAAATGATATGAAACTTTTCAGATCTTTTATTTATGTTACGAGTGAAGTTAATGTTGGAAGTCCATGAAATAAATCATCTCAAAATTAGATTCTATGAAACTTTTCGAAATGCTAGTTTCGGTTAAAAAATCGTAATATTATACACAAGTTTATACAAGTTTCGGTCAAAAAAATCAATTTAAATCGGAGACTGTTCTAAATTCTATAAAAAATGTTAGATCCTTTCTATACGTTACGAGAGAAAGTTATGAGGGAAGTGCATGCAAAAAAATCATCACAAAATTAGATTTTGTGAAACTTTTCGAAATGATATTTTCTGTCAAAATACCATAATATATTATAAACTAGTTTATACTAGTTTCGATCAAAAAATCAAACTAAATCGAGAATTGTTCGAAATGATACCAAACTTTTTAGATCATTTCTATATGTTACGTGGGAAGGTTATGATGGAAGTCGATGCAAAAAATCATCTCAAAATTATTTTAAATGAAAATTTTCAAAATGCTAGTTTCTGTCAAAAAGTCGTAATATATTATACACTAGTTTATACTAGTTTTGGTAAAAAATTAAATAAAACAAAAAGACTCTTTGAAATGCTACAAAACTTTTTAGATCCTTTCCATATGTTACGAGGGAAGGTTATGAGAGAAGTCCAAGCAAAAAAATCATCTCAAAATTAAATTCTATAAATTTTTTTAAATGCTAGTGTCGGTAAAAAATTGTAATATATTATACACTAGTTTATACAAGTTTCAGTAAAAAAAATCAAATTAAATCGAAGACAACTCGAAATGATACGAAACTTTTCAGATTCTTTCTAAATGTCACGAGGGAATTCCATGCAAAAAAATATCTTCAAATTAGATTCTATGAAACTTTTCGAAATGCTAGTTTTGGTAAAAATTATTAATATATTATACACTACTTTATACAAGTTTTGGTTAAAAAATCCTTTTAAATCGAATATTGTTCCAAATGCTACGAACATTTTCAGATCCTTTCTATATGTTATGAGGGAGGGTAATGAGGGAAGTCCATGCAAAAAAATCATCTCAAAATCAGATTTTTTGAAACTTTTTGAAGTACTCGTTTCGGTAAAATTATCATATTAAATCGAGGATTGTTCGAAATGATACGATACATTTTAGATCATTTCTATATGTTACGATGAAATGTTATAAGGGAAGTCCATGCAAAAAAAATCATCTCAAAATTGGATTCTATGAAACTTTTCAAAATGATACGAAACTTTTCAGACACTTTCTATATGTTACGAGGGAAGTCCTTCAAAAAAATCTCAAAATTAGATTCTATGGAACTTTTCGAAATGCTAGTTTCGTTCAAAAATAGTAATATATTATACACTAGTTTATACCAGTTTCATTCAAAAAATAAAATAAAATCGAAGACTATTCGAAATGCTAAGAAACTTTTCAGACCCTTTCGAAATTATATTCTTTGAAACATTTTGAAATACTAGTTTCGGTCAAAAAATCGTAATATATTATACACTAGTTTATACAAGTTTCTGTCAAAAAAATCAAATTAAATCAAAGACAATAGGAAATGATACGAAACTTTTCAGATACTTTCTATATGTCACGTGGGAATTCCATGCAAAAAAAAAAATCTCAAAATAAGATTCTATGAAAATTTTCGAAATGCTAGTTTTGGTAAAAAAATATTAATATATTTTACACTAATTTATACAAGTTTCAGTAAAAAAATCAATTTAAATCGAATACTGTTCGAAATGCTACGAACATTGTTCAGATCTTTCTATATGTTATGAAAGTGGGTTATGAGGGAAGTCCATGCAAAATAGTCACCTCAAAAATCAGATTTTGTTAAACTTTTTTAAATACTCGTTTCGATCTAAATATCATAATATATTATACAATAGTTTATACTAGTTTCGATCAAAAAATTAATTTAAATCGAGGATTGTTCAGAATGATACAAAACTTTTCGATCATTTCTATATATTACGAGGGAACATTATAAGGTAAGTCCATGCAAAAAAATTCATCTCAAAATTAGATTCTATGAAATATTTCGATATATTAGTTTCAGTCAAAAATTGTAATATATCATAAACTAGTTTATACTAGTTTCAGTCAAAAATTAAATTATATACAAAGATCTTTGAAATGCTACTAAACTTTTCAGATCCTTTCTATATGTTACGGGGCAAGTTTATGAGGGAAGTCCATGCAAAAAAATCATCTCTAAATTAGATTCTTTAAACTTTTTGAAATGCTAGTTTCGGTCAAAAATTGTAATATATTATTATACACTATTTATACCAGTTTCGGTTAAAAAAAAATCGAAGACTGTTCGAAATGCTAAGAAACTTTTTAGACCCTTTCTAAATGTTACGAGGGAAGTCCTTCAAAAAAAGAACTCTCAAAATTATATTCTATGAAACTTTTATAAATGCTAGTTTTGGTCAAAAATCTTAATATATTATACACTAGTTTATACTAGTCTCGGTCAAAAAAAACAAATTGAATCAAAGACTATTCGAAATGCTACGAAACTTTTCAGACACTTTCTATATGTTACGAGGGAAGTCCTTCAAAAATAATCTCAAATTATATTCTATGAAACTTTTCGAAATGCTAGTTTCGGTCAAAAATCATAATATATAATACACTAGTTTATACCAGTTTTGGTCAAAAAAATAAAATAAAATCGAGGACTGTTCGAAATGCTACGAAACTTTTCCGACCATTTCTATATGTTACTAGGGAAGGTTATGAGGGAAGTCCTTAAAAAAATCTCAAAATTATATTTTAAGAAACTTATAGAAATGCTAGTTTTGGTAAAAAATCGTAATATATTATACACTAGTTTATATTAGTTTCGGTCAAAAAACAAATTGAATCAAAGACTATTCGAATTGCTACGAAACTTTACAGACCCTTTATATATGTTACGAGGGAAGGTTATGAGGAATGTCCTTCAAAAAAATATCTCAAAATTAGATTCTATGAAACATTTCGAAATGCTAGTTTCGGTCAAAAATCCTAAAATATTATACACTTGTTTATACCAGTTTCCTTCAAAAAAATAAAACAAAATCGAAGACTATTCAAAATGCTACGAAACTTTTCAGACAAATAAATCTAAAAATTATATTCTATGAAACTTTTATAAATGCTAGTTTTGGTCAAAAATTGTAATATATTATACACTAGTTTATACTAGATTCGGTCAAAAAAATAAATTGAATCAAAGACTATTCGAAATGCTACGAAACTTTTCAGACACTTTCTATATGTTACGAGGGAAGGTTATGAGAGAAGTCCTTTAAAAAAAATCTCAAAATTTGATTCTATGAAACTTTTCGAAATGCTAGTTTAGGTCAAAAATCGTAATTTATTATACACTATTAATACCAGTTTCGATAAAAAAAATCTAAGACTGTTCGAAATGCTACGAAACTTTTCAGAGCCTTTCTATATGTTACGAGGAAGGTTATTAGCGAAGTCCTTCAAAAAAATAAATATAAATATTATATTCTAAGAAACTTTTATAAATGCTAGTTTTGGTCAAATATCGTAATATATTATACACTAGTTTATACTAGTTTCGTGCAAAAAAACAAATTAAATCAAAGACTATTCGAAATGCTACAAAACTTTTCAGACACTTTCTATATGTTACGAGGGAAGTCCTTAAATTAAAATCTCAAAATTAGATTCTATGAAACTCTTCGAAATGCTAGTTTCGGTCAAAAATCGTAATATATAATACAAAATTTATACCAATTTCGGTCAAAAAAATAAAATAAAATCGAGAACTGTTCGAAATGCTACGAAACTTTTCCGACCATTTCTATATGTTACTCGGGAAGGTTATGAGGGAAGTCCTTAAAAAAATCTCAAAATTATATTTTATGAAACTTATAGAAATGCTAGTTTTGGTCAAAAATCGTAATATATTATACACTAGTTTATATTAGTTTCGGTCAAAAAACAAATTGAATCAAAGACTATCCGAAATGCTACGAAACTTTTCAGACCCTTTCAATATGTTACGAGGGATGTCCTTCAAAATAATATCTCAAAATTAGATTCTATGAAACTTTTCGAAATGCTAGTTTAGGTCAAAAATCGTAATTTATTATACACTATTTATACCAGTTTCGAGAAAAAAAAATCTAAGACTGTTCGAAATGCTACAAAACTTTTCAGACACTTTCTATATGTTACGAGGGAAGTCCTTCAAAAAAGTCTCAAAATTAGATTCTATGGAACTTTTCGAAATGCTAGTTTCGTTCAAAAATAGTAATATATTATACACTAGTTTATACCAGTTTCATTCAAAAAATAAAATAAAATCGAAGACTATTCGAAATGCTAAGAAACTTTTCAGACCCTTTCGAAATTATATTCTTTGAAACTTTTTGAAATACTAGTTTCGGTCAAAAAATCGTAATATATTATACACTAGTTTATACAAGTTTCTGTCAAAAAAATCAAATTAAATCAAAGACAATAGAAAATGATACGAAACTTTTCAGATACTTTCTATATGTCACGTGGGAATTCCATGCAAAAAAAAATCTCAAAATAAGATTCTATGAAAATTTTCGAAATGCTAGTTTTGGTAAAAAAATATTAATATATTTTACACTAATTTATACAAGTTTCAGTAAAAAAATCAATTTAAATCGAATACTGTTCGAAATGCTACGAACATTGTTCAGATCTTTCTATATGTTATGAAAGTGGGTTATGAGGGAAGTCCATGCAAAATAGTCACCTCAAAAATCAGATTTTGTTAAACTTTTTTAAATACTCGTTTCGATCTAAATATCATAATATATTATACAATAGTTTATACTAGTTTCGATCAAAAAATTAATTTAAATCGAGGATTGTTCGGAATGATACAAAACTTTTCGATCATTTCTATATATTACGAGGGAACATTATAAGGTAAGTCCATGCAAAAAATTCATCTCAAAATTAGATTCTATGAAATATTTCGATATATTAGTTTCAGTCAAAAATTGTAATATATCATAAACTAGTTTATACTAGTTTCGGTCAAAAATTAAATTATATACAAAGATCTTTGAAATGCTACTAAACTTTTCAGATCCTTTCTATATGTTACGAGGCAAGTTTATGAGGGAAGTCCATGCAAAAAAATCATCTCTAAATTAGATTCTTTAAACTTTTTGAAATGCTAGTTTCGGTCAAAAATTGTAATATATTATTATACACTATTTATACCAGTTTCGGTTAAAAAAAAATCGAAGACTGTTCGAAATGCTAAGAAACTTTTTAGACCCTTTCTAAATGTTACGAGGGAAGTCCTTCAAAAAAAGAACTCTCAAAATTATATTCTATGAAACTTTTATAAATGCTAGTTTTGGTCAAAAATCTTAATATATTATACACTAGTTTATACTAGTCTCGGTCAAAAAAAACAAATTGAATCAAAGACTATTCGAAATGCTACGAAACTTTTCAGACACTTTCTATATGTTACGAGGGAAGTCCTTCAAAAATAATCTCAAATTATATTCTATGAAACTTTTCGAAATGCTAGTTTCGGTCAAAAATCATAATATATAATACACTAGTTTATACCAGTTTCGGTCAAAAAAATAAAATAAAATCGAGGACTGTTCGAAATGCTACGAAACTTTTCCGACCATTTCTATATGTTACTAGGGAAGGTTATGAGGGAAGTCCTTAAAAAAATCTCAAAATTATATTTTAAGAAACTTATAGAAATGCTAGTTTTGGTAAAAAATCGTAATATATTATACACTAGATTATATTAGTTTCGGTCAAAAAACGAATTGAATCAAAGACTATTCGAATTGCTACGAAACTTTACAGACCCTTTATATATGTTACGAGGGAAGGTTATGAGGAATGTCCTTCAAAAAAATATCTCAAAATTAGATTCTATGAAACATTTCGAAATGCTAGTTTCGGTCAAAAATCCTAAAATATTATACACTTGTTTATACCAGTTTCCTTCAAAAAAATAAAACAAAATCGAAGACTATTCAAAATGCTACGAAACTTTTCAGACAAATAAATCTAAAAATTATATTCTATGAAACTTTTATAAATGCTAGTTTTGGTCAAAAATTGTAATATATTATACACTAGTTTATACTAGATTCGGTCAAAAAAATAAATTGAATCAAAGACTATTCGAAATGCTACGAAACTTTTCAGACACTTTCTATATGTTACGAGGGAAGGTTATGAGAGAAGTCCTTTAAAAAAAATCTCAAAATTTGATTCTATGAAACTTTTCGAAATGCTAGTTTAGGTCAAAAATCGTAATTTATTATACACTATTAATACCAGTTTCGATAAAAAAAATCTAAGACTGTTCGAAATGCTACGAAACTTTTCAGAGCCTTTCTATATGTTACGAGGAAGGTTATTAGCGAAGTCCTTCAAAAAAATAAATATAAATATTATATTCTATGAAACTTTTATAAATGCTAGTTTTGGTCAAATATCGTAATATATTATACACTAGTTTATACTAGTTTCGTGCAAAAAAACAAATTAAATCAAAGACTATTCGAAATGCTACAAAACTTTTCAGACACTTTCTATATGTTACAAGGGAAGTCCTTAAATTAAAATCTCAAAATTAGATTCTATGAAACTCTTCGAAATGCTAGTTTCGGTCAAAAATCGTAATATATAATACACAATTTATACCAGTTTCGGTCAAAAAAATAAAATAAAATCGAGGACTATTCGAAATGCTACGAAACTTTTCCGACCATTTCTATATGTTAGTTGGGAAGGTTATGAGGGAAGTCCTTAAAAAAATCTCAAAATTATATTTTATGAAACTTATAGAAATGCTAGTTTTGGTCAAAAATCGTAATATATTATACACTAGTTTATATTAGTTTCGGTCAAAAAACAAATTGAATCAAAGACTATCCGAAATGCTACGAAACTTTTCAGACCCTTTCAATATGTTACGAGGGATGTCCTTCAAAATAATATCTCAAAATTAGATTCTATGAAACTTTTCGAAATGCTAGTTTAAGTCAAAAATCGTAATTTATTATACACTATTTATACCAGGTTCGAGAAAAAAAAAATCTAAGACTGTTCGAAATGCTACAAAACTTTTCAGACACTTTCTATATGTTACGAGGGAAGTCCTTCAAAAAAGTCTCAAAATTAGATTCTATGGAACTTTTCGAAATGCTAGTTTCGTTCAAAAATAGTAATATATTATACACTAGTTTATACCAGTTTCATTCAAAAAATAAAATAAAATCGAAGACTATTCGAAATGCTAAGAAACTTTTCAGACCCTTTCGAAATTATATTCTTTGAAACTTTTTGAAATACTAGTTTCGGTCAAAAAATCGTAATATATTATACACTAGTTTATACAAGTTTCTGTCAAAAAAATCAAATTAAATCAAAGACAATAGGAAATGATACGAAACTTTTCAGATACTTTCTATATGTCACGTGGGAATTCCATGCAAAAAAAAATCTCAAAATAAGATTCTATGAAAATTTTCGAAATGCTAGTTTTGGTAAAAAAATATTAATATATTTTACACTAATTTATACAAGTTTCAGTAAAAAAATCAATTTAAATCGAATACTGTTCGAAATGCTACGAACATTGTTCAGATCTTTCTATATGTTATGAAAGTGGGTTATGAGGGAAGTCCATGCAAAATAGTCACCTCAAAAATCAGATTTTGTTAAACTTTTTTAAATACTCGTTTCGATCTAAATATCATAATATATTATACAATAGTTTATACTAGTTTCGATCAAAAAATTAATTTAAATCGAGGATTGTTCGGAATGATACAAAACTTTTCGATCATTTCTATATATTACGAGGGAACATTATAAGGTAAGTCCATGCAAAAAAATTCATCTCAAAATTAGATTCTATGAAATATTTCGATATATTAGTTTCAGTCAAAAATTGTAATATATCATAAACTAGTTTATACTAGTTTCGGTCAAAAATTAAATTATATACAAAGATCTTTGAAATGCTACTAAACTTTTCAGATCCTTTCTATATGTTACGAGGCAAGTTTATGAGGGAAGTCCATGCAAAAAAATCATCTCTAAATTAGATTCTTTAAACTTTTTGAAATGCTAGTTTCGGTCAAAAATTGTAATATATTATTATACACTATTTATACCAGTTTCGGTTAAAAAAAAATCGAAGACTGTTCGAAATGCTAAGAAACTTTTTAGACCCTTTCTAAATGTTACGAGGGAAGTCCTTCAAAAAAAGAACTCTCAAAATTATATTCTATGAAACTTTTATAAATGCTAGTTTTGGTCAAAAATCTTAATATATTATACACTAGTTTATACTAGTCTCGGTCAAAAAAAACAAATTGAATCAAAGACTATTCGAAATGCTACGAAACTTTTCAGACACTTTCTATATGTTACGAGGGAAGTCCTTCAAAAATAATCTCAAATTATATTCTATGAAACTTTTCGAAATGCTAGTTTCGGTCAAAAATCATAATATATAATACACTAGTTTATACCAGTTTCGGTCAAAAAAATAAAATAAAATCGAGGACTGTTCGAAATGCTACGAAACTTTTCCGACCATTTCTATATGTTACTAGGGAAGGTTATGAGGGAAGTCCTTAAAAAAATCTCAAAATTATATTTTAAGAAACTTATAGAAATGCTAGTTTTGGTAAAAAATCGTAATATATTATACACTAGTTTATATTAGTTTCGGTCAAAAAACGAATTGAATCAAAGACTATTCGAATTGCTACGAAACTTTACAGACCCTTTATATATGTTACGAGGGAAGGTTATGAGGAATGTCCTTCAAAAAAATATCTCAAAATTAGATTCTATGAAACATTTCGAAATGCTAGTTTCGGTCAAAAATCCTAAAATATTATACACTTGTTTATACCAGTTTCCTTCAAAAAAATAAAACAAAATCGAAGACTATTCAAAATGCTACGAAACTTTTCAGACAAATAAATCTAAAAATTATATTCTATGAAACTTTTATAAATGCTAGTTTTGGTCAAAAATTGTAATATATTATACACTAGTTTATACTAGATTCGGTCAAAAAAATAAATTGAATCAAAGACTATTCGAAATGCTACGAAACTTTTCAGACACTTTCTATATGTTACGAGGGAAGGTTATGAGAGAAGTCCTTTAAAAAAAATCTCAAAATTTGATTCTATGAAACTTTTCGAAATGCTAGTTTAGGTCAAAAATCGTAATTTATTATACACTATTAATACCAGTTTCGATAAAAAAAATCTAAGACTGTTCGAAATGCTACGAAACTTTTCAGAGCCTTTCTATATGTTACGAGGAAGGTTATTAGCGAAGTCCTTCAAAAAAATAAATATAAATATTATATTCTACGAAACTTTTATAAATGCTAGTTTTGGTCAAATATCGTAATATATTATACACTAGTTTATACTAGTTTCGTGCAAAAAAACAAATTAAATCAAAGACTATTCGAAATGCTACAAAACTTTTCAGACACTTTCTATATGTTACGAGGGAAGTCCTTAAATTAAAATCTCAAAATTAGATTCTATGAAACTCTTCGAAATGCTAGTTTCGGTCAAAAATCGTAATATATAATACACAATTTATACCAGTTTCGGTCAAAAAAATAAAATAAAATCGAGGACTGTTCGAAATGCTACGAAACTTTTCCGACCATTTCTATATGTTACTTGGGAAGGTTATGAGGGAAGTCCTTAAAAAAATCTCAAAATTATATTTTATGAAACTTATAGAAATGCTAGTTTTAGTCAAAAATCGTAATATATTATACACTAGTTTATATTAGTTTCGGTCAAAAAACAAATTGAATCAAAGACTATCCGAAATGCTACGAAACTTTTCAGACCCTTTCAATATGTTACGAGGGATGTCCTTCAAAATAATATCTCAAAATTAGATTCTATGAAACTTTTCGAAATGCTAGTTTAGATCAAAAATCGTAATTTATTATACACTATTTATACCAGTTTCGAGAAAAAAAAATCTAAGACTGTTCGAAATGCTACAAAACTTTTCAGACACTTTCTATATGTTACGAGGGAAGTCCTTCAAAAAAGTCTCAAAATTAGATTCTATGGAACTTTTCGAAATGCTAGTTTCGTTCAAAAATAGTAATATATTATACACTAGTTTATACCAGTTTCATTCAAAAAATAAAATAAAATCAAAGACTATTCGAAATGCTAAGAAACTTTTCAGACCCTTTCGAAATTATATTCTTTGAAACTTTTTGAAATACTAGTTTCGGTCAAAAAATCGTAATATATTATACACTAGTTTATACAAGTTTCTGTCAAAAAAATCAAATTAAATCAAAGACAATAGGAAATGATACGAAACTTTTCAGATACTTTCTATATGTCACGTGGGAATTCCATGCAAAAAAAAAATCTCAAAATAAGATTCTATGAAAATTTTCGAAATGCTAGTTTTGGTAAAAAAATATTAATATATTTTACACTAATTTATACAAGTTTCAGTAAAAAAATCAATTTAAATCGAATACTGTTCGAAATGCTACGAACATTGTTCAGATCTTTCTATATGTTATGAAAGTGGGTTATGAGGGAAGTCCATGCAAAATAGTCACCTCAAAAATCAGATTTTGTTAAACTTTTTTAAATACTCGTTTCGATCTAAATATCATAATATATTATACAATAGTTTATACTAGTTTCGATCAAAAAATTAATTTAAATCGAGGATTGTTCGGAATGATACAAAACTTTTCGATCATTTCTATATATTACGAGGGAACATTGTAAGGTAAGTCCATGCAAAAAAATTCATCTCAAAATTAGATTCTATGAAATATTTCGATATATTAGTTTTAGTCAAAAATTGTAATATATCATAAACTAGTTTATACTAGTTTCGGTCAAAAATTAAATTATATACAAAGATCTTTGAAATGCTACTAAACTTTTCAGATCCTTTCTATATGTTACGAGGCAAGTTTATGAGGGAAGTCCATGCAAAAAAATCATCTCTAAATTAGATTCTTTAAACTTTTAGAAATGCTAGTTTCGGTCAAAAATTGTAATATATTATTATACACTATTTATACCAGTTTCGGTTAAAAAAAAATCGAAGACTGTTCGAAATGCTAAGAAACTTTTTAGACCCTTTCTAAATGTTACGAGGGAAGTCCTTCAAAAAAAGAACTCTCAAAATTATATTCTATGAAACTTTTATAAATGCTAGTTTTGGTCAAAAATCTTAATATATTATACACTAGTTTATACTAGTCTCGGTCAAAAAAAACAAATTGAATCAAAGACTATTCGAAATGCTACGAAACTTTTCAGACACTTTCTATATGTTACGAGGGAAGTCCTTCAAAAATAATCTCAAATTATATTCTATGAAACTTTTCGAAATGCTAGTTTCGGTCAAAAATCATAATATATAATACACTAGTTTATACCAGTTTCGGTCAAAAAAATAAAATAAAATCGAGGACTGTTCGAAATGCTACGAAACTTTTCCGACCATTTCTATATGTTACTAGGGAAGGTTATGAGGGAAGTCCTTAAAAAAATCTCAAAATTATATTTTAAGAAACTTATAGAAATGCTAGTTTTGGTAAAAAATCGTAATATATTATACACTAGTTTATATTAGTTTCGGTCAAAAAACGAATTGAATCAAAGATTATTCGAATTGCTACGAAACTTTACAGACCCTTTATATATGTTACGAGGGAAGGTTATGAGGAATGTCCTTCAAAAAAATATCTCAAAATTAGATTCTATGAAACATTTCGAAATGCTAGTTTCGGTCAAAAATCCTAAAATATTATACACTTGTTTATACCAGTTTCCTTCAAAAAATTAAAACAAAATCGAAGACTATTCAAAATGCTACGAAACTTTTCAGACAAATAAATCTAAAAATTATATTCTATGAAACTTTTATAAATGCTAGTTTTGGTCAAAAATTGTAATATATTATACACTAGTTTATACTAGATTCGGTCAAAAAAATAAATTGAATCAAAGACTATTCGAAATGCTACGAAACTTTTCAGACACTTTCTATATGTTACGAGGGAAGGTTATGAGAGAAGTCCTTTAAAAAAAATCTCAAAATTTGATTCTATGAAACTTTTCGAAATGCTAGTTTAGGTCAAAAATCGTAATTTATTATACACTATTAATACCAGTTTCGATAAAAAAAATCTAAGACTGTTCGAAATGCTACGAAACTTTTCAGAGCCTTTCTATATGTTACGAGGAAGGTTATTAGCGAAGTCCTTCAAAAAAATAAATATAAATATTATATTCTACGAAACTTTTATAAATGCTAGTTTTGGTCAAATATCGTAATATATTATACACTAGTTTATACTAGTTTCGTGCAAAAAAACAAATTAAATCAAAGACTATTCGAAATGCTACAAAACTTTTCAGACACTTTCTATATGTTATGAGGGAAGTCCTTAAATTAAAATCTCAAAATTAGATTCTATGAAACTCTTCGAAATGCTAGTTTCGGTCAAAAATCGTAATATATAATACACAATTTATACCAGTTTCGGTCAAAAAAATAAAATAAAATCGAGGACTATTCGAAATGCTACGAAACTTTTCCGACCATTTCTATATGTTACTTGGGAAGGTTATGAGGGAAGTCCTTAAAAAAATCTCAAAATTATATTTTATGAAACTTATAGAAATGCTAGTTTTGGTCAAAAATCGTAATATATTATACACTAGTTTATATTAGTTTCGGTCAAAAAACAAATTGAATCAAAGACTATCCGAAATGCTACGAAACTTTTCAGACCCTTTCAATATGTTACGTGGGATGTCCTTCAAAATAATATCTCAAAATTAGATTCTATGAAACTTTTCGAAATGCTAGTTTAAGTCAAAAATCGTAATTTATTATACACTATTTATACCAGTTTCGAGAAAAAAAAAACTAAGACTGTTCGAAATGCTACAAAACTTTTCAGACACTTTCTATATGTTACGAGGGAAGTCCTTCAAAAAAGTCTCAAAATTAGATTCTATGGAACTTTTCGAAATGCTAGTTTCGTTCAAAAATAGTAATATATTATACACTAGTTTATACCAGTTTCATTCAAAAAATAAAATAAAATCGAAGACTATTCGAAATGCTAAGAAACTTTTCAGACCCTTTCGAAATTATATTCTTTGAAACTTTTTGAAATACTAGTTTCGGTCAAAAAATCGTAATATATTATACACTAGTTTATACAAGTTTCTGTCAAAAAAATCAAATTAAATCAAAGACAATAGGAAATGATACGGAACTTTTCAGATACTTTCTATATGTCACGTGGGAATTCCATGCAAAAAAAAATCTCAAAATAAGATTCTATGAAAATTTTCGAAATGCTAGTTTTGGTAAAAAAATATTAATATATTTTACACTAATTTATACAAGTTTCAGTAAAAAAATCAATTTAAATCGAATACTGTTCGAAATGCTACGAACATTGTTCAGATCTTTCTATATGTTATGAAAGTGGGTTATGAGGGAAGTCCATGCAAAATAGTCACCTCAAAAATCAGATTTTGTTAAACTTTTTTAAATACTCGTTTCGATCTAAATATCATAATATATTATACAATAGTTTATACTAGTTTCGATCAAAAAATTAATTTAAATCGAGGATTGTTCGGAATGATACAAAACTTTTCGATCATTTCTATATATTACGAGGGAACATTATAAGGTAAGTCCATGCAAAAAAATTCATCTCAAAATTAGATTCTATGAAATATTTCGATATATTAGTTTCAGTCAAAAATTGTAATATATCATAAACTAGTTTATACTAGTTTCGGTCAAAAATTAAATTATATACTAAGATCTTTGAAATGCTACTAAACTTTTCAGATCCTTTCTATATGTTACGAGGCAAGTTTATGAGGGAAGTCCATGCAAAAAAATCATCTCTAAATTAGATTCTTTAAACTTTTTGAAATGCTAGTTTCGGTAAAAAATTGTAATATATTATTATACACTATTTATACAAGTTTCGGTTAAAAAAAAATCGAAGACTGTTCGAAATGCTAAGAAACTTTTTAGACCCTTTCTAAATGTTACGAGGGAAGTCCTTCAAAAAAAGAACTCTCAAAATTATATTCTATGAAACTTTTATAAATGCTAGTTTTGGTCAAAAATCTTAATATATTATACACTAGTTTATACTAGTCTCGGTAAAAAAATCAAATTGAATCAAAGACTATTCGAAATGCTACGAAACTTTTCAGACACTTTCTATATGTTACGAGGGAAGTCCTTCAAAAATAATCTCAAATTATATTCTATGAAACTTTTCGAAATGCTAGTTTCGGTCAAAAATCATAATATATAATACACTAGTTTATACCAGTTTCGGTCAAAAAAATAAAATAAAATCGAGGACTGTTCGAAATGCTACGAAACTTTTCCGACCATTTCTATATGTTACTAGGGAAGGTTATGAGGGAAGTCCTTAAAAAAATCTCAAAATTATATTTTAAGAAACTTATAGAAATGCTAGTTTTGGTAAAAAATTGTAATATATTATACACTAGTTTATATTAGTTTCGGTCAAAAAACGAATTGAATCAAAGACTATCCGAAATGCTACGAAACTTTTCAGACCCTTTCAATATGTTACGAGGGATGTCCTTCAAAATAATATCTCAAAATTAGATTCTATGAAACTTTTCGAAATGCTAGTTTAGATCAAAAATCGTAATTTATTATACACTATTTATACCAGTTTCGAGAAAAAAAAATCTAAGACTGTTCGAAATGCTACAAAACTTTTCAGACACTTTCTATATGTTACGAGGGAAGTCCTTCAAAAAAGTCTCAAAATTAGATTCTATGGAACTTTTCGAAATGCTAGTTTCGTTCAAAAATAGTAATATATTATACACTAGTTTATACCAGTTTCATTCAAAAAATAAAATAAAATCGAAGACTATTCGAAATGCTAAGAAACTTTTCAGACCCTTTCGAAATTATATTCTTTGAAACTTTTTGAAATACTAGTTTCGGTCAAAAAATCGTAATATATTATACACTAGTTTATACAAGTTTCTGTCAAAAAAATCAAATTAAATCAAAGACAATAGGAAATGATACGAAACTTTTCAGATACTTTCTATATGTCACGTGGGAATTCCATGCAAAAAAAATCTCAAAATAAGATTCTATGAAAATTTTCGAAATGCTAGTTTTGGTAAAAAAATATTAATATATTTTACACTAATTTATACAAGTTTCAGTAAAAAAATCAATTTAAATCGAATACTGTTCGAAATGCTACGAACATTGTTCAGATCTTTCTATATGTTATGAAAGTGGGTTATGAGGGAAGTCCATGCAAAATAGTCACCTAACAAATCAGATTTTGTTAAACTTTTTTAAATACTCGTTTCGATCTAAATATCATAATATATTATACAATAGTTTATACTAGTTTCGATCAAAAAATTAATTTAAATCGAGGATTGTTCGAAATGATACAAAACTTTTCTATCATTTCTATATATTACGAGGGAACATTATAAGGTAAGTCCATGCAAAAAAATTCATCTCAAAATTAGATTCTATGAAATATTTCGATATATTAGTTTCAGTCAAAAATTGTAATATATCATAAACTAGTTTATACTAGTTTCGGTCAAAAATTAAATTATATACTAAGATCTTTGAAATGCTACTAAACTTTTCAGATCCTTTCTATATGTTACGAGGCAAGTTTATGAGGGAAGTCCATGCAAAAAAATCATCTCTAAATTAGATTCTTTAAACTTTTTGAAATGCTAGTTTCGGTAAAAAATTGTAATATATTATTATACACTATTTATACAAGTTTCGGTTAAAAAAAAATCGAAGACTGTTCGAAATGCTAAGAAACTTTTTAGACCCTTTCTAAATGTTACGAGGGAAGTCCTTCAAAAAAAGAACTCTCAAAATTATATTCTATGAAACTTTTATAAATGCTAGTTTTGGTCAAAAATCTTAATATATTATACACTAGTTTATACTAGTCTCGGTAAAAAAATCAAATTGAATCAAAGACTATTCGAAATGCTACGAAACTTTTCAGACACTTTCTATATGTTACGAGGGAAGTCCTTCAAAAATAATCTCAAATTATATTCTATGAAACTTTTCGAAATGCTAGTTTCGGTCAAAAATCATAATATATAATACACTAGTTTATACCAGTTTCGGTCAAAAAAATAAAATAAAATCGAGGACTGTTCGAAATGCTACGAAACTTTTCCGACCATTTCTATATGTTACTAGGGAAGGTTATGAGGGAAGTCCTTAAAAAAATCTCAAAATTATATTTTAAGAAACTTATAGAAATGCTAGTTTTGGTAAAAAATCGTAATATATTATACACTAGTTTATATTAGTTTCGGTCAAACAACAAATTGAATCAAAGACTATTCGAATTGCTACGAAACTTTACAGACCCTTTATATATGTTACGAGGGAAGGTTATGAGGAATGTCCTTCAAAAAAATATCTCAAAATTAGATTCTATGAAACATTTCGAAATGCTAGTTTCGGTCAAAAATCCTAAAATATTATACACTTGTTTATACCAGTTTCCTTCAAAAAAATAAAACAAAATCGAAGACTATTCAAAATGCTACGAAACTTTTCAGACAAATAAATCTAAAAATTATATTCTATGAAACTTTTATAAATGCTAGTTTTGGTCAAAAATTGTAATATATTATACACTAGTTTATACTAGATTCGGTCAAAAAAATAAATTGAATCAAAGACTATTCGAAATGCTACGAAACTTTTCAGACACTTTCTATATGTTACGAGGGAAGGTTATGAGAGAAGTCCTTTAAAAAAAATCTCAAAATTTGATTCTATGAAACTTTTCGAAATGCTAGTTTAGGTCAAAAATCGTAATTTATTATACACTATTAATACCAGTTTCGATAAAAAAAATCTAAGACTGTTCGAAATGCTACGAAACTTTTCAGAGCCTTTCTATATGTTACGAGGAAGGTTATTAGCGAAGTCCTTCAAAAAAATAAATATAAATATTATATTCTATGAAACTTTTATAAATGCTAGTTTTGGTCAAATATCGTAATATATTATACACTAGTTTATACTAGTTTCGTGCAAAAAAACAAATTAAATCAAAGACTATTCGAAATGCTACAAAACTTTTCAGACACTTTCTATATGTTACGAGGGAAGTCCTTAAATTAAAATCTCAAAATTAGATTCTATGATACTCTTCGAAATGCTAGTTTCGGTCAAAAATCGTAATATATAATACACAATTTATACCAGTTTCGGTCAAAAAAATAAAATAAAATCGAGGACTGTTCGAAATGCTACGAAACTTTTCCGACCATTTCTATATGTTACTTGGGAAGGTTATGAGGGAAGTCCTTAAAAAAATCTCAAAATTATATTTTATGAAACTTATAGAAATGCTAGTTTTAGTCAAAAATCGTAATATATTATACACTAGTTTATATTAGTTTCGGTCAAAAAACAAATTGAATCAAAGACTATCCGAAATGCTACGAAACTTTTCAGACCCTTTCAATATGTTACGAGGGATGTCCTTCAAAATAATATCTCAAAATTAGATTCTATGAAACTTTTCGAAATGCTAGTTTAGATCAAAAATCGTAATTTATTATACACTATTTATACCAGTTTCGAGAAAAAAAAATCTAAGACTGTTCGAAATGCTACAAAACTTTTCAGACACTTTCTATATGTTACGAGGGAAGTCCTTCAAAAAAGTCTCAAAATTAGATTCTATGGAACTTTTCGAAATGCTAGTTTCGTTCAAAAATAGTAATATATTATACACTAGTTTATACCAGTTTCATTCAAAAAATAAAATAAAATCAAAGACTATTCGAAATGCTAAGAAACTTTTCAGACCCTTTCGAAATTATATTCTTTGAAACTTTTTGAAATACTAGTTTCGGTCAAAAAATCGTAATATATTATACACTAGTTTATACAAGTTTCTGTCAAAAAAATCAAATTAAATCAAAGACAATAGGAAATGATACGAAACTTTTCAGATACTTTCTATATGTCACGTGGGAATTCCATGCAAAAAAAAAATCTCAAAATAAGATTCTATGAAAATTTTCGAAATGCTAGTTTTGGTAAAAAAATATTAATATATTTTACACTAATTTATACAAGTTTCAGTAAAAAAATCAATTTAAATCGAATACTGTTCGAAATGCTACGAACATTGTTCAGATCTTTCTATATGTTATGAAAGTGGGTTATGAGGGAAGTCCATGCAAAATAGTCACCTCAAAAATCAGATTTTGTTAAACTTTTTTAAATACTCGTTTCGATCTAAATATCATAATATATTATACAATAGTTTATACTAGTTTCGATCAAAAAATTAATTTAAATCGAGGATTGTTCGGAATGATACAAAACTTTTCGATCATTTCTATATATTACGAGGGAACATTGTAAGGTAAGTCCATGCAAAAAAATTCATCTCAAAATTAGATTCTATGAAATATTTCGATATATTAGTTTTAGTCAAAAATTGTAATATATCATAAACTAGTTTATACTAGTTTCGGTCAAAAATTAAATTATATACAAAGATCTTTGAAATGCTACTAAACTTTTCAGATCCTTTCTATATGTTACGAGGCAAGTTTATGAGGGAAGTCCATGCAAAAAAATCATCTCTAAATTAGATTCTTTAAACTTTTAGAAATGCTAGTTTCGGTCAAAAATTGTAATATATTATTATACACTATTTATACCAGTTTCGGTTAAAAAAAAATCGAAGACTGTTCGAAATGCTAAGAAACTTTTTAGACCCTTTCTAAATGTTACGAGGGAAGTCCTTCAAAAAAAGAACTCTCAAAATTATATTCTATGAAACTTTTATAAATGCTAGTTTTGGTCAAAAATCTTAATATATTATACACTAGTTTATACTAGTCTCGGTCAAAAAAAACAAATTGAATCAAAGACTATTCGAAATGCTACGAAACTTTTCAGACACTTTCTATATGTTACGAGGGAAGTCCTTCAAAAATAATCTCAAATTATATTCTATGAAACTTTTCGAAATGCTAGTTTCGGTCAAAAATCATAATATATAATACACTAGTTTATACCAGTTTCGGTCAAAAAAATAAAATAAAATCGAGGACTGTTCGAAATGCTACGAAACTTTTCCGACCATTTCTATATGTTACTAGGGAAGGTTATGAGGGAAGTCCTTAAAAAAATCTCAAAATTATATTGTAAGAAACTTATAGAAATGCTAGTTTTGGTAAAAAATCGTAATATATTATACACTAGTTTATATTAGTTTCGGTCAAAAAACAAATTGAATCAAAGACTATTCGAATTGCTACGAAACTTTACAGACCCTTTATATATGTTACGAGGGAAGGTTATGAGGAATGTCCTTCAAAAAAATATCTCAAAATTAGATTCTATGAAACATTTCGAAATGCTAGTTTCGGTCAAAAATCCTAAAATATTATACACTTGTTTATACCAGTTTCCTTCAAAAAAATAAAACAAAATCGAAGACTATTCAAAATTCTACGAAACTTTTCAGACAAATAAATCTAAAAATTATATTCTATGAAACTTTTATAAATGCTAGTTTTGGTCAAAAATTGTAATATATTATACACTAGTTTATACTAGATTCGGTCAAAAAAATAAATTGAATCAAAGACTATTCGAAATGCTACGAAACTTTTCAGACACTTTCTATATGTTACGAGGGAAGGTTATGAGAGAAGTCCTTTAAAAAAAATCTCAAAATTTGATTCTATGAAACTTTTCGAAATGCTAGTTTAGGTCAAAAATCATAATTTATTATACACTATTAATACCAGTTTCGATAAAAAAAATCTAAGACTGTTCGAAATGCTACGAAACTTTTCAGAGCCTTTCTATATGTTACGAGGAAGGTTATTAGCGAAGTCCTTCAAAAAAATAAATATAAATATTATATTCTATGAAACTTTTATAAATTCTAGTTTTGGTCAAATATCGTAATATATTATACACTAGTTTATACTAGTTTCGTGCAAAAAAACAAATTAAATCAAAGACTATTCGAAATGCTACAAAACTTTTCAGACACTTTCTATATGTTACGAGGGAAGTCCTTAAATTAAAATCTCAAAATTAGATTCTATGAAACTCTTCGAAATGCTAGTTTCGGTCAAAAATCGTAATATATAATACACAATTTATACCAGTTTCGGTCAAAAAAATAAAATAAAATCGAGGACTGTTCGAAATGCTACGAAACTTTTCCGACCATTTCTATATGTTACTTGGGAAGGTTATGAGGGAAGTCCTTAAAAAAATCTCAAAATTATATTTTATGAAACTTATAGAAATGCTAGTTTTGGTCAAAAATCGTAATATATTATACACTAGTTTATATTAGTTTCGGTCAAAAAACAAATTGAATCAAAGACTATCCGAAATGCTACGAAACTTTTCAGACCCTTTCAATATGTTACGAGGGATGTCCTTCAAAATAATATCTCAAAATTAGATTCTATGAAACTTTTCGAAATGCTAGTTTAGGTCAAAAATCGTAATTTATTATACACTATTTATACCAGTTTCGAGAAAAAAAAATCTAAGACTGTTCGAAATGCTACAAAACTTTTCAGACACTTTCTATATGTTACGAGGGAAGTCCTTCAAAAATGTCTCAAAATTAGATTCTATGGAACTTTTCGAAATGCTAGTTTCGTTCAAAAATAGTAATATATTATACACTAGTTTATACCAGTTTCATTCAAAAAATAAAATAAAATCGAAGACTATTCGAAATGCTAAGAAACTTTTCAGACCCTTTCGAAATTATATTCTTTGAAACTTTTTGAAATACTAGTTTCGGTCAAAAAATCGTAATATATTATACACTAGTTTATACAAGTTTCTGTCAAAAAAATCAAATTAAATCAAAGACAATAGGAAATGATACGAAACTTTTCAGATACTTTCTATATGTCACGTGGGAATTCCATGCAAAAAAAAATCTCAAAATAAGATTCTATGAAAATTTTCGAAATGCTAGTTTTGGTAAAAAAATATTAATATATTTTACACTAATTTATACAAGTTTCAGTAAAAAAAATCAATTTAAATCGAATACTGTTCGAAATGCTACGAACATTTTTCAGATCTTTCTATATGTTATGAAAGTGGGTTATGAGGGAAGTCCATGCAAAATAGTCACCTCAAAAATCAGATTTTGTTAAACTTTTTTAAATACTCGTTTCGATCTAAATATCATAATATATTATACAATAGTTTATACTAGTTTCGATCAAAAAATTAATTTAAATCGAGGATTGTTCGGAATGATACAAAACTTTTCGATCATTTCTATATATTACGAGGGAACATTATAAGGTAAGTCCATGCAAAAAAATTCATCTCAAAATTAGATTCTATGAAATATTTCGATATATTAGTTTCAGTCAAAAATTGTAATATATCATAAACTAGTTTATACTAGTTTCGGTCAAAAATTAAATTATATACAAAGATCTTTGAAATGCTACTAAACTTTTCAGATCCTTTCTATATGTTACGAGGCAAGTTTATGAGGGAAGTCCATGCAAAAAAATCATCTCTAAATTAGATTCTTTAAACTTTTTGAAATGCTAGTTTCGGTCAAAAATTGTAATATATTATTATACACTATTTATACCAGTTTCGGTTAAAAAAAAATCGAAGACTGTTCGAAATGCTAAGAAACTTTTTAGACCCTTTCTAAATGTTACGAGGGAAGTCCTTCAAAAAAAGAACTCTCAAAATTATATTCTATGAAACATTTATAAATGCTAGTTTTGGTCAAAAATCTTAATATATTATACACTAGTTTATACTAGTCTCGGTCAAAAAAAACAAATTGAATCAAAGACTATTCGAAATGCTACGAAACTTTTCAGACACTTTCTATATGTTACGAGGGAAGTCCTTCAAAAATAATCTCAAATTATATTCTATGAAACTTTTCGAAATGCTAGTTTCGGTCAAAAATCATAATATATAATACACTAGTTTATACCAGTTTCGGTCAAAAAAATAAAATAAAATCGAGGACTGTTCGAAATGCTACGAAACTTTTCCGACCATTTCTATATGTTACTAGGGAAGGTTATGAGGGAAGTCCTTAAAAAAATCTCAAAATTATATTTTAAGAAACTTATAGAAATGCTAGTTTTGGTAAAAAATCGTAATATATTATACACTAGTTTATATTAGTTTCGGTCAAAAAACAAATTGAATCAAAGACTATTCGAATTGCTACGAAACTTTACAGACCCTTTATATATGTTACGAGGGAAGGTTATGAGGAATGTCCTTCAAAAAAATATCTCAAAATTAGATTCTATGAAACATTTCGAAATGCTAGTTTCGGTCAAAAATCCTAAAATATTATACACTTGTTTATACCAGTTTCCTTCAAAAAAATAAAACAAAATCGAAGACTATTCAAAATTCTACGAAACTTTTCAGACAAATAAATCTAAAAATTATATTCTATGAAACTTTTATAAATGCTAGTTTTGGTCAAAAATTGTAATATATTATACACTAGTTTATACTAGATTCGGTCAAAAAAATAAATTGAATCAAAGACTATTCGAAATGCTACGAAACTTTTCAGACACTTTCTATATGTTACGAGGGAAGGTTATGAGAGAAGTCCTTTAAAAAAAATCTCAAAATTTGATTCTATGAAACTTTTCGAAATGCTAGTTTAGGTCAAAAATCATAATTTATTATACACTATTAATACCAGTTTCGATAAAAAAAATCTAAGACTGTTCGAAATGCTACGAAACTTTTCAGAGCCTTTCTATATGTTACGAGGAAGGTTATTAGCGAAGTCCTTCAAAAAAATAAATATAAATATTATATTCTATGAAACTTTTATAAATTCTAGTTTTGGTCAAATATCGTAATATATTATACACTAGTTTATACTAGTTTCGTGCAAAAAAAACAAATTAAATCAAAGACTATTCGAAATGCTACAAAACTTTTCAGACACTTTCTATATGTTACGAGGGAAGTCCTTAAATTAAAATCTCAAAATTAGATTCTATGAAACTCTTCGAAATGCTAGTTTCGGTCAAAAATCGTAATATATAATACACAATTTATACCAGTTTCGGTCAAAAAAATAAAATAAAATCGAGGACTGTTCGAAATGCTACGAAACTTTTCCGACCATTTCTATATGTTACTTGGGAAGGTTATGAGGGAAGTCCTTAAAAAAATCTCAAAATTATATTTTATGAAACTTATAGAAATTCTAGTTTTGGTCAAAAATCGTAATATATTATACACTAGTTTATATTAGTTTCGGTCAAAAAACAAATTGAATCAAAGACTATCCGAAATGCTACGAAACTTTTCAGATATGTTACGAGGGATGTCCTTCAAAATAATATCTCAAAATTAGATTCTATGAAACTTTTCGAAATGCTAGTTTAGGTCAAAAATCGTAATTTATTATACACTATTTATACCAGTTTCGAGAAAAAAAAATCTAAGACTGTTCGAAATGCTACAAAACTTTTCAGACACTTTCTATATGTTACGAGGGAAGTCCTTCAAAAATGTCTCAAAATTAGATTCTATGGAACTTTTCGAAATGCTAGTTTCGTTCAAAAATAGTAATATATTATACACTAGTTTATACCAGTTTCATTCAAAAAATAAAATAAAATCGAAGACTATTCGAAATGCTAAGAAACTTTTCAGACCCTTTTGAAATTATATTCTTTGAAACTTTTTGAAATACTAGTTTCGGTCAAAAAATCGTAATATATTATACACTAGTTTATACAAGTTTCTGTCAAAAAAATCAAATTAAATCAAAGACAATAGGAAATGATACGAAACTTTTCAGATACTTTCTATATGTCACGTGGGAATTCCATGCAAAAAAAAATCTCAAAATAAGATTCTATGAAAATTTTCGAAATGCTAGTTTTGGTAAAAAAATATTAATATATTTTACACTAATTTATACAAGTTTCAGTAAAAAAATCAATTTAAATCGAATACTGTTCGAAATGCTACGAACATTGTTCAGATCTTTCTATATGTTATGAAAGTGGGTTATGAGGGAAGTCCATGCAAAATAGTCACCTCAAAAATCAGATTTTGTTAAACTTTTTTAAATACTCGTTTCGATCTAAATATCATAATATATTATACAATAGTTTATACTAGTTTCGATCAAAAAATTAATTTAAATCGAGGATTGTTCGGAATGATACAAAACTTTTCGATCATTTCTATATATTACGAGGGAACATTATAAGGTAAGTCCATGCAAAAAAATTCATCTCAAAATTAGATTCTATGAAATATTTCGATATATTAGTTTCAGTCAAAAATTGTAATATATCATAAACTAGTTTATACTAGTTTCGGTCAAAAATTAAATTATATACAAAGATCTTTGAAATGCTACTAAACTTTTCAGATCCTTTCTATATGTTACGAGGCAAGTTTATGAGGGAAGTCCATGCAAAAAAATCATCTCTAAATTAGATTCTTTAAACTTTTTGAAATGCTAGTTTCGGTCAAAAATTGTAATATATTATTATACACTATTTATACCAGTTTCGGTTAAAAAAAAATCGAAGACTGTTCGAAATGCTAAGAAACTTTTTAGACCCTTTCTAAATGTTACGAGGGAAGTCCTTCAAAAAAAGAACTCTCAAAATTATATTCTATGAAACTTTTATAAATGCTAGTTTTGGTCAAAAATCTTAATATATTATACACTAGTTTATACTAGTCTCGGTCAAAAAAAACAAATTGAATCAAAGACTATTCGAAATGCTACGAAACTTTTCAGACACTTTCTATATGTTACGAGGGAAGTCCTTCAAAAATAATCTCAAATTATATTCTATGAAACTTTTCGAAATGCTGGTTTCGGTCAAAAATCATAATATATAATACACTAGTTTATACCAGTTTCGGTCAAAAAAATAAAATAAAATCGAGGACTATTCGAAATGCTACGAAACTTTTCCGACCATTTCTATATGTTACTTGGGAAGGTTATGAGGGAAGTCCTTAAAAAAATCTCAAAATTATATTTTATGAAACTTATAGAAATGCTAGTTTTGGTCAAAAATTGTAATATATTATACACTAGTTTATATTAGTTTCGGTCAAAAAACAAATTGAATATAAGACTATCCAAAATGCTACGAAACTTTTCAGACCCTTTCAATATGTTACGAGGGATGTCCTTCAAAATAATATCTCAAAATTAGATTCTATGAAACTTTTCGAAATGCTAGTTTAGGTCAAAAATCGTAATTTATTATACACTATTTATACCAGTTTCGAGAAAAAAAAATCTAAGACTGTTCGAAATGCTACAAAACTTTTCAGACACTTTCTATATGTTACGAGGGAAGTCCTTCAAAAAAGTCTCAAAATTAGATTCTATGGAACTTTTCGAAATGCTAGTTTCGTTCAAAAATAGTAATATATTATACACTAGTTTATACCAGTTTCATTCAAAAAATAAAATAAAATCGAAGACTATTCGAAATGCTAAGAAACTTTTCAGACCTTTTCTATAAGTTACGAGGGAAGGTTATGAAGGGAAGTCCTTAAAAAAAATAAATCTCAAAATTATATTCTATGAAACTTTTAGAAATGCTAGTTTTGGTCAAAAATTGTAATATATTATACACTAGTTTATACTAGATTCGGTCAAAAAAACAAATTGAATCAAAAACTATTCGAAATTCTACGAAACATTTCAGACACTTTCTATATGTTACGAGGGAAGGTTATGAGAGAAGTCCTTTAAGAAAATCTCAAAATTTGATTCTATGAAACTTTTCAAAATGCTAGTTTACGTCAAAAATCGTAATTTATTATACACTATTAATACCAGTTTCGATAAAAAAAAAATCTAAGACTGTTCGAAATGCTACGAAACGTTTCAGAGCCTTTCTATATATTACGAGGAAGGTTATTAGGGAAGTCCTTCAAAAAAAAATATAAATATTATATTCTATGAAACTTTTATAAATGCTAGTTTTGGTCAAATATCGTGTTATATTATACACTAGTTTATACTAGTTTCGGTCATAAAAACAAATTAAATCAAAGACTATTCGAAATGCTACAAAATTTTTCAGACACTTTCTATATGTTACGAGGGAAGTCCTTAAAAAAATTTCAAAATTAGATTTTATGAAACTCTTCGAAATGCTAGTTTCGGTCAAAAATCGTAATATATAATACACAATTTATACCAGTTTCGGTCAATAAAATAAAATAAAATCGAGGACTGTTCGAAATGCTACGAAACTTTTCCGACCATTTCTATATGTTACTTGGGAAGGTTATGAGGGAAGTCCTTAAAAAAATCTCAAAATTATATTTTATGAAACTTATAGAAAAGCTAGTTTTGGTCAAAAATCGTAATATATTATACACTAGTTTATATTAGTTTCGGTCAAAAAACAAATTAAATCAAAGACTATCCGAAATGCTATGAAACTTTTCAGATCCTTTCAATATGTTACGAGGGAAGGATATGAGGGATGTCCTTCAAAATAATATCTCAAAATTAGATTCTATGAAAGTTTTCGAAATGCTAGTTTAGGTCAAATATCGTAATTTATTATACACTATTTATACCAGTTTCGATAAAAAAAAATCTAAGACTGTTCGAAATGCTACGAAACTTTTCAGACCCTTTCTATATGTTACGAGGGAAGTCCTTCAAAAAAATCTCAAAATTAGATTCTATGGAACTTTTCGAAATGCTAGTTTCGTTCAAAAATAGTAATATATTATACACTATTTTATACCAGTTTCATTCAAAAAATAAAATAAAATCGAAGACTATTCGAAATGCTAAGAAACTTTTCAGACCCTTTCTATAAGTTACGAGGGAAGGTTATGAAAGGAAATCCTTAAAAAAAATAAATCTCAAAGTTATATTCTATGAAACTTTTAGAAATGCTAGTTTTGGTCAAAAATTATAATATATTATACACTACTTTATACTAGTTTCTGTCCAAAAAAAAAAATTGAATCAAAGACTATTCGAAATGCTACTAAACTTTTCAGACCCTTTCTATATGTTATGAGGGAAGGTTATGAGGCATGTCCTTAAAAAACCTCAAAATTAGATTCTATGAAACTTTTTCGAAATGCTAGTTTCGGTCAAAAATCGTAATATATTTTACACTAGTTTATACCAGTTTCGGTCAAAAAAATAAAATAATATCGATGTGTCTTCGAAATGCTACGAAACTTTTCAGACCCTTTCTATATGTTATGAGGGAAGGTTAAGAGGGAAGTCCTCAAAAAAATCTCAAAATTATATTTAATGAAATTTTAGAAATGCTAGTTTTGGTCAAAAATCGTAATATATTATACACTAGTTTATACTAGTTTCGGTCAAAAAACAAATTGAATCAAAGACTATTCGAAATGCTACGAAACTTTTCAGACCCTTTCTATATTACGAGGGGAGTCCTTAAAAAAATCTCAAATTTAGATTCTATGAAACTTTTCGAAATGCAAGTTTCGGTAAAAAATCGTGATATATAATAATACACTATTTATACCAGTTTCGGACAAAAAAATAAAATAAAATCGAGGACTGTTCGAAATGCTGTGAAACTTTTCAGACCCTTTCTATATGTTACGAGGGAAGCTTATGAGGGAAGTCCTTAAAAAAGTCTCAAAATTATATTTTATGAAACTTTTAGAAATGCTAGTTTTGGTCAAAATTCGTAATATAATATACACTAGTTTATAATAGTTTCGGTCAAAACACAAATTGAATCAAAGACTATTCGAAATGCTACGAAACTTTTCAGACCCTTTCTATATGTTACGACGGAAGGTTATGAGGGATGTCCTTAAAAAAAATCTCAAAATTAGATTCTAAGAAACTTTTTCGAAATGCTAGTTTCGGTCAAAAATCCTAATATATTATACACTAGTTTATACCAGTTTCGTTCAAAAAAATAAAATAAAATCGAAGACTGTTCAAAATGCTACGAAATGTTTCAGACCATTTCTATATGTTACGAGGGAGGGTTATGAGGGAAGTCCTTCAAAAAAATGAATCTCAAAATTATATTCTATGAAAATTTTATAAATTCTAGTTTTGGTCAAAAATTGTAATATATTATATACTAGTTTATACTGGATTCGGTCAAAAAAAATTGAATTAAAGACTATTCGAAATGCTACGATACTTTTATGACACTTTTTATATGTTACGAGGGAAGGTTATGAGGGAAGTCCTTTAAAACAAATCTCAAAATTTGATTCTATGAAACTTTTCGAAATGCTAGTTTAGGTCAAAAATCGTAATTAATTATACACTATTTATACCAGTTTCGTTAAAATAAAATAAAATAAAATCGAAGACTGTTCAAAATGCTACTGAACTTTTCAGACCCTTCCTAAAAGTTACGGGGGAAAGTTATGAGGGAAGTCCTTAAAAAAATAAATCTCAAAATTATATTCTATGAAACATTTTGAAATGCTAGTTTTGGTCAAAAACCGTAATATATTATACACGACTTTATACTAGTTTCGGTAAAAAAAAACAAATTGAATCAAAGACTATTCAAAATGCTACTAAACTTTTTAGACCCTTTCTATATGTTACGAGGGATGGTTATGAGGGATGTCCTTTCAAAAAAAATTCTCAAAATTAGATTCTATTTAACTTTTCGAAATGCTAGTTTCAGTAAAAAATCGCAATATATTACACACTAGTTTTTACCAGTTTCGGTCAAAAAAATAAAATAAAATTGAAGACTGTTCGAAATGCTACGGAACTTTTCAGACCCTTTCTATACGTTACGAGGGAAGGTTATGTCGAAAATCCCACAAATAATTAAATCTTATAATTATATTCTATGAAACTTTTATAAATGCTAGTTTTGTTCAATTATCAAAATATATTATACACTAGTTAATACTAGTTTCGATCAAAAAAAAAATTGAATCAAAGACTATTCGAAATGCTTCGAAACTTTTCAGACACTTTCTATATGTTACGAGGGAAGTCCTTCAAAAAAAATCTCAAAATTAGATTCTATGAAACTTTTTGAAATGCTAGGTTCGGTAAAAAATCGTAATATATTATACACTATTTATACCAGTTTCGGTCATAAAAATAAAATAAAATCGAAGATTGTTCAAAATGCTAAGAAACTTTTCAGACCATTTATATATGTTACGAGGGAAGGTTATGAGGGAAATCTTTCAAAAAAATAACTCTCCAAATTATATTCTATGAAACTTTTATATATGCTAGTTTTGGTCAAAAATCGTAATATATAATATATTAGTTTATACTAGTTTCGGTCAAAAAAACTAATTGAAAAAAGACTATTAGAAATGCTACTAAACTTTTCAGACACTTTCTATATGTTATGAGGGAAGTACTTAAAAAAATCTCAAAATTAGATTCTATGAGACTTTTAGAAATGCTAGTTTCGGTCAAAAATCGTAATATATTATACACTAGTTTATACCAGTTTCGTTCAAAAAAATAAAATAAAATCGAAGACTATTCGAAATGCTACGAAACTTTTCAGACCCTTTTTATAAGTTACGAGGGAAGGTTATGAGGGAAGTCCTTAAAATAAATCTCAAAATTATATTCTATGAAACTTTTAGAAATGCTAGTTTTGGTCAAAAATTGTAATATATTATACACTACTTTATACTAGATTCGGTCAAAAAAACAAATTGAATCAAAGACTATTCGTAATGCTACTATACTTTTCAGACACTTTCTATATGTTACGAAGGATGGTTATGAGGGAAGTCCTTCCAAAAAAATCTCAAAATTTGATTCTATGAAAATTTTCGAAATACTAGTTTCGGTCAAAAAGCATAATTTATTATACACTATTTATACCAGTTTCTGTCAAAAAAATAAAATAAAATCGAAGACTGTTCGAAATGCTACGAAACATTTCAGACCTTTAAATAAGTTACGAGGGAAAGTTATGAGGAAAGTCCTTCAAAAAAATAAATCTCAAAATTATATTCTATGAAACTTTTAGAAATGCAAGTTTTGGTTAAAAATCGTAATATATTATACACAACATTATACTAGTTTCGGTAAAAAAACAAATTGAATCAAAGACTATTCTAAATGCTACTAAGCTTTTCAGACCCTTTCTATATGTTAAGAGGGAATGTTTTGAGGGATGTACTTAAAAAAATCTCAAAATTAGATTCAATGAAACTTTTAGAAATGCTAGTTTCATTCAAAAATCGTAATATATTACACACTAGTTTATACTAGTTTCGCTCAAAAAAATAAAATAAAATTGAAGACTGTTCGAAATGCTACGAAACTTTTCAGACGCCTTTCTATAAGTTACGAGGGAAGGTTATGAGGGAAATCCTTCAAAAAATTAAATCTTAAAATTATATTCTATGAAACTTTTATAAATGCTAGTTTTGGTCAAATATCGTAATATATTATACAATAGTTAATACTAGTTTCGGTAAAAAAAAACAAATTGAATCAAACAATATTCGAAATGCTAGGAAACTTTTTAGACAATTTCTATATGTTACGAGGGAAGTCCTTCAAAAAAATCCCAAAATTAGATTGTATGAAACTTTTTGAAATGCTAGTTTTGGTATAAAATCGTAATATATTATACACTATTTATTCGAGTTTCGGTCAAAAAAATAAAATAAAATCAAAGACTATTCGAAATGCTACGAAACTTTTCAGACCTTTCTATAAGTTAAGAGGGAAAGTTATGAGGGAAGTCCTTCAAGAAAATTAATCTCAAAATTATATTCTATGAAACTTTTAGAAATGCTAGTTTTAGTAAAAAATCGTACTATATTATACGCTACTTTATACTTGTTTCGGTTAAAAAAAACAAATTGAATCAAAGACTATTCGAAATGCTACTAAGCTTTTCAGACCGTTTCTATATGTTACAAGGGAAGGTTATGAGGGATGTCCTTAAAAAAATCTCAAAATTATATTCTATGAAACTTTTAGAAATGCTAGTTTGAGTCAAAAATCTCAATATATTACACACTAGTTTTTACCAGTTTCGGTCAAAAAAATAAAATAAAATTGAAGATTGTTCGAAATGCTACGAAACTTTTCAGACCCTTTCTATATGTTATGAGGGAAGGTTATGAGGGACGTCCTTCAAACAAATAACTCTCAAAATTATATTCTATGAAACTTTTATAAATGCTAGTTTTGGTCAAAAATCGTAATATACTAAACAATAGTTTCGTTCAAAAAAAAAAAATTGAATCAAAGACTATTCGAAATGCTACGAAACTTTTCAGACACTTTCTATATGTTACGAGGGAAGTCCTTCAAAAAAATCTCAAAATTAGATTCTATGAAACTTTTCGAAATGCTAGTTTCGGTCAAAAATCATAATATATTATTCACTAGTTTATACCAGTTTCATTCAAAAAAATAAAATAAAATCGAAGACTGTTCGAAATGCTACGAAACTTTTCAGACCCTTTCTATAAGTTACGAGGGAAGGTTATGAGGGAAATCCTTCAAAAAAATAAATCTAAAAATTTAATTCTATGAAACTTTTAGAAATGCTAATTTCGGTCGAAAATCGTAATATATTATACACTAGTTTATACTAGTTTTGGTCAAAAAACAAATTGAAACAAATACTATTCGAAATGCTATGAAACTTTTCAGACCCTTCTATATGTTACGTGGGAAGGTTATGAGGGATGTCCTTCAAAAAAAAATCTCAAAATTAGATTCTATGAAACTTTTTGAAATGCTAGTTTCGGTCAAAAATGGTAATATATTATACACTAGTTTATACTAGATTTGGTCAAAAAAACAAATTGAATCAAAGACTATTCGTAATGCTACGAAACTTTTCAGACACTTTCAATATGTTACGATGGAAGGTTATGGGGAACTCCTTTCAAAAAAAATCTCAAAAGTTGATTCTATGAAACTTTTTGAAATGCTAGTTTAGGTCAAAAATCGTAATTTATTATACACTATTTATACCAATTTTGATCAAAAAATATAAAATAAAATCGAAGACTGTTCGAAATGCTACTAAACATTTTAGACCGTTTCTATAAGTTACGAGGGAAAGTTATGAGGGAAGTCCTTAATGAAACATTTATAAAGGCTAGTTTTGTTCAAATATCGCAATATATTATACACTAGTTTATACTAGTTTCGGTCAAAAAACAAATTGAATCAAAGACTATTCGAAATGCTACAAAACTTTTCAGACACTTTCTATATGTTACGAGGGAAGTCCTTCAAAAAAATCTCAAAATTAGATTCTATTAAACTTTTCGAAATGCTAGTTTCTGTCAAAAATCGTAATATATTATACACTAGTTTATACCAGTTTCGTTCAAAAAAATAAAACAAAATTGAAGACTGTTTGAAATGCTATGAAACTTTTCAGACCGTTTCTATACGTTATGAGGGAGGTTTATGAGGGAAGTCCATAAAAAAAAATCTCAAAATTATATTCTATGAAAGTTTTAGAAATGCTAGTTTTGGTCAAAAATTATAATATATTATACACTACTTTATACTAGTTCCGGTCAAAAAAACAAATTGAAACAAATACTATTCGAAATGCTACTAAACTTTTCAGACCCTTTCTATATGTTACGAGGGAAGGTTATGAGGGATGTCCTTCAAAAAAATATCTCAAAATTAGATTCTATGAAACTTCTTCGAAATGCTAGTTCGGTAAAAAATCGTAATATATTATACACTATTTTATACCAGTTTCGGTCAAAAAAATAAAATAAAATCGAAGACTGATCGAAATGCTACGAAACTTTTCAGACCCTTTCTATATGTTACGAGGGAAGGTTATGAGGGAAGTCCTTAAAAAAATCTCAAAATTTTATTCTATGAAACTTTTATAAATGCTAGTTATGTTCAAAAATCGTAATATATTATACACTAGTTTATACTAGTTTCGGTCAAAAAACAAATTGAATCAAAGACTATTCGAAATGCTACGAAACTATTCAGAAACTTTCTATATGTTACGAGGGAAATTTATGAGGGAAGTCCTTCGAAAAAAAATCTCAAAATTTGATTCTATGAAACTTTTCAAAATGCTAGTTTTGGTCAAAAATTGTAATTTATTAAACTCTATTTATACCAGTTTCGGTCAAAAAAATAAAATAAAATCGAAGACTATTCGAAATGCTACGAAACTTTTTAGACCCTTTCTATAAGTTACGAGGGAAAGTTATGAGGGAAGTCCTTAAAAAAAATAAATCTCAAAATTATATTCTATGAAACTTTTAGAAATGCAAGTTTTGGTCAAAAATCGTAATATATTATACACTAATTTATACTAGTTTCGGTAAAAAAAAAAACAAATTAAATCAAAGACTATACGAAATGCTACTAAAATTTTCAGACCCTTTCTATACGTTACGAGGGATGGTTATGAGGGAAATCCTACAAAAAATTAAATCATAAAATTATATTCTATGAAACTTTTATAAATGCTAGTTTTGTTCAAATATCACAATATATTATACACTAGTTAATACTAGTTTCGGTCAAAAAAACAAATTGAAACAGATACTATTCGAAATGCTACTAAACTTTTCAGACCCTTTCTATATGTTACGAGGGAAGGTTATGAGGGAAGTCCTTCGAAAAAAAATCTCAAAATTTGATTCTATGAAACTTTTCGAAATGCTAGTTTTGGTCAAAAATTGTAATTTATTAAACACTATTTAGACCAGTTTCGGTCAAAAAAATAAAATAAAATCGAAGACTATTTGAAATGCTACGAAACTTTTTAGACCCTTTCTATAAGTTACGAGGGAAAGTTATGAGAGAAGTCCATAAAAAAAATCTAAAAATTATATTCTATGAAACTTTTAGAAATGCTAGTTTTGGTCAAAAATCATAATATATTATACACTACTTTATACTAGTTTCGGTAAAAAAAAACAAATTGAATCAAAGACTATTCAAAATGCAACTAAACTTTTCAGACCTTTTCTATATGTTACGAGGGATGGTTATGAGGGATGTCCTTAAAAAAAAAATCTAAAAATTAGATTCTATGAAACTTTTCGAAATGCTAGTTTCAGTAAAAAATTGTAATATATTACACACTAGTTTATACCAGTTTCGGTCAAAAAAATAAAATAAAATTGAAAATTGTTCGAAATGCTACGAAACTTTTCAGACCCATAATATATGTTACGAGGGAAGGTTATGAGGGATATCCTTCAAAAAAATAATTCTTAAGATTATATTTTATGAAACTTTTATAAATGATAATTTTGGTTGAAAATCGTAATATATTATACACTAGTTTATACTAGTTTCGGTCAAAAAACAAATTGAATCAAAGACTATTCGAAATGCTACGAAACTTTTCAGACCCTTTCTATATGTTAAGCGGGAAGGTTATGAGGGATGTCCTTCAAAAAAAATATCTCAAAATTAGATTCTATGAAACTTTTCGAAATGCTAGTTTTGGTTAAAAATCCTTATGTATTATACACTAGTTTATACATGTTTCGTTCAAAAAAATAAAATAAAATCGAAGACTGTTCAAAATGCTACGAAACTTTTCAGACCATTTCTATATCTTACGAGGGAAGGTTATGAGGGAAGTCCTTCAAAAAAATAAATCTCAAAATTATATTCTATGAAACTTTTATAAATGCTAGTTTTGGTTAGAAATTATAATATATTATACACTAGTTATACTAGATTCGGTCAAAAAAACAAATTGAATCAAAGACCTATCCAAATGCTACGAAACTTTTCAGACACTTTTTATATGTTACGAGGGAAGGTTATGAGAGAAGTCCTTTAAAAAAAATCTAAAAATTTGATTCTATGAAACTTTTCGAAATGCTAGTTTAGGTCAAAAATCGTAATTTATTATACATTATTTATACCAATTTCGATCAAATAAAATAAAATATAATCGAAGACTGTTCGAAATGCTACTAAACTTTTCAGACCCTTTCTATAAGTTACGAGGGAAAGTTATGAGGGAAGTCCTTAAAAAAATAAATCTCAAAATTATATTCTATGAAATTTTAGAAATGCAAGTTTTGGTCAAAAATCGTAATATATTATACACTACTTTATACTAGTTTCGGTAAAAAAACAAATTAAATCAAAGACTATACGAAATGGTACTAAACTTTTCAGACCCTTTCTATACGTTACGAGGGATGGTTATGAGGGAAATCCTACAAAAAATTAAATCATAAAATTATATTCTATGAAACTTTTATAAATGCTAGTTTTGTTCAAATATCACAATATATTATACACTAGTTAATACTAGTTTCGGTCAAAAAAACAAATTGAAACAAATACTATTCGAAAAGCTACTAAACTTTTCAGACCCTTTCTATATGTTACGAGGGAAGGTTATGAGGGAAGTCCTTAAAAAAAATCTCAAAATTATATTCTATGAAACTTTTATAAAGGCTAGTTTTGTTCAAATATCACAATATATTATACACTAGTTTATACTAGTTTCGGTCAAAAAACAAATTGAATCAAAGACTATTCGAAATGCTACGAAACTTTTCAGACACTTTCTATATGTTACGAGGGAAGTCCTTCAAAAAAATCTCAAAATTAGATTCTATTAAACTTTTCGAAATGCTAGTTTCTGTCAAAAATCGTAATATATTATACACTAGTTTATACCAATTTCGTTCAAAAAAATAAAACAAAATTGAAGACTGTTTGAAATGCTATGAAACTTTTCAGACCGTTTCTATACGTTATGAGGGAGGTTTATGAGGGAAGTCCTTAAAAAAAATCTCAAAATTATATTCTATGAAAGTTTTAGAAATGCTAGTTTTGGTCAAAAATTATAATATATTATACACTACTTTATACTAGTTTCGGTCAAAAAAACAAATTGAAACAAATACTATTCGAAATGCTACTAAACTTTTCAGACCCTTTCTATATGTTACGAGGGAAGGTTATGAGGGATGTCCTTAAAAAAAAAATCTCAAAATTAGATTCTATGAAACTTTTTCGAAATGCTAGTTCGGTAAAAAATCGTAATATATTATACACTATTTTATACCAGTTTGGGTCAAAAAAATAAAATAAAATCGAAGACTGTTCGAAATGCTACAAAACTTTTCAGACCCTTTCTATATGTTACGAGGGAAGGTTATGAGGGAAGTCCTTAAAAAAAATCTCAAAATTTTATTCTATGAAACTTTTATAAATGCTAGTTATGTTCAAAAATCGTAATATATTATACACTAGTTTATACTAGTTTCGGTCAAAAAACAAATTGAATCAAAGACTATTCGAAATGCTACGAAACTTTTCAGAAACTTTTTATATGTTACGAGGGAAAGTTATGAGGGAAGTCTTTCGAAAAAAAATCTAAAAATTTGATTCTATGAAACTTTTCGAAATGCTAGTTTTGGTCAAAAATTGTAATTTATTAAACACTATTTATACCAGTTTCGGTCAAAAAAATAAAATAAAATCGAAGACTATTCGAAATGCTACGAAACTTTTTAGACCCTTTCTATAAGTTACGAGGGAAAGTTATGAGAGAAGTCCAAAAAAAAATCTAAAAATTATATTCTATGAAACTTTTAGAAATGCTAGTTTTGGTCAAAAATCATAATATATTATACACTACTTAATACTAGTTTCGGTAAAAAAAAAACAAATTGAATCAAAGACTATTCGAAATGCTACTAAACTTTTCAGACCTTTTCTATATGTTACGAGGGATGTCCTTCAAAAAAAAATCTCAAAATTAGATTCTATGAAACTTTTCGAAATGCTAGTTTCAGTAAAAAAATTGTAATATATTACACACTAGTTTATACCAGTTTCGGTCAAAAAAATAAAATAAAATTGAAAATTGTTCGAAATGCTACAAAACTTTTCATACCCATAATATATGTTACGAGGGAAGGTTATGAGGGATATCCTTCAAAAAAATAATTCTTAAGATTATATTTTATCAAACTTTTATAAATGCTAATTTTGGTTGAAAATCGTAATATATTATACACTAGTTTATACTAGTTTCGGTCAAAAAACAAATTGAATCAAAGACTATTCGAAATGCTACGAATCTTTTCAGACCCCTTCTATATGTTACGCGGGAAGGTTATGAGGGATGTCCTTCAAAAAAATATCTCAAAATTAGATTCTATGATACTTTTCGAAATGCTAGTTTTGGTTAAAAATCCTTATGTATTATACACTAGTTTATACATATTTCGTTCAAAAAAATAAAATAAAATCGAAGACTGTTCAAAATGCTACGAAACTTTTCAGACCATTTCTATATGTTACGATGGAAGGTTATGAGGGAAGTCCTTCAAAAAAATAAATCTCAAAATTATATTCTATGAAACTTTTATAAATGCTAGTTTTGGTTAGAAATTATAATATATTATACACTAGTTATAATAGATTCGGTCTAAAAAACAAATTGAATCAAAGACCTATCCAAATGCTGCGAAACTTTTCAGACACTTTTTATATGTTACGAGGGAAGGTTATGAGAGAAGTCCTTTAAAAAAAATCTAAAAATTTGATCCTATGAAACTTTTCGAAATGCTAGTTTAGGTTAAAAATCGTAATTTGTTATACATTATTTATACCAATTTCGATCAAATAAAATAAAATATAATCGAAGACTGTTCGAAATGCTACTAAAGTTTTCAGACCCTTTCTATAAGTTACAAGGGAAAGTTATGAGGGAAGTCCTTAAAAAAAATAAATCTCAAAATTATATTTTATGAAACTTTTAGAAATGCAATTTTTGATCAAAAATCGTAATATATTATACACTACTTTATACTAGTTTCGGTATAAAAAAAACAAATTAAATCAAAGACTATACGGAATGCTACTAAACTTTTCAGACCCTTTCTATACGTTACGAGGGATGGTTATGAGGGATATCCTACAAAAAATTAAATCATAAAATTATATTCTATGAAACTTTTATAAATGCTAGTTTTGTTCAAATATCACAATATATTCTACACTAGTTAATAATAGTTTCGATCAAAAAAACAAATTGAAACAAATACTATTCGAAAAGCTACAAAACTTTTCAGACCCTTTCTATATGTTACGAGGGAAGGTTATGAGGGAAGTCCATAAAAAAAATCTCAAAATTATATTCTATGAAACTTTTATAAATGCTAGTTTTGTTCAAATATCTCAATATATTATACACTAGTTTATACTAGTTTCGGTCAAAAAAAAATTGAATCAAAGACTATTCGAAATGCTACGAAACTTTTCAGACACTTTCTATATGTTACGAGGGAATTCCTTCAAAAAAATCTCAAAATTAGATTCTATTAAACTTTTCGAAATGCTAGTTTCTGTCAAAAATCGTAATATATTATACACTAGTTTATACCAGTTTCGTTCAAAAAAATAAAACAAAATTGAAGACTGTTTGAAATGCTATGAAACTTTTCAGACCGTTTCTATACGTTATGAGGGAGGTTTATGAGGGAAGTCCTTAAAAAAAAATCTCAAAATTATATTCTATGAAAGTTGTAGAAATGCTAGTTTTGGTCAAAAATTATAATATATTATACACTACTTTATACTAGTTTCGGTCAAAAAAACAAATTGAAACAAATACTATTCGAAATGCTACTAAACTTTTCAGCCCTTTCTATATGTTACGAGGGAAGGTTATGAGGGATGTCCTTAAAAAAAAAATCTCAAAATTAGATTCTATGAAACTTTTTCGAAATGCTAGTTCGGTAAAAAATCGTAATATATTATAAACTATTTTATACCAGTTTCGGTCAAAAAAATAAAATAAAATCGAAGACTGTTCGAAATGCTACAAAACTTTTCAGACCCTTTCTATATGTTACGAGGGAAGGTTATGAGGGAAGTCCTTAAAAAAAATCTCAAAATTTTATTCTATGAAACTTTTATAAATGCTAGTTTTGTTCAAAAATCGTAATATACTATACACTAGTTTATACTAGTTTCGGTCAAAAAACAAATTGAATCAAAGACTATTCGAAATGCTACGAAACTTTTCAGAAACTTTCTATATGTTACGAGGGAAAGTTATGAGGGAAGTCCTTCGAAAAAAAATTTCAAAATTTGATTTTATGAAACTTTTCGAAATGCTAATTTTGGTCAAAAATTGTAATTTATTAATCACTATTTATACCAGTTTCGGTCAAAAAAATAAAATAAAATCGAAGACTATTCGAAATGCTACGAAACTTTTTAGACCCTTTCTATAAGTTACGAGGGAAAGTTATGAGAGAAGTCCATAAAAAAATCTAAAAATTATATTCTTTGAAACTTTTAGAAATGCTAGTTTTGGTCAAAAATCATAATATATTATACACTACTTTATACTAGTTTCGGTAAAAAAAAACAAATTGAAACAAAGACTATTCGAAATGCTACTAAACTTTTCAGACCTTTTCTATATGTTACGAGGGATGGTTATGAGGGATGTCCTTCAAAAAAAATCTCAAAATTAGATTCTATGAAACTTTTCGAAATGCTAGTTTCAGTAAAAAATTGTAATATATTACACACTAGTTTATACCAGTTTCGGTCAAAAAAATAAAATAAAATTGAAAATTGTTCAAAATGCTACGAAACTTTTCAGACCCATAATATATGTTACGAGGGAAGGTTATGAGGGATATCCTTCAAAAAAATAATTCTTAAGATTATATTTTATGAAACTTTTATAAATGCTAATTTTGGTTGAAAATCGTAATATATTATACACTAGTTTATACTAGTTTCGGTCAAAAAACAAATTGAATCAAAGACTATTGGAAATGCTATGAAACTTTTCAGACCCTTTCTATATGTTACGCGGGAAGGTTATGTGGGATGTCCTTCAAAAAAATATCTCAAAATTAGATTCTATGAAACTTTTCGAAATGCTAGTTTTGGTTAAAAATCCATATGTATTATACACTAGTTTATACATGTTTCGTTCAAAAAAATAAAATAAAATCGAAGACTGTTCAAAATGCTACGAAACTTTTCAGACCATTTCTATATGTTACGAGGGAAGGTTATTAGGGAAGTCCTTCAAAAAAATAAATCTCAAAATTATATTCTATGAAACTTTTATAAATGCTAGTTTTGGTTAGAAATTATAATATATTATACACTAGTTATACTAGATTCGGTCAAAAAAACAAATTGAATCAAAGACCTATCCAAATGCTACGAAACATTTCAGACACATTTTATATGTTACGAGGGAAGGTTATGAGAGAAGTCCTTTAAAAAAAATCTAAAAATTTGATTCTATGAAACTTTTCGAAATGCTAGTTTAGGTCAAAAATCATAATTTGTTATACATTATTTATACCAATTTCGATCAAATAAAATAAAATATAATCGAAGACTGTTCGAAATGCTATTAAACTTTTCAGACCCTTTCTATAAGTTACGAGGGAAAGTTATGAGGGAAGTCCTTAAAAAAAATAAATCTCAAAATTATATTCTATGAAACTTTTAGAAATGCAAGTTTTGGTCAAAAATCGTAATATATTATACACTAATTTATACTAGTTTCGGTAAAAAAAAAACAAATTAAATCAAAGACTATACGAAATGCTACTAAACTTTTCAGACCCTTTCTATACGTTACGAGGGATGGTTATGAGGGAAATCCTACAAAAAATTAAATCATAAAATTATATTCTATGAAACTTTTATAAATGCTAGTTTTGTTCAAATATCACAATATATTATACACTAGTTAATACTAGTTTCGGTCAAAAAAACAAATTGAAACAAATACTATTCGAAAAGCTACTAAACTTTTCAGACCCTTTCTATATGTTACGAGGGAAGGTTATGAGGGAAGTCCTTAAAAAAAATCTCATAATTATATTCTATGAAACTTTTATAAATGCTAGTTTTGTTCAAATATCGCAATATATTATACACTAGTTTATACTAGTTTCGGTAATAAAAAAAACAAATTGAATCAAAGACTATTCGAAATACTACGAAAGTTTTCAGAAAATCTCTATATGTTACGAAATGCTGCGAAACTTTTTAGACCCTTTCTATAAGTTACGAGGGAAAATTATGAGAGAAGTCCATAAAAAAAATCTAAAAATTATATTCTATGAAACTTTTAGAAATGCTAGTTTTGGTCAAAAATCGTAATTTATTATACATTACTTTATACTAGTTTCGGTAAAAAAAAACAAATTGAATCAAAGACTATTCGAAATGCTACGAAACTTTTCAGAAAATTTCTATATGTTACGAGGGAAAGTTATGAGGGAAGACTTTCGAAAAAAAATCTCAAAATTTGATTCTATGAAACTTTTCGAAATGCTAGTTTTGGTCAAAAATTGTAATTTATTAAACACTATTTATACCAGTTTCGGTCAAAAAAATAAAATAAAATCGAAGACTATTCGAAATGCTACGAAACTTTTTAGACCCTTTCTATAAGTTACGAGGGAAAGTTATGAGAGAAGTCCAAAAAAAAAATCTAAAAATTATATTCTATGAAACTTTTAGAAATGCTAGTTTTGGTCAAAAATCATAATATATTATACACTACTTAATACTAGTTTCGGTAAAAAAAAACAAATTGAATCAAAGACTATTCGAAATGCTACTAAACTTTTCAGACCTTTTCTATATGTTACGAGGGATGGTTATGAGGGATGTCCTTCAAAACAAAATCTCAAAATTAGATTTTATGAAACTTTTCGAAATGCTAGTTTCAGTAAAAAAATTGTAATATATTACACACTAGTTTATACCAGTTTCGGTCAAAAAAATAAAATAAAATTGAAAATTGTTCGAAATGCTACAAAACTTTTCATACCCATAATATATGTTACGAGGAAAGGTTATGAGGGATATCCTTCAAAAAAATAATTCTTAAGATTATATTTTATCAAACTTTTATAAATGCTAATTTTGGTTGAAAATCGTAATATATTATACACTAGTTTATACTAGTTTCGGTCAAAAAACAAATTGAATCAAAGACTATTCGAAATGCTACGAAACTTTTCAGACCCCTTCTATATGTTACGCGGGAAGGTTATGAGGGATGTCCTTCAAAAAAATATCTCAAAATATGATTCTATGAAACTTTTCGAAATGCTAGTTTTGGTTAAAAATCCGTATGTATTATACACTAGTTTATACATGTTTCGTTCAAAAAAATAAAATAAAATCGAAGACTGTTCAAAATGCTACGAAACTTTTCAGACCATTTCTATATGTTACGATGGAAGGTTATGAGGGAAGTCCTTCAAAAAAATAAATCTCAAAATTATATTCTATGAAACTTTTATAAATGCTAGTTTTGGTTAGAAATTATAATATATTATACACTAGTTATAATAGATTCGGTCAAAAAAACAAATTGAATCAAAGACCTATCCAAATGCTACGAAACTTTTCAGACACTTTTTATATGTTACGAGGGAAGGTTATGAGAGAAGTCCTTTAAAAAAAATCTAAAAATTTGATTCTATGAAACTTTTCGAAATGCTAGTTTAGGTCAAAAATCGTAATTTGTTATACATTATTTATACCAATTTCGATCAAATAAAATAAAATATAATCGAAGACTGTTCGAAATGCTACTAAAGTTTTCAGACCCTTTCTATAAGTTACGAGGGAAAGTTATGAGGGAAGTCCTTAAAAAAAATAAATCTCAAAATTATATTTTATGAAACTTTTAGAAATGCAATTTTTGATCAAAAATCGTAATATATTATACACTACTTTATACTAGTTTCGGTAAAAAAAAAACAAATTAAATCAAAGACTATACGGAATGCTACTAAACTTTTCAGACCCTTTCTATACGTTACGAGGGATGGTTATGAGGGAAATCCTACAAAAAATTAAATCATAAAATTATATTCTATGAAACTTTTATAAATGCTAGTTTTGTTCAAATATCACAATATATTATACACTAGTTAATAATAGTTTCGGTCAAAAAAACAAATTGAAACAAATACTATTCGAAAAGCTACAAAACTTTTCAGACCCTTTCTATATGTTACGAGGGAAGGTTATGAGGGAAGTCCTTAAAAAAAATCTCAAAATTATATTCTATGAAACTTTTATAAATGCTAGTTTTGTTCAAATATCGCAATATATTATACACTAGTTTATACTAGTTTCGGTCAAAAAAAAAATTGAATCAAAGACTATTCGAAATGCTACGAAACTTTTCAGACACTTTCTATATGTTACGAGGGAATTCCTTCAAAAAAATCTCAAAATTAGATTCTATTAAACTTTTCGAAATGCTAGTTTCTGTCAAAAATCGTAATATATTATACACTATTTTATACCAGTTTCGTTCAAAAAAATAAAACAAAATTGAAGACTGTTTGAAATGCTATGAAACTTTTCAGACCGTTTCTATACGTTATGAGGGAGGTTTATGAGGGAAGTCCTTAAAAAAAAAATCTCAAAATTATATTCTATGAAAGTTGTAGAAATGCTAGTTTTGGTCAAAAATTATAATATATTATACACTACTTTATACTAGTTTCGGTCAAAAAAACAAATTGAAACAAATACTATTCGAAATGCTACTAAACTTTTCAGACCCTTTCTATATGTTACGAGGGAAGGTTATGAGGGATGTCCTTAAAAAAAATATCTCAAAATTAGATTCTATGAAACTTTTTCAAAAGGCTAGTTCGGTAAAAAATCGTAATATATTATACACTATTTTATACAAGTTTCGGTCAAAAAAATAAAATAAAATCGAAGACTGTTCGAAATGCTACAAAACTTTTCAGACCCTTTCTATATGTTACGAGGGAAGGTTATGAGGGAAGTCCTTAAAAAAAATCTCAAAATTTTATTCTATGAAACTTTTATAAATACTAGTTTTGTTCAAAAATCGTAATATATTATACACTAGTTTATACTAGTTTCGGTCAAAAAACAAATTGAATCAAAGACTATTCGAAATGCTACGAAACTTTTCAGAAACTTTCTATATGTTACGAGGGAAAGTTATGAGGGAAGTCCTTCGAAAAAAAATCTCAAAATTTGATTTTATGAAACTTTTCGAAATGCTAATTTTGGTCAAAAATTGTAATTTATTAAACACTATTTATACCAGTTTCGGTCAAAAAAATAAAATAAAATCGAAGACTATTCGAAATGCTACGAAACTTTTTAGACCCTTTCTATAAGTTACGAGGGAAAGTTATGAGAGAAGTCCATAAAAAAATCTAAAAATTATATTCTTTGAAACTTTTAGAAATGCTAGTTTTGGTCAAAAATCATAATATATTATACACTACTTTATACTAGTTTCGGTAAAAAAAAAACAAATTGAAACAAAGACTATTCGAAATGCAACTAAACTTTTCAGACCTTTTCTATATGTTACGAGGGATGGTTATGAGGGATGTCCTTCAAAAAAAAATCTCAAAATTAGATTCTATGAAACTTTTTGAAATGCTAGTTTCAGTAAAAAATTGTAATATATTACACACTAGTTTATACCAGTTTCGGTCAAAAAAATAAAATAAAATTGAAAATTGTTCAAAATGCTACGAAACTTTTCAGACCCATAATATATGTTACGAGGGAAGGTTATGAGGGATATCCTTCAAAAAAATAATTCTTAAGATTATATTTTATGAAACTTTTATAAATGCTAATTTTGGTTGAAAATCGTAATATATTATACACTAGTTTATACTAGTTTCGGTCAAAAAACAAATTGAATCAAAGACTATTCGAAATGCTACGAAACCTTTCAGACCCTTTCTATATGTTAAGCGGGAAGGTTATGAGGGATGTCCTTCAAAAAAAATATCTCAAAATTAGATTCTATGAAACTTTTCGAAATGCTAGTTTTGGTTAAAAATCCTTATGTATTATACACTAGTTTATACATGTTTCGTTCAAAAAAATAAAATAAAATCGAAGACTGTTCAAAATGCTACGAAACTTTTCAGACCATTTCTATATCTTACGAGGGAAGGTTATGAGGGAAGTCCTTCAAAAAAATAAATCTCAAAATTAAATTCTATGAAACTTTTATAAATGCTAGTTTTGGTTAGAAATTATAATATATTATACACTGGTTATACTAGATCTGGTCAAAAAACAAATTGAATCAAAGACCTATCCAAATGCTACGAAACGTTTCAGACACTTTTTATATGTTACGAGGGAAGGTTATGAGAGAATTCCTTTAAAAAAAATCTAAAAATTTGATTTTATGAAACTTTTCGAAATGCTAGTTTAGGTCAAAAATCGTAATTTATTATACATTATTTATACCAATTTCGATCAAATAAAATAAAATATAATCGAAGACTGTTCGAAATGCTACAAAACTTTTCAGACCCTTTCTATAAGTTACGAGGGAAGTTATGAGGGAAGTCCTTAAAAAAAATAAGTCTCAAAATTATATTCTATGAAACTTTTAGAAATGCAAGTTTTGGTCAAAAATCGTAATATATTATACACAACTTTATACTAGTTTCGGTAATAAAAAAACAAATTAAATCAAAGACTATACGAAATGCTACTAAACTTTTCAGAACCTTTCTATATGTTACGAGGGATGGTTATGAGGGAATCCTACAAAAAATTAAATCATAAAATTATATTCTATGAAACTTTTATAATTGCTAGTTTTGTTCAAATATCACAATATATTATACACTAGTTAATACTAGTTTCGGTCAAAAAAACAAATTGAAACAAATACTATTCGAAAAACTACTAAACTTTTCAGACCCTTTCTATATGTTAGGAGGGAAGGTTATGAGGGAAGTCCTTAAAAAAAATCTCAAAATTATATTCTATGAAAGTTTTATAAATGCTAGTTTTGTTCGAAAATCGTAATATATTATACACTACTTTATACTAGTTTCGGTAAAAAAAAAACAAATTGAATCAAAGACTATTCGAAATGCTACGAAAATTTTCAGAAAATCTCTATATGTTACGAAATGCTACGAAACTTTTTAGACCCTTTCTATAAGTTACGAGGGAAAATTATGAGAGAAGTCCATAAAAAAAATCTAAAAATTATATTCTATGAAACTTTTAGAAATGCTAGTTTTGGTCAAAAATCGTAATTTATTATACATTACTTTATACTAGTTTCGGTAAAAAAAACAAATTGAATCAAAGACTATTCGAAATGCTACTAAACGTTTTAGACCTTTTATATATGTTACGAGGGATGGTTATGAGGGATGTCCTTCAAAAAAAAATCTCAAAATTAGATTCTATGAAACTTTTCGAAAAGCTAGTTTAAGTAAAAATTTGTAATATATTACACACTAGTTTATACCAGTTTCGGCCAAAAAAATAAAATAAAATTGAAAACTGTTCGAAATGCTACGAAACTTTTCAGACCCATAATCAATGTTACGAGGGAAGGTTATGAGGGAAATCCTTCAAAAAAACAAATCTTTAAATTATATTCTATGAAACTTTTATAAATGCTAGTTTTGGTTGAAAATCGTAATATATTATACACTAGTTTATAGTAGTTTCGATCAAAAAACAAATTGAATCAAAGACTATTCGAAATGCTACGAAACATTTCAGACCCTTTTTATATGTTACGCGGGAAGGTTATGAGGGATGTCCTTCAAAAAAAAATATCTCAAAATTAGATTCTATGAAACTTATCGAAATGCTAGTATTGGTTAAAAATCCTAATATATTATACACTAGTTTATACATGTTTCGTTCAAAAAAATAAAATAAAATCAAAGACTGTTAAAAATGCTACGAAACGTTTCAGACCATTTCTATATGTTACGAGGGAAGGTTATGAGGGAAGTCCTTCAAAAAAATAAATCTCAAAATTATATTCTATGAAACTTTTTTATATTCTAGTTTTGGTAAGAAATTGTAATATATTATACACTAGTTATACTAGATTCGGTCAAAACAACAAATTGAATCAAAGACTATTCCAAATGCTACGAAACTTTTCAGACACTTTTTATATGTTACGAGGGAAGGTTATGAGGGAACTCTCTATATGTTACGGGGGAAAGTTATGAGGGAAGTCCTTCCAAAGTAAATCTCAAAATTTGATTCTATGAAACTTTTCGAAATGCTAGTTTTGGTCTAAAATTGTAATTTATTATACACTATTTATACCAGTTTCGGTCAAAAAAATAAAATAAAATCGAAGACTATTCGAAATGCTACGAAACTTTTTAGACCCTTTCTATAAGTTACGAGGGAAAGTTATTAGAGAAGTCCATAAAAAAATCTAAAAATTATACTCTATGAAACTTTTAGAAATGCTAGTTTTGGTAAAAAATTGTAATATATTACACACTACTTTATAATAGTTTCGGTAAAAAAACAAATTGAATCAAAGACTATTCGAAATGCTACTAAACGTTTCAGACCTTTTCTATATGTTACGAGGGATGGTTATGAGGGATGTCCTTCAAAAAAAATCTCAAAATTAGATTCTATGAAACTTTTCGAAATGCTAGTTTCAGTAAAAAATTATAATATATTAAACACTAGTTTATAGCAGTTTCGGTCAAAAAAATAAAATAAAATTGAAAACTGTTCGAAATGCTACGAAACGTTTCAGACCCATAATATATGTTACGAGGGAAGGTTATAAGGGAAATCCTTCATAAAAATAAATCTTAAAATTATATTCTATGAAACTTTTATAAATGCTAGTTTTGGTTGAAAATCGTAATATATTATACACTAGTTTATAGTAGTTTCGGTCAAAAAAACAAATTGAATCAAAGACTATTCGAAATGCTACGAAACATTTCAGACCCTTACTATATGTTACGCGGGAAGGTTATGAGGGATGTCCTTCAAAAAAAATATCTCAAAATTAGATTCTATGAAACTTTTAGAAATGCTAGTTTTGGTTAAAAATCCTAATATATTATACACTAGTTTATACATGTTTCGTTAAAAAAAATAAAATAAAATCAAAGACTGTTCAAAATGCTACGAAACCTTTCAGACCATTTCTATATGTTACGAGGGAAGGTTATGGGGGAAGTCCTTCAAAAAAATAAATCTCAAAATTATATTCTATGAAACTTTTATAAATGCTAGTTTTGGTCAGAAATTGTAATATATTATACACTAGTTATACTAGATTCGGTCAAAACAATAAATTGAATCAAAGACTATTCCAAATGCTACGAAACTTTTCAGACACTTTTTATATGTTACGAGGGAAGGTTATGAGGGAAGTCCTTTCAAAAAAAATCTAAAAATTTGATTCTAAAAAACTTTTCGAAATGCTAGTTTAGGTCAAAAATCGTAATTTATTATACACTATTTATACCAATTTCGATCAAAAAAAAATAAAATATAATCGAAGACTGTTCGAAATGCTACTAAACTTTTCAGACCCTTTCTATAAGTTACGAGGGAAAGTTATGAGGGAAGTCCTTAAAAAAAATAAATCTCAAAATTATATTCTATGAAGCTTTTAGAAATGCTAGTTTTGGTCAAATATCGTAATATATTATACACTACTTTATACTAGTTTCGGTAAAAAAAAACAAATTGAATCAAAGACTATACGAAATGCTACTAAACTTTTCAGACCCTTTCTATACGTTACGAGGGATGGTTATGAGGGAAATCCTACAAAAAATTAAATCATAAAATTATATTCTATGAAACTTTTATAAATGCTAGTTTTGTTCAAATATCACAATATATTATACACTAGTTAATACTAGTTTCGGTCAAAAAAACAAATTGAAACAAATACTATTCGAAAAGCTACTAAACTTTTCAGACCCTTTCTATATGTTACGAGGGAAGGTTATGAGGGAAGTCCTTAAAAAAAATCTCATAATTATATTCTATGAAACTTTTATAAATGCTAGTTTTGTTCAAATATCGCAATATATTATACACTAGTTTATACTAGTTTCGGTAATAAAAAAAACAAATTGAATCAAAGAATATTCGAAATACTACGAAAGTTTTCAGAAAATCTCTATATGTTACGAAATGCTACGAAACTTTTTAGACCCTTTCTATAAGTTACGAGGGAAAATTATGAGAGAAGTCCATAAAAAAAATCTAAAAATTATATTCTATGAAACTTTTAGAAATGCTAGTTTTGGTCAAAAATCGTAACTTATTATACATTACTTTATACTAGTTTCGGTAAAAAAAAAAATTGAATCAAAGACTATTCGAAATGCTACGAAACTTTTCAGAAAATTTCTATATGTTACGAGGGAAAGTTATGAGGGAAGTCTTTCGAAAAAAAATCTCAAAATTTGATTCTATGAAACTTTTCGAAATGCTAGTTTTGGTCAAAAATTGTAATTTATTAAACACTATTTATACCAGTTTCGGTCAAAAAAATAAAATAAAATCGAAGACTATTCGAAATGCTACGAAACTTTTTAGACCCTTTCTATAAGTTACGAGGGAAAGTTATGAGAGAAGTCCAAAAAAAAATCTAAAAATTATATTCTATGAAACTTTTAGAAATGCTAGTTTTGGTCAAAAATCATAATATATTATACACTACTTAATACTAGTTTCGGTAAAAAAAAACAAATTGAATCAAAGACTATTCGAAATGCTACTAAACTTTTCAGACCTTTTCTATATGTTACGAGGGATGGTTATGAGGGATGTCCTTCAAAACAAAATCTCAAAATTAGATTTTATGAAACTTTTCGAAATGCTAGTTTCAGTAAAAAAATTGTAATATATTACACACTAGTTTATACCAGTTTCGGTCAAAAAAATAAAATAAAATTGAAAATTGTTCGAAATGCTACAAAACTTTTCATACCCATAATATATGTTACGAGGGAAGGTTATGAGGGATATCCTTCAAAAAAATAATTCTTAAGATTATATTTTATCAAACTTTTATAAATGCTAATTTTGGTTGAAAATCGTAATATATTATACACTAGTTTATACTAGTTTCTGTCAAAAAACAAATTGAATCAAAGACTATTCGAAATGCTATGAAACTTTTCAGACCCCTTCTATATGTTACGCGGGAAGGTTATGAGGGATGTCCTTCAAAAAAATATCTCAAAATTAGATTCTATGAAACTTTTCGAAATGCTAGTTTTGGTTAAAAATCCGTATGTATTATACACTAGTTTATACATGTTTCGTTCAAAAAAATAAAATAAAATCGAAGACTGTTCAAAATGCTACGAAACTTTTCAGACCATTTCTATATGTTACGATGGAAGGTTATGAGGGAAGTCCTTCAAAAAAATAAATCTCAAAATTATATTCTATGAAACTTTTATAAATGCTAGTTTTGGTTAGAAATTATAATATATTATACACTAGTTATAATAGATTCGGTCAAAAAAACAAATTGAATCAAAGACCTATCCAAATGCTACGAAACTTTTCAGACACTTTTTATATGTTACGAGGGAAGGTTATGAGAGAAGTCCTTTAAAAAAAATCTAAAAATTTGATTCTATGAAACTTTTCGAAATGCTAGTTTAGGTCAAAAATCCTAATTTGTTATACATTATTTATACCAATTTCGATCAAATAAAATAAAATATAATCGAAGATTGTTCGAAATGCTACTAAAGTTTTCAGACCCTTTCTATAAGTTACGAGGGAAAGTTATGAGGGAAGTCCTTAAAAAAAATAAATCTCAAAATTATATTTTATGAAACTTTTAGAAATGCAATTTTTGATCAAAAATCGTAATATATTATACACTACTTTATACTAGTTTCGGTAAAAAAAAAACAAATTAAATCAAAGACTATACGGAATGCTACTAAACTTTTCAGACCCTTTCTATACGTTACGAGGGATGGTTATGAGGGAAATCCTACAAAAAATTAAATCATAAAATTATATTCTATGAAACTTTTATAAATGCTAGTTTTGTTCAAATATCACAATATATTTTACACTAGTTAATAATAGTTTCGGTCAAAAAAACAAATTGAAACAAATACTATTCGAAAAGCTACAAAACTTTTCAGACCCTTTCTATATGTTACGAGGGAAGGTTATGAGGGAAGTCCTTAAAAAAAATCTCAAAATTATATTCTATGAAACTTTTATAAATGCTAGTTTTGTTCAAATATCGCAATATATTATACACTAGTTTATACTAGTTTCGGTCAAAAAACAAATTGAATCAAAGACTATTCGAAATGCTACGAAACTTTTCAGACACTTTCTATATGTTACGAGGGAATTCCTTCAAAAAAATCTCAAAATTAGATTCTATTAAACTTTTCGAAATGCTAGTTTCTGTCAAAAATCGTAATATATTATACACTAGTTTATACCAGTTTCGTTCAAAAAAATAAAACAAAATTGAAGACTGTTTGAAATGCTATGAAACTTTTCAGACCGTTTATATACGTTATGAGGGAGGTTTATGAGGGAAGTCCTTAAAAAAAAAATCTCAAAATTATATTCTATGAAAGTTGTAGAAATGCTAGTTTTGGTCAAAAATTATAATATATTATACACTACTTTATACTAGTTTCGGTCAAAATAACAAATTGAAACAAATACTATTCGAAATGCTACTAAACTTTTCAGACCCTTTCTATATGTTACGAGGGAAGGTTATGAGGGATGTCCTTAAAAAAAATATCTCAAAATTAGATTCTATGAAACTTTTTCAAAAGGCTAGTTCGGTAAAAAATCGTAATATATTATACACTATTTTATACCAGTTTCGGTCAAAAAAATAAAATAAAATCAAAGACTGTTCGAAATGCTACAAAACTTTTCAGACCCTTTCTATATGTTACGAGGGAAGGTTATGAGGGAAGTCCTTAAAAAAAATCTCAAAATTTTATTCTATGAAACTTTTATAAATGCTAGTTTTGTTCAAAAATCGTAATATATTATACACTAGTTTATACTAGTTTCGGTCAAAAAACAAATTGAATCAAAGACTATTCGAAATGCTACGAAACTTTTCAGAAACTTTCTATATGTTACGAGGGAAAGTTATGAGGGAAGTCCTTCGAAAAAAAATCTCAAAATTTGATTTTATGAAACTTTTCGAAATGCTAATTTTGGTCAAAAATTGTAATTTATTAAACACTATTTATACCAGTTTCGGTCAAAAAAATAAAATAAAATCGAAGACTATTCGAAATGCTACGAAACTTTTTAGACCCTTTCTATAAGTTACGAGGGAAAGTTATGAGAGAAGTCCATAAAAAAATCTAAAAATTATATTCTTTGAAACTTTTAGAAATGCTAGTTTTGGTCAAAAATCATAATATATTATACACTACTTTATACTAGTTTCGGTAAAAAAAAAACAAATTGAAACAAAGACTATTCGAAATGCAACTAAACTTTTCAGACCTTTTCTATATGTTACGAGGGATGGTTATGAGGGATGTCCTTCAAAAAAAAATCTCAAAATTAGATTCTATGAAACTTTTTGAAATGCTAGTTTCAGTAAAAAATTGTAATATATTACACACTAGTTTATACCAGTTTCGGTCAAAAAAATAAAATAAAATTGAAAATTGTTCGAAATGCTACGAAACTTTTCAGACCCATAATATATGTTACGAGGGAAGGTTATGAGGGATATCCTTCAAAAAAATAATTCTTAAGATTATATTTTATGAAACTTTTATAAATGCTAATTTTGGTTGAAAATCGTAATATATTATACACTAGTTTATACTAGTTTCGGTCAAAAAACAAATTGAATCAAAGACTATTCGAAATGCTACGAAACCTTTCAGACCCTTTCTATATGTTAAGCGGGAAGGTTATGAGGGATGTCCTTCAAAAAAAATATCTCAAAATTAGATTCTATGAAACTTTTCGAAATGCTAGTTTTGGTTAAAAATCCTTATGTATTATACACTAGTTTATACATGTTTCGTTCAAAAAAATAAAATAAAATCGAAGACTGTTCAAAATGCTACGAAACTTTTCAGACCATTTCTATATCTTACGAGGGAAGGTTATGAGGGAAGTCCTTCAAAAAAATAAATCTCAAAATTAAATTCTATGAAACTTTTATAAATGCTAGTTTTGGTTAGAAATTATAATATATTATACACTGGTTATACTAGATCTGGTCAAAAAACAAATTGAATCAAAGACCTATCCAAATGCTACGAAACGTTTCAGACACTTTTTATATGTTACGAGGGAAGGTTATGAGAGAATTCCTTTAAAAAAAATCTAAAAATTTGATTTTATGAAACTTTTTGAAATGCTAGTTTAGGTCAAAAATCGTAATTTATTATACATTATTTATACCAATTTCGATCAAATAAAATAAAATATAATCGAAGACTGTTCGAAATGCTACAAAACTTTTCAGACCCTTTCTATAAGTTACGAGGGAAGTTATGAGGGAAGTCCTTAAAAAAAATAAATCTCAAAATTATATTCTATGAAACTTTTAGAAATGCAAGTTTTGGTCAAAAATCGTAATATATTATACACAACTTTATACTAGTTTCGGTAATAAAAAAACAAATTAAATCAAAGACTATACGAAATGCTACTAAACTTTTCAGAACCTTTCTATATGTTACGAGGGATGGTTATGAGGGAATCCTACAAAAAATTAAATCATAAAATTATATTCTATGAAACTTTTATAATTGCTAGTTTTGTTCAAATATCACAATATATTATACACTAGTTAATACTAGTTTCGGTCAAAAAAACAAATTGAAACAAATACTATTCGAAAAACTACTAAACTTTTCAGACCCTTTCTATATGTTAGGAGGGAAGGTTATGAGGGAAGTCCTTAAAAAAAATCTCAAAATTATATTCTATGAAAGTTTTATAAATGCTAGTTTTGTTCGAAAATCGTAATATATTATACACTACTTTATACTAGTTTCGGTAAAAAAAAAACAAATTGAATCAAAGACTATTCGAAATGCTACGAAAATTTTCAGAAAATCTCTATATGTTACGAAATGCTACGAAACTTTTTAGACCCTTTCTATAAGTTACGAGGGAAAATTATGAGAGAAGTCCATAAAAAAAACTAAAAATTATATTCTATGAAACTTTTAGAAATGCTAGTTTTGGTCAAAAATCGTAATTTATTATACATTACTTTATACTAGTTTCGGTAAAAAAAACAAATTGAATCAAAGACTATTCGAAATGCTACTAAACGTTTCAGACCTTTTATATATGTTACGAGGGATGGTTATGAGGGATGTCCTTCAAAAAAAAATCTCAAAATTAGATTCTATGAAACTTTTCGAAAAGCTAGTTTAAGTAAAAATTTGTAATATATTACACACTAGTTTATACCAGTTTCGGCCAAAAAAATAAAATAAAATTGAAAACTGTTCGAAATGCTACGAAACTTTTCAGACCCATAATCAATGTTACGAGGGAAGGTTATGAGGGAAATCCTTCAAAAAAACAAATCTTTAAATTATATTCTATGAAACTTTTATAAATGCTAGTTTTGGTTGAAAATCGTAATATATTATACACTAGTTTATAGTAGTTTCGATCAAAAAACAAATTGAATCAAAGACTATTCGAAATGCTACGAAACATTTCAGACCCTTTTTATATGTTACGCGGGAAGGTTATGAGGGATGTCCTTCAAAAAAAAATATCTCAAAATTAGATTCTATGAAACTTATCGAAATGCTAGTATTGGTTAAAAATCCTAATATATTATACACTAGTTTATACATGTTTCGTTCAAAAAAATAAAATAAAATCAAAGACTGTTAAAAATGCTACGAAACGTTTCAGACCATTTCTATATGTTACGAGGGAAGGTTATGAGGGAAGTCCTTCAAAAAAATAAATCTCAAAATTATATTCTATGAAACTTTTTTATATTCTAGTTTTGGTCAGAAATTGTAATATATTATACACTAGTTATACTAGATTCGGTCAAAACAACAAATTGAATCAAAGACTATTCCAAATGCTACGAAACTTTTCAGACACTTTTTATATGTTACGAGGGAAGGTTATGAGGGAACTCTCTATATGTTACGGGGGAAAGTTATGAGGGAAGTCCTTCCAAAGTAAATCTCAAAATTTGATTCTATGAAACTTTTCGAAATGCTAGTTTTGGTCTAAAATTGTAATTTATTATACACTATTTATACCAGTTTCGGTCAAAAAAATAAAATAAAATCGAAGACTATTCGAAATGCTACGAAACTTTTTAGACCCTTTCTATAAGTTACGAGGGAAAGTTATTAGAGAAGTCCATAAAAAAATCTAAAAATTATACTCTATGAAACTTTTAGAAATGCTAGTTTTGGTAAAAAAATTGTAATATATTACACACTACTTTATAATAGTTTCGGTAAAAAAACAAATTGAATCAAAGACTATTCGAAATGCTACTAAACGTTTCAGACCTTTTCTATATGTTACGAGGGATGGTTATGAGGGATGTCCTTCAAAAAAAATCTCAAAATTAGATTCTATGAAACTTTTCGAAATGCTAGTTTCAGTAAAAAATTATAATATATTAAACACTAGTTTATACCAGTTTCGGTCAAAAAAATAAAATAAAATTGAAAACTGTTCGAAATGCTACGAAACGTTTCAGACCCATAATATATGTTACGAGGGAAGGTTATAAGGGAAATCCTTCATAAAAATAAATCTTAAAATTATATTCTATGAAACTTTTATAAATGCTAGTTTTGGTTGAAAATCGTAATATATTATACACTAGTTTATAGTAGTTTCGGTCAAAAAACAAATTGAATCAAAGACTATTCGAAATGCTACGAAACATTTCAGACCCTTACTATATGTTACGCGGGAAGGTTATGAGGGATGTCCTTCAAAAAAAATATCTCAAAATTAGATTCTATGAAACTTTTAGAAATGCTAGTTTTGGTTAAAAATCCTAATATATTATACACTAGTTTATACATGTTTCGTTAAAAAAAATAAAATAAAATCAAAGACTGTTCAAAATGCTACGAAACCTTTCAGACCATTTCTATATGTTACGAGGGAAGGTTATGGGGGAAGTCCTTCAAAAAAATAAATCTCAAAATTATATTCTATGAAACTTTTATAAATGCTAGTTTTGGTCAGAAATTGTAATATATTATACACTAGTTATACTAGATTCGGTCAAAACAACAAATTGAATCAAAGACTATTCCAAATGCTACGAAACTTTTCAGACACTTTTTATATGTTACGAGGGAAGGTTATGAGGGAAGTCCTTTCAAAAAAAATCTAAAAATTTGATTCTAAAAAACTTTTCGAAATGCTAGTTTAGGTCAAAAATCGTAATTTATTATACACTATTTATACCAATTTCGATCAAAAAAAAATTATATATAATCGGAGACTGTTCGAAATGCTACTAAACTTTTCAGACCCTTTCTATAAGTTACGAGGGAAAGTTATGAGGGAAGTCCTTAAAAAAAATAAATCTCAAAATTATATTCTATGAAGCTTTTAGAAATGCTAGTTTTGGTCAAATATCGTAATATATTATACACTACTTTATACTAGTTTCGGTAAAAAAAAATAAATTGAATCAAAGACTATTCGAAATGCAACTAAACTTTTCAGACTCTTTCTATACGTTACGAGGGATGGTTATGAGGGAAATCCTAGAAAAACTTAAATCATAAAATTATATTCTATGAAACTTTTATAAATGCTAGTTTTGTTCAAATATCAACATATATTATACACTAGTTAATACTAGTTTCGGTCAAAAAAACAAATTGAAACAAATACTATTTGAAATGCTACTAAACGTTTCAGACCCTTTCTATATGTTACGAGGGAAGGTCATGAGGGAAGTCCTTAAATAAAATCTCAAAAATTATATTCTATGAAACTTTTATAAATGCTAGTTTTGTTCGAAAATCGTAATATATTATACACTAGTTTATACTAGTTTCGGTAATAAAAAAAACAAATTGAATCAAAGACTATTCGAAATACTACGAAACTTTTCAGGAACTCTCTATATGTTACGAGGGAAGTCCTACCAAAATAAATCTAAAAAGTTGATTCTATGAAACTTTTCGAAATGCTAGTTTTGGTCAAAAATTGCAATTTATTATACACTATTTATACCAGTTTCGGTCAAAAAAATAAAATAAAATCGAAGACTATTCGAAATGCTACGAAACTTTTTAGACCCTTTCTATAAGTTACGAGGGAAAGTTATGAGAGAAGTCCATAAAAAAAATCTAAAAATTATATTCTTTGAAACTTTTAGAAATGCTAGTTTTGGTCAAAAATTGTAATATATTATACACTACTTTATACTAGTTTCGGTAAAAAAAACAAATTGAATCAAAGACTATTCGAAATGCTACTAAACGTTTCAGACCTTTTCTATATGTTACGAGGGATGGTTATGAGGGATGGATGTCCTTCAAAAAAAAATCTCAAAATTAGATTCTATGAAACTTTTCGAAATGCTAGTTTCAGTAAAATATTGTAATATATTACACAGTAGTTTATACCAGTTTCGGTCAAAAAAATAAAATAAAGTTGAAAACTGTTCAAAATGCTACGAAACTTTTCAGACCCATAATATATGTTACGAGGGAAGGTTATAAGGGAAATCCTTTATAAAAATAAATCTTAAAATTATATTCTATGAAACTTTTATAAATGCTAGTTTTGATTGAAAATCGTAATATATTATATTATACACTAGTTTATACTAGTTTCGGTCAAAAAACAAATTGAATCAAAGACTATTCGAAATGCGACGAAACTTTTCAGAAACTCTTTATATGTTACGAGGGAAAGTTATGATGGAAGTCCTTCCAAAATAAATCTCAAAATTTGATTTTATGAAACTTTTCGAAATGCTAGTTTTGGTCAAAAATTGTAATTTATTATACACTATTTATACCAGTTTCAGTCAAAAAAATAAAATAAAATCGAAGACTATTCGAAATGCTACGAAACTTTTTAGACCCTTTCTATAAGTTACGAGGGAAAGTTATGAGAGAAGTCCATAAAAAAAATCTAAAAATTATATTCTATGAAACTTTTAGAAATGCTAGTTTTGGTTAAAAATTGTAATATATTATCCACTACTTTATACTCGTTTCGGTAAAAAAAACAAATTGAATCAAAGACTATTCGAAATGCTACTAAACGTTTCAGACCTTTTCTATATGTTATGAGGGATGGTTATGAGGGATGTCCTTCAAAAAAAATCTCAAAATTAGATTCTATGAAACTTTTTGAAATGCTAGTTTAAGTAAAAAATTGTAATATATTACACACTAGTTTATACCAGTTTCGGTCATAAAAATAAAATAAAATTGAAAACTGTTCGAAATGCTAGGAAACTTTTCAGACCCATAATATATGTTACGAGGGAAGGTTATAAGGGAAATCCTTAATAAAAATAAATCTTAAAATTATATTCTATGAAACTTTTATAAATGCTAGTTTTGGTTGAAAATCGTAATATATTATATTATACACTAGTTTATACTAGTTTCGGTCAAAAAACAAATTGAATCAAAGACTATTCGAAATGCTACGAAACTTTTCAGACCCTTTCTATATGTTACACGGGAAGGTTATGAGGGATGTCCTTCAAAAAAAAATTCTCAAAATTAGATTCTATGAAACTTTTTGAAATGCTAGTTTTGGTTAAAAATCCTAATATATTATACACTAGTTTATACATGTTTCGTTCAAAAAAATAAAATAAAATCAAAGACTGTTCAAAATGCTACGAAACTTTTCAGACCATTTCTCTATGTTACGAGGGAAGTCCTTCAAAAAAATAAATCTCAAATTTATATTCTATGAAACTTTTATAAATGCTAGTTTTGGTCAGAAATTGTAATATATTAAACACTAGTTATACTAGATTCGGTCAAAAAAACAAATTGAATCAAAGACTATTCCAAATGCTACGAAACTTTTTAGACACTTTTTTATATGTTACGAGGGAAGGTTATGAGGGAAGTCCTTTAAAAAAAATCTAAAAATTTGATTCTAAAAAACTTTTCGAAATGCTAGTTTAGGTCAAAAATCGTAATTTATTATACACTATTTATACCAATTTCGATCAAAAAAATAAAATATAATCGAAGACTGTTCGAAATGCTACTAAACTTTTCAGACCCTTTCTATAAGTTACGAGGGAAAGTTATGAGGGAAGTCCTTAAAAAAAAATCTCAAAATTATATTCTATGAAACTTTTAGAAATGCTAGTTTTGGTCAAATATCGTAATATATTATACACTACATTATACTAGTTTCGGTAAAAAAAAAAATTGAATCAAAGACTATTCAAAATGCTACTAAACTTTTCAGACCCTTTCTATACGTTACGAGGGATGGTTATGAGGGAAATCCTACAAAAGCTTAAATCATAAAATTATATTATATGAAACTTTTATAAATGCTAGTTTTGTTCAAATATCACAATATATTATACACCAGTTAATACTAGTTTCGGTCAAAAAACCAAATTGAAACAAATACTATTCGAAATGCTACTAAACTTTTCAGACCCTTTCTATATGTTACGAGGGAAATCCTTAAAAAGAATCTCAAAATTATATTCTATGAAACTTTTATAAATGCTAGTTTTGTTCGAAAATCGTAATATATTAAACACTAGTTTATACTAGTTTCGGTAAAAAAAACAAATTGAATCAAAGACTATTCAAAATGCTACGAAACTTTTCAGAAACTCTCTATATGTTACGAGGGAAAGTTATGAGGGAAGTCCTTCCAAAATAAATCTCAAAATTTGATTCTATGAAACTTTTCGAAATGCTAGTTTTGGTCTAAAATTGTAATTTATTATACACTATTTATACCAATTCCAAGGCTTTTGCCAACATCACTTCAAGCCACTTGAAACCTTCCTTTTCCTGCATACCGTACACGCCCACCATCCAATGCAACATCAAGCCCCATGCTTTCCTCAAGGCCTTGCCCACGCGTTAGCTTCACTTACCAGCCAAACTTTCCAACACAGCGCCAAGCTTCTCTCGCCGTACCGCATCCAAGCCGCATACTTCACACGTCACTTCGCACGCCAAACCTCAGCCAAATCCAACTTGCAGCCCAAACTACTCACAACACTTTTGCCAGCCTGATACACTAAGCTGCAGGCCCACAAATTCAAAATAACACAGCCAACCAAGTTTCCCTGCACATCAGCTGCTTGCAATCCAAACGTTAGAACGTTTGTGTACAAGCCCAGTTATCAGCTACTTTTTCAACATTCCAGCTTCACACGCGAACATCAAGCCACGGCTTCATCTAGCAGCTTATTTCAAAGCAAAAACAGTACAAGCCTTCAGCTACTAAAACCGTATGAACACACACACGGACTGCCCCTTCTTAGCTGAAACATCAAAACGCTAGCAAACGGAAAGCAAAACGCAGCCACTATTTACATAAAACGCACACAGCAAATACTCACGCTTCCTTCATGACTCAAAACGCGGAACTAATTGAACGAAACGGCAACAATTCAAATCCTCCATCCCTCTATTTAAACAACCCTATCCTTCACAATTTTTCAAGCTTTGAAAGCATAGCAAAACCCTGTCAAGAATCCAACTCAAGCTTCAATACGAAAATCCTTCTTCCATCTTCAAACCTTCATTCAAATCTTTTTTTGATTTCAACTCTCACCTTCAAGCTTTCACAAATTAAACCTCCAATTTCATTTTCCAAATCTTCAAATAACCACACCGATTCGATCTGAGAGAAGAGAGGAGAGAACCGAGAAACCCGCAGCGGATTAACAAGAAAAGAGAGTTGTCGCGAGGGAAAGAGGAAATCAGAGAGAGAGAGAATACGACGCGATTGCGGAAGAAGAACAGTGAACAGTGCCGTAGGCATGTTTTAACGAAGAAGAAGAGGTGATTTTTTTCGGATCCTGTGATGTGAAGAAGAAGGAGTCCGCCTCTGTTGCTTTCCTTTTTTTTTTCTTTCTTTTAATTTATTATTTCTTTTTTTTTTCTGGTGTTAAATGAAGAAGAATTAAAGTTGTTTGGGCCTGTTTTGGTTTTGGATTCAATTACTCACCAACACCTGCCTGTGTTTCTTTCCCACCTCCCCTTTCCATTTTTTTATTATTCCTTTAGTTTATTTCATATTTTCTTTTAATGATATTAGTTTAGTTTAGTTTTGATATATTAGAAAAAAGTGTTTTAGGAAGATTTTAGGAAAATGTTTAGAAACATTTTAGAAAAAGTTTTAGAAAAAGAATTTTAGAAACAATTTAAAGAAGATTTTTAGAAAAGGATTTTAAAAATATTTTAATGGATTCTATTATTAGATCCATTTTTTTATTCATCTTTTTTATTTTTATTTTTGGTCAATGACAATCTCCGATTCGTGATTGTTGATTTCCGATCGGTTTAATCTTCATTATTTCAAATCTATGGATGAATGATCATTTGGATCATTCTCCATACTTTGAGATCGTGATAGGTTGCCTTTCGACAAATTCAACGATAATCTCGATTAAGATTAGGCCGTTCCTTTTCTTTTAGTGTGGCATGTTTTCGGAGAACGATCCATAATATCGTTTCTCTAACATGTATTAACACGAATATTTTCCACTTTAATTAGTGGTGGCCGGCCTCATTTGTAGGGTAATTACTCCGTAAATTACTCGGCGATTGCTTAACATAGACCTAAAGTTGTCCCAATTCGGAATGCGATCCACTTGGATCCGTTTGCCTCGATTTTACTTTTCTTTTCGTGGTTGTGCTTGATTAAGTTCATCATACCACTTATTATTGTAAATATTATAATAATGTGAATATACTAACATTTAATTTTAATCTCTCGCACCTTATCCTCTTTTATTTCAATCTCTTGTTCCCTATCCCTCTTATTATGCTTTATCATATTATATCATATATCATTTTCTTATTTGTTTATATTGTTGCTTGTTATTTCTCCTTTGTCCATTTGGACACCAAAACACTAATAACAGATTAAACATCTAAAAAATGGGTGACTTTTAATTTCGGACTAATGGTTACTATCCCTAGCACGAGACTTGGAGTGGGACTTAGATTCTAGGATCATTCCTTTGCTTGAGTTGTTATGGATTGAAGATTTTGGTTACGGTTAAGTTCATTTGATTGTGAAGATGGAAATCCAGTTATCTCAAAGAATGCTTGCCATATGGTTTGTTCGTTCTTTCTTTAGATTTTATTTTCAAGTCTTAGGATAGTCCCTTCATCTCTTCCCATCTTCTTCAATTTTCAAATCTCCTTCCTATTTTCAAAACTTTCTTTGTTTTCAAACTTCAAACATTTTTCTCAATCAAACCTTGACTTCGGTCATGTGCTTTTACCTTTTCATTTCATTTCCTTAAATAAATGCTAAACCACATAAGCATATTGAAACTTCTTTCTCAAAAAACTTTAAAACATTCAAAACTCATTCAATCGTTTTTGTGCCCTCGTGCACGTTTCTTTTAACCTTTTTATGTTTAGATATGATTCATTCTTTCTAGCGGAATTATTCGCTAAAGAATGACGACTTATCTTTACATTTTAAAATCAATTCAACTCATTTGCTTTTTCACAATTTGTACCACGAACTACGGGGTTTTGATCTTGCATTGCACTTTGTGGGTACGTAGGCATGAGACATTCGTCTCTTCAAACACCAAAATCTTAAAAAAAATTCTTCTTCTCATCTCCTCAATCTTTTTCAAGCAAACCATTTCAAACCAAAAAATGCAGTAAACATTTCAAAGGGTTCCCGTGGAGTACCACGGACAAGTCGGGTGCTTAAAACCTTCCCGATTTGTAACCAATCCCCGTACCCATTCTCTGTTTGATTCTTTGAGCTTTTTAGCTTTTAAGAATCTTTAAGGTTTTGTTCGTTCTTTTTCCTTTTTCCTTGTGGAAATAAATAAAAGCGCGGTGGCGACTCTGTGTATATCGAGTTAAGTTAATCAATAGCTTACACTCATGATTTTACCGCTACAGAAAAGTGGCGACTCTGCTGGGGATTCTATCTCTAAGTGGATTCGGCCTACTTTGATTTGTTTACTGTTTTAGTTTGATTTGCTTGTTACTTGGTTGTTTTGTTTCGGTTTTGGTGATCCTCTGTGAGATAGATGCTAACCCGGATCTGAGCGGAACTTATGATAGGACGGCGATGTTCGAAGCGATATGCGATGGAGTAGTCCAAAGCAATATCAATTTGATAGTCTCCACTCGGTTAGGCTCTCTTGGACTATCAATGTCATGACGAGTAATCGTACGTGGCATTATTTTCTGACCTTGAGCTGATCATACTGAGGACCGTAGAACCCTTAACCAATCTAAGCAAATTTAGGAACGTAGTGCGGAAACTATCTGAGTGTAAACTTAAGGTGGTTGTCACGCGATACTACACTCGGATGAGGTCTATTTTAAGAATGTTATCGGTTGGGGAGTAATCCAACGTACCGATGATATTCTAAAGATGGCTGTTAACTCCGGGAACCTCTGTTAGCACCCTTCTGGTTTTTTGCAGGTACAATGAAGACAAACCTTAGTACATACCTGTGTGGGTTGGTGTTCTTATCCCATGACTCCATGCTCGTGATTCGAACCTTTGAACATATGTGCTTTGCGTGATCTTGTTTGTGGTTGTTGCATCTACATATTCATCATGATCATCATCACAACCATTTTTCAAGGAAAATAATTCCGATTGTTGCAAATATTGGAAAGTAAATTCTCCTTTTTGTCAAGATTTTTCATGACAGTATTCTCGATGTTGATCATGTTTGCAATAATCGAGTTGTTTTTCTGAGAATGGAAGTGAACATTGCATTGCATTGCATTCTCGCATATTCTTGCGTTCATCCGAGTTGTATGGGAACTCATCCCAGTTGTTTCTTTCCTCAGTTGCCTGTTGATCCGTCAAGCTGACTCCTCACCACAGATACGGTACTAGAGCTGCTAACAGACGGAGAGCTATCAGATTGAGAATGGAGCACCAAGAACAGCATAACATGGAAGTTTGAATGGAGATTGATGATTTGAAGGCCGGTATGACTAGGCTCACTGAAATGATGCAAGTTCTGATTGCTCGAGGTGAACCACCTCAAAGGACTGTTATCTCTGAAGTTTTGGTTAAAAATCCTAATATATTATACACTAGTTTATACATGTTTCGTTCAAAAAAATAAAATAAAATCAAAGACTGTTCAAAATGCTACGAAACTTTTCAGACCATTTCTCTATGTTACGAGGGAAGGTTATGAGGGAAGTCCTTCAAAAAAATAAATCTCAAAATTATATTCTATGAAACTTTTTTAAATTCTAGTTATACTAGATTCGGTCAAAAAAACAAATTGAATCAAAGACTATTACAAATGCTACGAAACTTTTCAGACACTTTTTATATGTTACGGGGGAAGGTTATGAGGGATGTCCTTTAAAAAAAAATTTAAAAATTTGATTCTAAAAAACTTTTCGAAATTCTATTTTAGTTCAAAAATCGTAATTTATTATACACTATTTAAACCAATTTCGATCAAAAAAAATAAAATATAATCGAAGACTGTTCGAAATGCTACTAAACTTTTCAGACCCTTTCTATAAGTTACGAGGGAAAGTTTTGAGGAAAGTCCTTAAAAAAAATAAATCTTAACATTATATTCTATGAAACTTTTAGAAATGCTAGTTTTGGTCAAATATCGTAATATATTATACACTACTTTATATTAGTTTCGGTAAAAAAAAACAAATTGAATCTAAGACTATTCAAAATGCTACTAAACTTTTCAGACCCTTTCTATACGTTACGAGGGATGGTTATGAGGGAAATCCTACAAAAGCTTAAATCATAAAATTATATTATATGAAACTTTTATAAATGCTAGTTTTGTTCAAATATCACAATATATTATACACTAGTTAATACTAGTTTCGTTAAAAAAAACAAATTGAAACAAATACTATTCGAAATGCTACTAAACTTTTCAGACCCTTTCTATATGTTACGAGGGAAGTCCTTAAAAAAATATCAAAATTATATTCTATGAAACTTTTATAAATGCTAGTTTTGTTCGAAAATCGTAATATATTATACACTAGTTTATACTAGTTTCGGTAAAAAAAAAACAAATTGAATCAAAGACTATTCGAAATGCTAAGAAACTTTTCAGACACTCTTTATATGTTGCGAGGGAAAGTTATGAGGGAAGTCCTTCCAAAATAAATCTCAAAATTTGATTCTATGAAACTTTTCGAAATGCTAGTTTTGGTCAAAAATTGTAATTTATTATACACTATTTATACCAGTTTCAGTCAAAAAAATAAAATAAAATCGAAGACTATTCGAAATGCTACGAAACATTTTAGACCCTTTCTATAAGTTACGAGGGAAAGTTATGAGAGAAGTCCATAAAAAAAACTCTAAAAATTATATTCTATGAAACTTTTAGAAATTCTAGTTTTGGTTAAAAATTGTAATATATTATACACTACTTTATACTCGTTTCGGTAAAAAAAACAAATTGAATCAAAGACTATTTGAAATGCTACTAAACGTTTCAGACCTTTGTTATATGTTACGAGGGATGGTTATGAGGGATGTCCTTCAAAAAAATCTCAAAATTAGATTCTATGAAACTTTCGGAAATGCTAGTTTTAGTAAAAAAATTGTAATATATTACACACTAGTTTATACCAGTTTCGCTCATAAAAATAAAATAAAATTTAAAACTGTTCGAAATGCTACGAAACTTTTCAGACCCATAATATATGTTACGATGGAAGGTTATAAGGGAAATCCATCATAAAAATAAATCTTAAAATTATATTCTATGAAACTTTTATAAATGCTAGTTTTGGTTGAAAATCGTGATATATTATACACTAGTTTATACTAGTTTCGGTCAAAAAACAAATTGAATCAAAGACTATTCGAAATGCTACGAAACTTTTCAGACCCTTTCTATATGTTACGCGAGAAGGTTATGAGGGATGTCCTTCAAAAAAAATCTCAAAATTAGATTCTATGAAACTTTTCGAAATGCTAGTTTTGGTTAAAAATCCTAATATATTATACACTAGTTTATACATATTTCGTTCAAAAAAATAAAATAAAATCAAAGACTGTTCAAAATGCTACGAAACTTTTCAAACCATTTCTCTATGTTACGAGGGAAGGTTATGAGGGAAGTCCTTCAGAAAAATAAATCTCAAAATTATATTCTATGAAACTTTTTTATATTCTAGTTTTGGTCAGAAATTGTAATATATTATACACTAGTTATACTAGATTCGGTCAAAAAAACAAATTGAATCAAAGACTATTACAAATGCTACGAAACTTTTCAGACACTTTTTATATGTTACGGGGGAAGGTTATGAGGGATGTCTTATAAAAAAAATCTAAAAATTTGATTCTAAAAAACTTTTCGAAATGCTAGTTTAGTTAAAAAATCGTAATTTATTATACACTATTTAAACCAATTTCGATAAAAAAAAATATAATCGAAGACTGTTCAAAATGCTACTAAACTTTTCAGACCCTTTCTATAAGTTACGAGGGAAAGTTATGAGGGAAGTCCTTACAAAAATAAATCTCAAAATTATATTCTATGAAACTTTTAGAAATGCTAGTTTTGGTTAAATATCGTAATATATTATACACTACTTTATACTAGTTTTGGTAAAAAAAAACAAATTGAATCAAAGACTATTCAAAACGCTACTAAACTGTTCAGACCCTTTCTATACGTTACGAGGGATGGTTATGAGGGAAATCCTACAAAAGCTTAAATCATAAAATTATATTATATGAAACTTTTATAAATGCTAGTTTTGTTCAAATATCACAATATATTATACACCAGTTAATACTAGTTTCGGTCAAAAAAACCAAATTGAAACAAATACTATTCGAAATGCTACTAAACTTTTCAGACCCTTTCTATATGTTACGAGGGAAGTCCTTAAAAAAATATCAAAATTATATTCTATGAAACTTTTATAAATGCTAGTTTTGTTAAAAATCGTAATATATTATACACTAGTTTATACTAGTTTCGGTAAAAAAAACAAATTGAATCAAAGACTATTCGAAATGCTACGAAACTTTTCAGAAACTCTTTATATGTTACGAGGGAAAGTTATGAGGGAAGTCCTTCCAAAATAAATCTCAAAATTTGATTCTATGAAACTTTTCGAAATGCTAGTTTTGGTCAAAAATTGTAATTTATTATACACTATTTATACCAGTTTCAGTCAAAAAAATAAAATAAAATTGAAGACTATTCGAAATGCTACGAAACTTTTTAGACCCTTTCTATAAGTTACGAGGGAAAGTTATGAGAGAAGTCCATAAAAAAAAATCTAAAAATTATATTCTATGAAACTTTTAGAAATGCTAGTTTTGATTAAAAATTGTAATATATTATACACTACTTTATACTCGTTTCGGTAAAAAAAATAAATTGAATCAAAGACTATTCGAAATGCTACTAAACGTTTCAGACCTTTTCTATATGTTACGAGGGATGGTTATGAGGGATGTCCTTCAAAAAAAATCTCAAAATTAGATTCTATGAAACTTTTCGAAATGCTAGTTTTAGTAAAAAATTGTAATATATTACACACTAGTTTATACCAGTTTCGGTCATAAAAATAAAATAAAATTGAAAACTGTTCAAATGCTACGAAACTTTTCAGACCCATAATATATGTTACGAGGGAAGGCTATAAGGGAAATCCTTCATAAAAATAAATCTTAAAATTATATTCTATGAAACTTTTATAAATGCTAGTTTTGGTTGAAAATCGTAATATATTATACACTAGTTTATACTAGTTTCGGTCAAAAAACAAATTGAATCAAAGACTATTCCAAATGCTACGAAACTTTTCAGACCATTTCTATATGTTACGCGGGAAGGTTATGAGGGATGTCCTTCAAAAAAAATCTCAAAATTAGATTCTATAAAACTTTTCGAAATGCTAGTTTTGGTTAAAAATCATAATATATTATACACTAGTTTATACATGTTTCGTTCAAAAAAATAAAATAAAATCAAAGACTGTTCAAAATGCTTCGAAACTTTTCAAACCATTTCTCTATCTTACGAGGGAAGGTTATGAGGGAAGTCCTTCAAAAAAATAAATCTCAAAATTATATTCTATGAAGCTTTTTTAAATTCTAGTTTTGGTCAGAAATTGTAATATATTATACACTAGTTATACTAGATTCGGTCAAAAAAACAAATTGAATCAAAGACTATTCCAAATGCTACGAAACTTTTCAGACACTTTTTATATGTTACGGGGGAAGGTTATGAGGGATGTCCTTTAAAAAAAAATCTAAAAATTTGATTCTAAAAAACTTTTCGAAATGCTAGTTTAGTTCAAAAATCTAATTTTTTATTCACTATTTATACCAATTTCGATCAAAAAAAATAAAATATAATCGAAGACTGTTCGAAATGCTACTAAAGTTTTTAGACCCTTTCTATAAGTTACGAGGGAAAGTTATGAGGGAAGTCCTTAAAAAAAATAAATCTCAAAATTATATTCTATGAAACTTTTAGAAATGCTAGTTTTGGTCAAATATCATAATATATTATACACTACTTTATACTAGTTTCGGTAAAAAAATCAAATTGAATCAAAGACTATTCGAAATGCTACTAAACTTTTCAGACCCTTTCTATACGTTACGAGGGATGGTTACGAGGGAAATCCTACAAAAGCTTAAATCATAAAATTATATTCTATGAAACTTTTATAAATGCTAGTTTTGTTCAAATATCACAATATATTATAGACCAGTTAATACTAGTTTCGGTCAAAAAACCAAATTGAAACAAATACTATTCGAAATGCTACTAAAATTTTCAGACCCTTTCTATATGTTACGAGGGAAGTCCTTAAAAAAAATATCAAAATTATATTCTATGAAACTTTTATAAATGCTAGTTTTGTTGAAAATCGTAATATATTATACACTAGTTTATACTAGTTTCGGTAAAAAAAAAAAATTTGAATCAAAGACTATTCGAAAAGCTACGAAACTTTTCAGAAACTCTTTATATGTTACGAGGGAAAGTTATGAGGGAAGTCCTTCCAAAATAAATCTCTAAATTTGATTCTATGAGACTTTTCGAAATGCTAGTTTTGGTCAAAAATTGTAATTTATTATACACTATTTATACCAGTTTCAGTCAAAAAACTAAAATAAAATCGAAGACTATTCGAAATGCTACGAAACTTTTTAGACCCTTTCTATAAGTTACAAGGGAAAGTTATGAGAGAAGTCCATAAAAAAAATCTAAAAATTATATTCTATGAAACTTTTAGAAATGCTAGTTTTGATTAAAAATTGTAATATATTATACACTACTTTATACTCGTTTCGGTAAAAAAAACAAAATGAATCAAAGACTATTCGAAATGCTACTAAACGTTTCAGACCTTTTCTATATGTTACGAGGGATGGTTATGAGGGATGTCCTTCAAAAAAAATCTCAAAATTAGATTCTATGAAACTTTTCGAAATGCTAGTTTTAGTAAAAAATTGTAATATATTACACATTAGTTTATACCAGTTTCGGTCATAAAAATAAAATAAAATTGAAAACTGTTCGAAATGCTACGAAACTTTTCAGACCCATAATATATGTTACGAGGGAAGGTTATAAGGGAAATCCTTCATAAAAATAAATCTTATAATTATATTCTATGAAACTTTTATAAATGCTAGTTTTGGTTGAAAATCGTAATATATTATACACTAGTTTATACTAGTTTCGGTCAAAAAACAAATTGAATCAAAGACTATTCCAAATGCTACGAAACTTTTCAGACCATTTCTATATGTTACGCGGGAAGGTTATGAGGGATGTCCTTCAAAAAAAAATCTCAAAATTAGATTCAATGAAACTTTTCGAAATGCTAGTTTTGGTTAAAAATCATAATATATTATACACTAGTTTATACATGTTTCGTTCAAAAAAATAAAATAAAATCAAAGACTGTTCAAAATGCTACGAAACTTTTCAAACCATTTCTCTATCTTACGAGGGAAGGTTATGAGGTAGGTCCTTCAAAAAAATAAATCTCAAAATTATATTCTATGAAACTTTTATAAATGCTAGTTTTGGTCAGAAATTGTAATATATTATACACTAGTTATACTAGATTCAGTCAAAAAAACAAATTGAATCAAAGACTATTCCAAATGCTACGAAACTTTTCAGACACTTTTTAAATGTTACGGGGGAAGGTTATGAGGGATGTCCTTTAAAAAAAATCTAAAAATTTGATTCTAAAAAACTTTTCGAAATGCGAGTTTAGTTCAAAAATCGTAATTTATTATACACTATATATACCAATTTCGATCAAAAAAAAAATATAATCGAAGATTGTTCGAAATGCTACTAAACTTTTCAAACCCTTTATATAAGTTACGAGGGAAAGTTATGAGGGAAGTCCTTACAAAAAATAAATCTCAAAATTATATTCTATTAAACTTTTAGAAATGCTAGTTTTGGTCAAATATCATAATATATTATACACTACTTTATACTAGTTTCGGTAAAAAAAACAAATTGAATCAAAGACTATTCGAAATGCTACTAAACTTTTCAGACCCTTTCTATACGTTACGAGGGATGGTTACGAGGGAAATCCTACAAAAGCTTAAATCAAAAAATTATATTCTATGAAACTTTTATAAATGCTAGTTTTGTTCAAATATCACAATATATTATACACTAGTTAATACTAGTTTCGGTGAAAAAAACAAATTAAAACAAATACTATTCGAAATGCTACTAAACTTTTCAGACCCTTTCTATATGTTACAAGGGAAGGTTATGAGGGAAGTCCTTAAAAAATCTCAAAATTATATTCTATGAAACTTTTATAAATGCTAGTTTTGTTCAAAAATCTTAATATATTATACACTAGTTTATACTAGTTTCGGTAAAAAAAAAAAACAAATTGAATCAAAGACTATTAGAAATGCTACGAAACTTTTCAGAAACTATCTATATGTTACGAGGGAAAGTTATGAGGGAAGTCCTTCCAAAATAAATCTCAAAATTTGATTCTATGAAACTTTTCGAAATGCCAGTTTTGGTCTAAAATTGTAATTTATTATACACTATTTAATACCAGTTTCGGTCAAAAAAATAAAATAAAACGAAGACTATTCGAAATGCTACGAAACTTCTTAGAACCTTTCTATAAGTTACGAGGGAAAGTTATGAGAGAAGTCCATAAAAAAATCTAAAAAATATACTCTATGAAACTTTTAGAAATGCTAGTTTTTGTCAAAAATTGTAATATATTATACACTACTTTATAATAGTTTCGGTAAAAAAAACAAATTGAATCAAAGACTATTCGAAATGCTACTAAATGTTTCAGACCCTTTTTATATGTTACGAGGGATGGTTATGCGGGATGTCGTTCAAAAAAAATCTCAAAATTAGATTCTATGAAACTTTTCGAAATGCTAGTTTCAGTAAAAAATTGTAATATATTACACACTAGTTTATACCAGTTTCGGTCAAAAAAATAAAATAAAATTGAAAACAGTTCGAAATGCTACAAAACTTTTCAGACCCATAATATATGTTATGAGGGAAGGTTATAAGGGAAATCCTTCATAAAAATAAATCTTAAAATTATATTCTATGAAACTTTTATAAATGTTAGTTTTGATTGAAAATCGTAATATATTATATTATACACTAGTTTATACTAGTTTCGGTCAAAAAACAAATTGAATCAAAGACTATTCGAAATGCTACGAAACTTTTCAGACCCTTTTTATATGTTACGCAGGAAGGTTATGAGGGATGTCCTTAAAAAAAATCTCAAAATTAGATTCTATGAAATTTTTCGAAATGCTAGTTTTGGTTAAAAATCCTAATATATTATACACTAGTTTATACATGTTTCGTTCAAAAAAATAAAATAAAATCAAAGACTGTTCAAAATGCTACGAAACTTTACAGACCATTTCTATATGTTACGAGGGAAGGTTATGAGGGAAGTCCTTCAAAAAAATAAATCTCAAAATTATATTCTATGAAACTTTTATAAATGCTAGTTTTGGTCAGAAATTGTAATATATTATACACTAGTTATACTAGATTCGGTCAAAAAAACAAATTGAATCAAAGACTATTCCAAATGCTACGAAACTTTTCAGACACTTTTTATATGTTACGAGGGAAGGTTATGAGGGAAGTCGTTTAAAAAAAATCTAAAAATTTGATTCTAAAAAACTTTTCGAAATGCTAGTTTAGGTCAAAAATCGTAATTTATTATACACTATTTATACCAATTTCGATAAAACAAAATAAAATATAATTGAAGACTGTTCGAAATGCTACTAAACTTTTCAGACCCTTTCTATAAGTTAAGAGGGAAAGTTATGAGGGAAGTCCTTAAAAAAAATAAATCTCAAAATTATATTATATCAAACTTTTAGAAATGCTAGTTTTGGTCAAATATCGTAATATATTATACACTAATTTATACTAGTTTCGGTAAAAAAAAAAATTTGAATCAAAGACTATTCGAAATGCCACTAAACTTTCAGACCCTTTCTATACGTTACAAGGGATGGTTATGAGGGAAATCCTACAAAAACTTAAATCATAAAATTATATTCTATGAAAGTTTTATAAATGCGAGTTTTGTTCAAATATCACAACATATTATACACTAGTTAATACTAGTTTCGGTCAAAAAAACAAATTGAAACAAATACTATTCGAAATGCTATGAAACTTTTCAGACCCTTTCTATATGTTACGAGGGAAGTCCTTCAAAAATAATCTTAATTTGATTATATGAAACTTTTCGAAATGCAAGTTTCGGTCATAAACTGTAATATATTATATACTATTTATACCAGTTTCGGTCACAAAAATAAAATAAAATCGAAGTCTGTTCGAAATGCTAAGAAACTTTTCAGACCCTTTCTATATGTTACGAGGGAAGGTTATGAGGGAAGTCCTTCAAAAAAATAACTCTCAAAATTATATTCTATGAAACTTTTATAAATGCTAGTTTTGGTCAAAAATCCTAATATATTATACACTAGTTTATACTAGTTTCGGTCAAAAAAACAAATTGAATCAAAGATTATTCGAAATGCTACGAAAATTTTCAGACACTTTCTATATGTTACGAGGGAAATCCTTCAAAAGAAATATCAAATTAAAGTTTCTATGAAACTATTCGAAATGCTAGTTTCGTTCAAAAATCTTAATATATTATACACTAGTTTATACCAGTTTCGTTCAAAAAAATAAAATAAAATCGAAAACTGTTCGAAATGCTACGAAACATTTCAGACCCTTTCTATATGTTACGAAGGAAGGTTATAAGGGAAGTCCTTAAAAAAATATCAAAATTATATTCTATGAAACTTTTAGAAATGCTAGTTTTGGTCGAAAATCGTGATATATTATACACTAGTTTATACTAGTTTCGGTCAAAAAACAAATTGAATCAAATACTATTCGAAATGCTACGAAACTTTTCAGTAACTTTCTATATGTTACGAGGGAAAGTTATGAGGGAAGTCCTTCCAAAAAAAATCTCAAAATTTGATTCTATGAATCTTTTCGAAATGCTAGTTTTGGTCAAAAAATAAAATAAAATCGAAGACTGTTCGAAATGCTACGAAACGTTTTAGACCATTTCTTTAAGTTTAGAGGGAAAGTTATCAGGGAAGTCCTTAATAAAATCTCAAAATTATATTCTATGAAACTTTTAGAAATGCTTGTTTTGGTCAAAAATCGTAATATATTATACACTACTTTATACTAGTTTCGGTAAAAAAAACAAATTGAATCAAAGACTATTCGAAATGCTACTAAACTTTTCAGACCCTTTCTATATGTTACGAGGGATGGTTATGAGGGATGTCCCTCAAAAAAAAATCTCAAAATTAGATTCTATGAAACTTTTCGAAATGCTAGTTTCAGTAAAAAATTGTAATATATTACACACTAGTTTATACCAGTTTCGGTCAAAAAAATAAAATAAAATTGAAAACTGTTCGAAACGCGACGAAACTTTATATATGTTACGAGGGAAGGTTATGAGGGAAATCCTTCAACAAAAATCTTAAAATTATATTCTATGAAACTTTTCAGACCATTTCTATATGTTACGAAACTGAATCAAATTGAATCAAAGAACAAATTGAATCAAAGACTATTCGAAATGCTACGAAACTATTCAGACCCTTTCTATATGTTACGAGGGAAGGTTATGAGGGATGTCCTTCAAAAAAATATCTCAAAAAAAGATTCTATGAAACTTTTTGAAATGCTAGTTTCGGTCAAAAATCCTAATATATTATACACTAGTTTATACATGTTTCGTTCAAAAAAATAAAATAAAATAGAAGACTGTTCAAAATTCTACGAAACGTTTCAGACCATTTCTTTAAGTTACGAGGGAAAGTTATAAGGGAAGTCCTTCAACAAAATAAATCTCAAAATTATATTCTATGAAGCTTTTAGAAATCATAGTTTTGGTCAGAAATCGTAATATATTATACACTAGTTTATACCAGTTTCGATTAAAAAAAAAACAAATTGAATCAAAGACTATTCGAAATGCTACTAAACTTTTCAGATCCTTTCTATATGTTACGAGGGATGCTTATGAGGGATGTCCTTCAAAAAAAACTCAAAATTAGATTCTATGAAACTTTTCGAAATGCTAGTTTCACTCAAAAATTGTAATATATTACACACTAGTTTATACCAGTTTCGGTCAAAAAATAAAATAAAATTGAAAATTGTTCGAAATGCTACGAAACGTTTCAGACCCTTTATATATGTTACGAGGGAAGGTTATGAGGGAAATCCTTCAAAAAAATAAATTTTAAAATTATATTCTATGAAACTTTTATAAATGCTAGTTTTTGTCGAAAAATCGCAATATATTATACACTAGTTTATACTAGTTTCGGTCAAAATAACAAATTGAATCAAAGAGTATTCGAAATGCTACGAATCTTTTCAGACACTTTCTATATGTTACGACGGAAGTCCTTCAAAAGAAATCTCAAAATTATATTCTATTAAACTTTTCGAAATGCTAGTTTCGGTCAAAAATCATAATATATTATACACTATTTATATCAGTTTCGATCAAAAAAATAAAATAAAATCGAAGACTGTTCGAAATGCTGCGAAACTTTTCAGACCCTTTCTATATTTTACGAGGGAAGGTTATGAGGGAAGTCCTTAAAAAAATCTCAATTATATTCTATGAAACTTTTAGAAATGCTAGTTTTGGTCAAAAATCGTAATATATTATACACTAGTTTATACTAGTTTCGGTCAAAAAATAAATTGAACCAAAGAATATTCGAAATGCTACGAAACATTTCATAAACTTTCTATATGTTACGAGGGAAAGTTATGAGGGAAGTCCTTCCAAAAAAAATCTCAAAATTTGATTCTATGAAACTTTTAGAAATGCTAGTTTTTGTCAAAAACATAAAATAAAATCGAAGACTGTTCGAAATGCTACGAAACGTTTTAAACCCTTTCTTTAAGTTACGAGGGAAAGTTATGAGGGAAGTCCTTAAAAAATCTCAAAATTATATTCTATGAAACTTTTAGAAATGCTAGTTTTCGGGGAAAAAAACAAATTGAATCAAAGACTATTCGAAATGCTACTAAACTTTTCAGACCCATTCTATATGTTACGAGGGATGGTTATGAGGGATGTCCTTCAAAAAAAAATCTCAGAATTAGATTCTATAAAACTTTTCGAAATGCTAGTTTCAGTAAAAAATCGTAATATATTACACACTAGTTTATACAGTTTCGGTCAAAAAAATAAAATAAAATTGAAGACTGTTCGAAATGCTACAAAACTTTTCAGACCCTTTATATATGTTACGAGGGAAGGTTATGAGGGAACTCCTTCAAAAATAATTCTTAAAATTATATTCTATGAAACTTTTATAAATGCTAGTTTTGGTCGAAAAATCACAATATATTATACACTAGTTTATACTAGTTTCGGTCAAAAAAACAAATTGAATCAAAGAGTATTTAAAATGCTACGAATCTTTTCAGACACTTTCTATATGTTACGACGGAAATCCTTAAAAAAATCTCAAAATTATATTCTATGAAACTTTTCGAAAAGCTAGTTTTGGTCAAAAATCGTAATTTATTATACACTATTTATACCAGTTTCGGTCAAAAAAATAAAATAAAATCAAAGACTGTTCGAAATGCTAAGAAACTTTTCAGACTCTTTCTATATTTTACGAGGGAAGGTTATGAAGGAAGTCCTTCAAAAAAATAAATCTCACAATTATATTCTATGAAACTTTTATAAATGCTAGTTTTGGTCAAAAATCGTAATATATTATTCACTAGTTTTAAACTAGTTTCGGTCATAAAAAAAATTGAATCAAAGACTATTCAAAATGCTACGAAACTTTTCAGACACTTTCTATATGTTACGAGGGAAGTCCTTCAAAAAAAAATCTCAAAATTAGATTCTATTAAACTTTTCGAAATGCTAGTTTCGGTAAAAAAATCGTAATATATTATAAACTAGTTTATACCAGTTTCGTTCAAAAAATAAAATAAAATCGAAAACTGTTCGAAATGCTAAGAAACATTTAAGACGCTTTCTATAAGTTACAAGGGAAGTCGTTAAAAAAAAATCTCAAACTTATATTCTATGAAACTTTTAGAAATGCTAGTTTTGGTTAAAAATTGTAATATATTATACACTACTTTATACTAGTTTCGGTCCAAAAAAAAATTGAAACAAATACTATTTGAAATGCTACTTAACTTTTCAGACCCTTTCTAAATGTTACGTGGGAAGGTTATGAGGGATGTCCTTCAAAAAAAAATCTCAAAATTAGATTCTATGAATCTTTTTCGAAATGCTAGTTCGGTCATAAATCGTAATATATTATACACTAGTTTATACCAGTTTCAGTTAAAAAAAAAATCGAAGACTGTTCGAAATGCTACGAAACTTTTCAGACCCTTTCTATATGTTACGAGGGAAGGTTATGAGGGAAGTCCTTAAAAAAATCTCAAAATTATATTCTATGAAACTTTTAGAAATGCTGGTTTTGGTCAAAAATCGTAATATAATATACACTAGTTTATACTAGTTTCGGTCAAAAAAACAAATTGAATCAAAGACTATTCGAAATGCTACGAAACATTTCAGAAACTTTCTATATGTTATGAAGGAAAGTTATGAGGGAAGTCCTTCCAAAAAAAATCTCAAAATTTGATTGTATGAAACTTTTTGAAATGCTAGTTTTGGTCAAAAATCGTAATTTATTATACACTATTTATACCAATTTCGGTCAAAAAAATAAAATAAAATCGAAGACTGTTCGAAATGCTACGAAACGTTTTAGACCCTTTCTTTAAGTACGAGGGAAAGTTATGAGGGAAGTCCATAAAAAAAATCTCAATATTATATTCTATGAAACTTTTAGAAATGCTAGTTTTGGTCAAAACTCGTAATATATTATACACTACTTTATACTAGTTTCGGTAAAAAAAACAAATTGAATCAAAGACTATTCGCAATGCTACTAAACTTTTCAGACCCTTTCTATATGTTACGAGGGATGGTTATGAGGGATGTCCTTCAAAAAAAATCTCAAAATTAGATTCTATGAAACTTTTCGAAATGCTAGTTTCAGTCAAAAATCGTAATCTATTACACACTAGTTTATACCAGTTTCGGTCAAAAAAATAAAATAAAATTGAAGACTGTTCGAAATGCTACGAAACTTTTCAGACCCTTTATATACGTTACGAGGGAAGGTTATTAGGGAAATCCTTCAAAAAAAACTTAAAATTATATTCTATGAAACTTTTATAAATCCTAGTTTTGGTCGAAAAATCACAATATATTATACACTAGTTTATACAAGTTTCGGTCAAAAAAACAAATTGAATCAAAGAGTATTCGAAATGCTACGAATCTTCTCAGACACTTTCTATATGTTACGATGGAAGTCCTTAAAAAAATCTCAAAATTATATTCTATGAAACTTTTCGAAATGCTAGTTTCGATCAAAAATCGTAATATATTATACACTATTCATACCAGTTTCGGTCAAAAAAATAAAATAAAATCGAAGACTGTTCGAAATGCTAAGAAACTTTTCAGACTCTTTCTATATGTTACGAGGGAAGGTTATGAAGGAAATATTTCAAAAAAGTAAATCTAACAATTATATTCTATGAAGCTTTTATAAATGCTAGTTTTGGTCAAAAATCGTAATATATTATTAACTAGTTTTAAACTAGTTTCGGTCATAAAAACAAATTGAATCAAAGACTATTCAAAATGCTACGAAACAAATTGAATCAAAGACTAAACAAATTGAATCAAAGACTATTCAAAATCCTTCAAAAAAAATCTCAAAATTAGATTCTATGAAACTTTTCGAAATGCTAGTTTCGGTAAAAAATCGTAATATATTATACACTAGTTTATACCAGTTTCGTTCAAAAAAATTAAATAAAATAGAAAATTGTTCGAAATGCTACGAAACTTTTTAGACGCTTTCTATAAGTTACTAGGGAAGGTTATGATGGAAGTCGTTAAAAAAAAATAAATCTCAAACTTATATTCTATGAAACTTTTAGAAATGCTAGTTTTGGTCAAAAATCGTAATATATTATACACTACTTTATACTAGTTTCGGTCAAGAAAACAAATTGAAACAAATACTATTTGAAATGCTACTAAACTATTCAGACCCTTTCTAAATGTTACGAGGGAAGGTTATGAGGGATGTCCTTCAAAAAAAATCTCAAAATTAGATTCTATGAATCTTTTTCGAAATGCTAGTTCGGTCAAAAATCGTAATAGTTTATAACAGTTTCAGTTAAAAAAATAAAATAAAATCGAAGACTATTTGAAATGCTACGAAACTTTTCAGACCCTTTCTATATGTTACGAGGGAAGGTTATGAGGGAAGTCCTTAAAAAATCTCAAAATTATATTCTATGAAACTTTTAGAAATGCTAGTTTTGGTCAAAAATCGTAATATATTATACACTAGTTTATACTAGTTTCGGTCAAAAAACAAATTGAATCAAAGACTATTCGAAATGCTACGAAACTTTTCAGAAACTTTCTATATGTTATGAAGGAAAGTTATGAGGGAAGTCCTTCCAAAAAAAATCTCAAAATTTGTTTCTATGAAACTTTTTGAAATGCTAGTTTTGGTCAAATATCATAATTTATTATACACTATTTATACATATTTCGGTCAAAAAAATAAAATAAAATCAAAGATTGTTCGAAATGCTAGAAAATGTTTTAGACCCTTTCTTTAAGTTACGAGGGAAAGTTATGAGGGAAGTCCTTAAAAAAATCTAAAAATTATATTCTATGAAACTTTTAGAAATGATAGTTTTGGTCAAAAATCGTAAAATATTATACACTACTTTATACTAGTTTCGGTAAAAAAAAAAAATTAATCAAAGACTATTTGAAATGCTACTAAACGTTTCAGACCCTTTCTATATGTTACGAGGGATGGTTATGAGGGATCTCCTTCAAAAAAAATCTCAGAATTAGATTCTATGAAACTTTTTGAAATGCTATTTTCAGTAAAAAATCGTAATATATTACACACTAGTTTATACCAGTTTCGGTCAAAAAAATAAAATAAAATTGAAGACTGTTCGAAATGCTACGAAACTTTTCAGACCCTTTATATATGTTACGAGGGAAGGTTATTGGGGAAATCCTTCAAAAAAAAAATCTTAAAATTATATTTTATGAAACTTTTATAAATGCTAGTTTTGGTCGAAAATCACAATATATTATACACTGGGTTATACTAGTTTCGGTTAAAAAAACAAATTGATCAAAGAGTATTCGAAATGCTACGAATCTTCTCAGACACTTTCTATATGTTACGACGGAAGTCCTTCAAAAAAAATCTCAAAATTATATTCTACGAAACTTTTCGAAATGCTAGTTTCGGTCAAAAATCGTAATATATTATACACTATTTATACCAGTTTCGGTCAAAAAAATAAAATAAAATCGAAGACTGTTCGAAATGCTAAGAAACTTTTCAGACTCTTTTTATATGTTACGAGGGAAGGTTATGAAGGAAGTCCTTCAAAAAAATAAATCTCACAATTATATTCTATGAAACATTTATAATTGCTATTTTGGTCAAAAATCATAATATAGTATTCATTAGTTTTAAACTAGTTTCGGTCATAAAAGCAAATTGAATCAAAGACTATTAAAAAAAAATAAAATAAAATAGAAAATTGTTCGAAATGCTACGAATCTTTTTAGATGCTTTCTAAAAGTTACGAGGGAAGGTTATGAGGGAAGTCCTTAAAAAAATAAATCTCAAAATTATATTCTATGAAACTTTTAGAAATGCTAGTTTTGGTCAAAAATTGTAATATATTATACACTACTTTATACTAGTTTCGGTCAATAAAACAAATTGAAACAAATACTATTCGAAATGCTACTAAATTTTTCAGACCCTTTCTAAAGGTTACGAGGGAAGGTTATGAGGGATGTCCTTCAAAAAAAATCTCAAAATTAGATTCTATGAATCTTTTTCGAAATGCTAGTTCGGTCAAAAATCGTAATATATTATACATTAGTTTATACCAGTTTCTGTCAAAAAAATAAAATAAAATCGAAGACTGTTCGAAATGCTATGAAACTTTTCAGACCCTTTCTATATGTTGAGAGGGAAGGTGATGAGGGAAGTCCTTAAAAAAATCTCAAAATTATATTCGATGAAACTTTTAGAAATGCTAGTTTTGGTCAAAAATCTTAATATATTGTACACTAGTTTATACTAGTTTCGATCAAAAAGCAAATTGAATCAAAGACTATTTGAAATGCTACGAAACATTTCAGAAACTTTCTATATGTTATGAGGGAAAGTTATATGGGAAGTCCTTCCAAAAAAAATCTCAAAATTTGATTCTATGAAACTTTTTGAAATGCTAGTTTTGGTCAAAAATCGTAATATATTATACACTATTTATACCATTTTCGATCAAAAAAATAAAATAAAACGCAGACTGTTCGAAATGCTACGAAACGTTTTAGACCATTTCTTTAAGTTACGAGGGAAAGTTATGAGGGAAGTCCTACAAAAAAATCTGAAAATTATATTCTATGAAACTTTTAGAAATGCTAGTTTTGGTCAAAAAACGTAATATATTATACACTACTTTATACTAGTTTCGGTAAAAAAAACAAATTGAATCAAAGACTATTCGAAATGCTACTAAACTTTTAGAATCCTTTATATATGTTACGAGGGATGGTTATGAGGGATGTCCTTCAAAAAAAATCTCAAAATTATATTCTATGAAACTTTTCGAAATGCTAGTTTCGGTCAAAAATCGTAATATTTTATACAATATTTATACCAGTTTCGGTCAAAAAAATAAAATGAAATCGAAGACTGTTCGAAATGCAAAGAAGCTTTTCAGACTCTTTCTATATGTACGAGGGAAGGTTATGATTGAAGTCCTTCAAAAAAATAAATCTCACAATTATATTCTATGAAACTTTTATAAATGCTAGTTTTCAGACACTTTCTATATGTTACGAGGGAAGTCCTTCAAAAATAATCTCACATTTAGATTCTATGAAACTTTTCGAAATGCTAGTTTCGGTAAAAAAAAACAAATTCAATCAAAGACTATTCGAAATGCTACGACACTTTTCAGACACTTTCTATATGTTACGAGGGAAGTCCTCAAAAAAAATCTCAAAATTAGATTCTATGTAACTTTTTGAATTGTTAGTTTCGGTCAAAAATTGTAATTTATTATACACTAGTTTATACCAGTTTCGGTCAAAAAAATAATATAAAATCGAAGACTGTTCAAAATGCTACGAAACGTTTCAGACCCTTTCTAAATGTTATGAGTGAAGGTTATGATGGAAGTCCTTAAAAAAATAAATCTCAAAATTATATTCTATGAAACTTTTAGAAATGCTAGTTTTGGTCAAAATTCATAATATATTATACACTACTTTATACTAGTTTCGGTCAAAAAAACAAATTGAATCAAAGACTATTCGAAATGCTACAAAACTTTTCAGACCATTTCTATATGTTACGAGGGAAGGTTATAAGTGATGTCCTTCAAAAAATATCTCAAAATTAAATTCTATGAAACTTTTCGAAATGCTAGTTTTGGTCAAAAATTCTAATATATTATACAATAGTTTATACAAGTTTCGTTTAAAAAAATAAAATAAAATCGAAGACTATTCGAAATGCTACGAAACTTTTCAGACCCTTTCTATATGTTACGAGGGAAGGTTATCAGGGAAGTCCTTCAAAAAAATAAATCTCAAAAATATATTTTATGAAACTTTTAGAAATGCTAGTTTTCGTAAAAAAAAACGTAATATATTATACACTACTTTATACTAGTTTCGGTATAAAATAAACAAATTGAATCAAAGACTATTCGAAATGCTACTAAACTTTTCAGACCCTTTCTATATGTTACGAGGGATGGTTATGAGGGATGTCCTTCAAAAAAAATCTCAAAATTAGATTCTATGAAAATTTTCGAAAGGCTAGTTTCAGTCAAAAATCATAATATATTACACACTAGTTTATACCAGTTTCGGTCAAAAAAATAAAATAAAATTGAAGATTGTTCGAAATGCTACGAAACTTTTCAGACCCATTATATATGTTTTTAGGGAAGGTTATGAGGGGAATCCTTCAAAAAAAATCTTAAAATTATATTCTATGAAACTTTTATAAATGCTAGTTTTGGTCGAAAAATCACAATATATTATACACTAGTTTATACTAGTTTCGGTCAAAAAACAAATTGAATCAAATATTATTCGAAATGCTACGAATCTCTTCAGACACTTTCTATATGTTACGAGGGAAGTCCTTCAGAAAAAATCTCAAAATTATATTCTATGAAACTTTTCGAAATGCTAGTTTCGGTCAAAAATCGTAATATATTATACAATATTTATACCAGTTTCGGTCAAAAAAATAAAATGAAATCGAAGACTGTTCGAAATGCTAAGAAACTTTTCAGACTCTTTCTATATGTTACGAGGGAAGGTTATGAATGAAGTCCTTCAAAAAAATAAATCTCAAAATTATATTCTATGAAACTTTTATAAATGCTAGTTTTGGTCAAAAATCGTAATATATTATACATTAGTTTATACTAGTTTCGTTCAAAAAAACAAATTGAATCAAAGACTATTCGAAATGCTACGAAACGTTTCAGACACTTTCTATATGTTACGAGGGAAGTCCTTCAAAAAAAAACTCACAATTAGATTCTATGAAACTTTTCGAAATGCTAGTTTCGGTCAAAAAAACAAATTCAATCAAAGACTATTCGAAATGCTACGACACTTTTCAGACACTTTCTATATGTTACGAGGGAAGTCCTCCAAAACAAAATCTCAAAATTAGATTATATGTAACTTTTTGAAATGCTAGTTTCGATCGAAAATTGTAATTTATTATACACTAGTTTATACTAGTTTAGGTCAAAAAAATAAAATAAAATCGAAGACTGTTCAAAATGCTACGAAACGTTTCAGACCCTTTCTAAATGTTACGAGGGAAGGTTATGATGGAAGTCCTTATAAAAATAAATCTCAAAATTATATTCTATGAAACTTTTAGAAATGCTAGTTTTGGTCAAAATTCATAATATATTATACACTACTTTATAATAGTTTCGTTTAAAAAAACAAATTGAATCAAAGACTATTCGAAATGCTAGAAAAAATTTCAGACCATTTCTATATGTTACGAGGGAAGGTTATAAGGGATGTCCTTCAAAAAATATCTCAAAATTAGATTTCTATGAAACTTTTCAAAATGCTAGTTTCGGTCAAAAATTCTAATATATTATACACTAGTTTATACAAGTTTCGTTCAAAAAAATAAAATAATATCAAAGACAGTTCGAAATGCTACGAAACTTATCAGACCCTTTCTATATGTTACGAGGGAAGGTTATCAGGGAAGTCCTTCAAAAAAACAAATCTCAAAATTATATTCTATGAAACTTTTATAAATGCTAGTTTTGGTCAAAAATCGTAATATATAATACACTAGTTTATACTAGTTTCGGTCAAAAAAACTAATTGAATCAAAGACTATTTGAAATGCTACGATACTTTTCAGACCCTTTCTATATGTTACGAGGGAAGGTTATGAGGGATGTCCTTCAAAAAATATCTCAAAATTAGATTCTATGAAACTTTTCGAAATGCTAGATTCGGTAAAAAATTCTAATATATTATACACTAGTTTATACCAGTTCTGCTCAAAAATATATAATAAAATCGAGGACTGTTAAAAATGCTACGAAACGTTTCACACCCTTTCTATATGTTACGAGGGAAGGTTATGAGAAAAGTCCTTCAAAAAAATAAATCTCAAAATTGTATTTTATGAAACTTTTAGAAATGCTAGTTTTGGTAAAAAAAATCGTAATATATAATACCCTAGTTTATACTAGTTTCGGTCCAAAAAAAAAATTCAATCAAAGACTAATCAAAATGCTACGAAACTTTTCAGACACTTTCTATATGTTACGAGGAAAGTCCTTCAAAAAAATTATAAAAATTAGATTCTATGAAACTTTTAGAAATGCTAGTTTCGGTAAATAAATCGTAATATATTATACACTATTTATACCAGTTTCGGTCAAAAAAATAAAATAAAATCGAAGACTGTTCGAAATGCTACGAAACGTTTAAGACCCTCTCTATATGTTACGAGGGAAGGTTATGAGGGATGTCCTTAAAAGAAATCTCAAAATTATATTCTATGAAACTTTTAGAAATGCTAGTTTTGGTCAAAAATCATAATATATTATACACTACTTTATACTAGTTTCGGTCAAAAAAACAAATTGAATCAAAGACTATTCGAAATGCTACAAAAATTTGCAGACCATTTCTATATGTTACGAGGGAAGGTTATAAGGGATGTCCTTCAAAAATTATCTCAAAATTAGATTCTATGATACTTTTCGAAATGCTAGTTTCGGTCAAAAATTCTAATATATTATACACTAGTTTATACAAGTTTCGTTCAAAAAAATAAAATAAAATCGAAGACTGTTCGAAATGCTACGAAACTTTCCAGACCCTTTCTATATGTTACGAGGGAAGGTTATCAGGGAAGTCCTTCAAAAAAATATATCTCAAAATTATATTCTATTAAACTTTTATAAATGCTAGTTTTGGTCAAAAATCGTAATATATAATACACTAGTTTATACTAGTTTCGGTCAAAAAAACAAATTGAATCAAAGACTATTTTAAATGCTACGAAACTTTTCAGACCCTTTCTATATGTTACGAGGGAAGGTTATGAAGGATGTCCTTCAAAAAATATCTCAGAATTAGATTCTACGAAACTTTTCGAAATGCTAGTTTCGGTAAAAAATTCTAATATATTATACACTAGTTTATACCAGTTCCGCTAGAAAAAAATATAATAAAATCGAGGACTATTAAAAATGCTACGAAACTTTTCACACCCTTTCTATATATTAAGAGGGAAGGTTATGAGAAAAGTCCTTCAAAAAAATAAATCTCAAAATTGTATTCTATGAAACTTTTAGAAATGCTAGTTTTGGTAAAAAAAATCGTAATATATAATACACTAGTTTATACTAGTTTCGGTCAATAAAACAAATTCAATCAAAGACTAATCAAAATGCTACGAAACTTTTCAGACACTTTCTATATGTTACGAGGAAAGTCCTCCAAAAAATATTTAAAATTAGATATTATGAAACTCTTAGAAATGCTAGTTTTGGTAAAAAAAAATCGTAATATATTATACACTATTTATACCAGTTTCTATCAAAAAAATAAAATAAAATTCGAAGACTGTTCGAAATGCTACGAAACGTTTAAGACCCTTTCTATATGTTACGAGGGAAGGTTATGAGGGAAGTCCTTAAAAGAAATCTCAAAATTATATTCTATGAAACTTTTAGAAATGCTAGTTTTGGTAAAAAAAAATCATAATATATTATACACTACTTTATACTAGTTTCGGTCAAAAAAACAAATTGAATCAAAGACTATTCGAAATACTACAAAAATTTTTAGACCATTTCTTTATGTTACGAGGGAAGGTTATAAGGGATGTCCTTCAAAGAATATCTCAAAATTAGATTCTATGAAACTTTTCAAAATGCTAGTTTCAGTAAAAAATTCTAATATATTATTCACTGGTTTATACAAGTTTCGTTCAAAAAAATAAAATAAAATCGAAGACTGTTTGAAATGCTACGAAACTTTTCAAACCCTTTCTATATGTTACGAGGGAAGGTTATCAGGGAAGTCCTTCAAAAAAAAATCTCAAAATTATATTCTATGAAACTTTTATAAATGATAGTTTTGGTCAAAAATCGTAATATATAATACACTAGTTTATACTAGTTTCGGTCAAAAAAACAAATTGAATCAAAGACTATTTTAAATGCTACGAAACTTTTCAGACCCTTTCTATATGTTACGAGGGAAGGTTATGATGGATGTCCTTCAAAAAATATCTCAAAATTAGATTCTACGAAACTTTTCGAAATGCTAGTTTCGGTAAAAAAATTCTAATATATTATACACTAGTTTATACCAGTTCCGCTAAAAAAAATATAAAAAAAATCGAGGACTGTTAAAAATGCTACGAAACTTTTCACACCCTTTCTATATATTAAGAGGGAAGGTTATGAGAGAAGTCCTTCAAAAAAATAAATCTCAAAATTGTATTCTATGAAACTTTTAGAAATGCTAGTTTTGGTAAAAAAAATCGTAATATATAATACACTAGTTTATACTAGTTTCGTTCAAAAAAAACTTCAATAAAAAACTATTCAAAATGCTACGAAACTTTTCAGACACTTTCTATATGTTACGAGGAAAGTCCTCCAAAAAAAATTTAAAATTAGATTCTATGAAACTTTTAGAAATGCTAGTTTCGGTAAAAAAATTCGTAATATATTATGCACTATTTATACCAGTTTCGATCAAAAAAATATAATAAAATCGAAGACTGTTCGAAATGCTACGAAACGTTTAAGACCCTTTCTATATGTTACGAGGGAAGGTTATGAGGGAAGTCCTTAAAAGAAATCTCAAAATTATATTCTATGAAACTTTTAGTAATGCTAGTTTTGGTCAAAAATCATAATATATTATACACTACTTTATTCAAGTTTCGGTCAAAAAAACAACTTGAATCAAAGACTATTCAAAATGCTTCGAAACTTTTCAGACCCATTCCATATGGTACGAGGGAAGGTTATGAGGGATGTCCTTCAAAAAAAATCTCAAAATTAGATTCTTTGAAACTTTTCGAAATGCCAGTTTCTGTCAAAAATTCTAATATATTATACACTAGTTTATACAAGTTTCGTTCAAAAAAATAAAATAAAATCGAAGACTGTTCGAAATGCTATGAAACTTTTCAAACCCTTTCTATATGTTTCCTGGGAAGGTTTTGAGGGAAGTCCTTCAAAAAATTAAATTTCAAAATTATATTCTATGAAACTTTTATAAATGCTAGTTTTGGTCAAAAATCGTAATATATAATACACTAGTTTATACTAGTTTCGGTCAAAAAAACAAATTGAATCAAAGACTATTTTAAATGCTACGAAACTTTTCAGACCCTTTCTATATGTTACGAGGGAAGGTTATGATGGATGTCCTTCAAAAAATATCTCAAAATTAGATTCTACGAAACTTTTCGAAATGCTAGTTTCGGTAAAAAAATTCTAATATATTATACACTAGTTTATACCAGTTCCGCTAAAAAAAATATAAAAAAAATCGAGGACTGTTAAAAATGCTACGAAACTTTTCACACCCTTTCTATATATTAAGAGGGAAGGTTATGAGAGAAGTCCTTCAAAAAAATAAATCTCAAAATTGTATTCTATGAAACTTTTAGAAATGCTAGTTTTGGTAAAAAAAATCGTAATATATAATACACTAGTTTATACTAGTTTCGGTCAAAAAAAACTTCAATAAAAAACTATTCAAAATGCTACGAAACTTTTCAGACACTTTCTATATGTTACGAGGAAAGTCCTCCAAAAAAAATTTAAAATTAGATTCTATGAAACTTTTAGAAATGCTAGTTTCGGTAAAAAAATTCGTAATATATTATGCACTATTTATACCAGTTTCGATCAAAAAAATATAATAAAATCGAAGACTGTTCGAAATGCTACGAAACGTTTAAGACCCTTTCTATATGTTACGAGGGAAGGTTATGAGGGAAGTCCTTAAAAGAAATCTCAAAATTATATTCTATGAAACTTTTAGTAATGCTAGTTTTGGTCAAAAATCATAATATATTATACACTACTTTATTCAAGTTTCGGTCAAAAAAACAACTTGAATCAAAGACTATTCAAAATGCTTCGAAACTTTTCAGACCCATTCCATATGGTACGAGGGAAGGTTATGAGGGATGTCCTTCAAAAAAAATCTCAAAATTAGATTCTTTGAAACTTTTCGAAATGCCAGTTTCTGTCAAAAATTCTAATATATTATACACTAGTTTATACAAGTTTCGTTCAAAAAAATAAAATAAAATCGAAGACTGCTCGAAATGCTATGAAACTTTTCAAACCCTTTCTATATGTTTCCTGGGAAGGTTTTGAGGGAAGTCCTTCAAAAAATTAAATTTCAAAATTATATTCTATGAAACTTTTATAAATGCTAGTTTTGGTCAAAAATCGTAATATATAATACACTAGTTTATACTAGTTTCGGTCAAAAAAACAAATTGAATCAAAGACTATTTTAAATGCTACGAAACTTTTCAGACCCTTTCTATATGTTACGAGGGAAGGTTATGATGGATGTCCTTCAAAAAATATCTCAAAATTAGATTCTACGAAACTTTTCGAAATGCTAGTTTCGGTAAAAAAATTCTAATATATTATACACTAGTTTATACCAGTTCCGCTAAAAAAAATATAAAAAAAATCGAGGACTGTTAAAAATGCTACGAAACTTTTCACACCCTTTCTATATATTAAGAGGGAAGGTTATGAGAGAAGTCCTTCAAAAAAATAAATCTCAAAATTGTATTCTATGAAACTTTTAGAAATGCTAGTTTTGGTAAAAAAAATCGTAATATATAATACACTAGTTTATACTAGTTTCGGTCAAAAAAAACTTCAATAAAAAACTATTCAAAATGCTACGAAACTTTTCAGACACTTTCTATATGTTACGAGGAAAGTCCTCCAAAAAAAATTTAAAATTAGATTCTATGAAACTTTTAGAAATGCTAGTTTCGGTAAAAAAATTCGTAATATATTATGCACTATTTATACCAGTTTCGATCAAAAAAATATAATAAAATCGAAGACTGTTCGAAATGCTACGAAACGTTTAAGACCCTTTCTATATGTTACGAGGGAAGGTTATGAGGGAAGTCCTTAAAAGAAATCTCAAAATTATATTCTATGAAACTTTTAGTAATGCTAGTTTTGGTCAAAAATCATAATATATTATACACTACTTTATTCAAGTTTCGGTCAAAAAAACAACTTGAATCAAAGACTATTCAAAATGCTTCGAAACTTTTCAGACCCATTCCATATGGTACGAGGGAAGGTTATGAGGGATGTCCTTCAAAAAAAATCTCAAAATTAGATTCTTTGAAACTTTTCGAAATGCCAGTTTCTGTCAAAAATTCTAATATATTATACACTAGTTTATACAAGTTTCGTTCAAAAAAATAAAATAAAATCGAAGACTGTTCGAAATGCTATGAAACTTTTCAAACCCTTTCTATATGTTTCCTGGGAAGGTTTTGAGGGAAGTCCTTCAAAAAATTAAATTTCAAAATTATATTCTATGAAACTTTTATAAATGCTAGTTTTGGTCAAAAATCGTAATATATAATACACTAGTTTATACTAGTTTCGGTCAAAAAAACAAATTGAATCAAAGACTATTTTAAATGCTACGAAACTTTTCAGACCCTTTCTATATGTTACGAGGGAAGGTTATGATGGATGTCCTTCAAAAAATATCTCAAAATTAGATTCTACGAAACTTTTCGAAATGCTAGTTTCGGTAAAAAAATTCTAATATATTATACACTAGTTTATACCAGTTCCGCTAAAAAAAATATAAAAAAAATCGAGGACTGTTAAAAATGCTACGAAACTTTTCACACCCTTTCTATATATTAAGAGGGAAGGTTATGAGAGAAGTCCTTCAAAAAAATAAATCTCAAAATTGTATTCTATGAAACTTTTAGAAATGCTAGTTTTGGTAAAAAAAATCGTAATATATAATACACTAGTTTATACTAGTTTCGGTCAAAAAAAACTTCAATAAAAAACTATTCAAAATGCTACGAAACTTTTCAGACACTTTCTTTATGTTACGAGGAAAGTCCTCCAAAAAAAATTTAAAATTAGATTCTATGAAACTTTTAGAAATGCTAGTTTCGGTAAAAAAATTCGTAATATATTATGCACTATTTATACCAGTTTCGATCAAAAAAATATAATAAAATCGAAGACTGTTCGAAATGCTACGAAACGTTTAAGACCCTTTCTATATGTTACGAGGGAAGGTTATGAGGGAAGTCCTTAAAAGAAATCTCAAAATTATATTCTATGAAACTTTTAGTAATGCTAGTTTTGGTCAAAAATCATAATATATTATACACTACTTTATTCAAGTTTCGGTCAAAAAAACAACTTGAATCAAAGACTATTCAAAATGCTTCGAAACTTTTCAGACCCATTCCATATGGTACGAGGGAAGGTTATGAGGGATGTCCTTCAAAAAAAATCTCAAAATTAGATTCTTTGAAACTTTTCGAAATGCCAGTTTCTGTCAAAAATTCTAATATATTATACACTAGTTTATACAAGTTTCGTTCAAAAAAATAAAATAAAATCGAAGACTGTTCGAAATGCTATGAAACTTTTCAAACCCTTTCTATATGTTTCCTGGGAAGGTTTTGAGGGAAGTCCTTCAAAAAATTAAATTTCAAAATTATATTCTATGAAACTTTTATAAATGCTAGTTTTGGTCAAAAATCGTAATATATAATACACTAGTTTATACTAGTTTCGGTCAAAAAAACAAATTGAATCAAAGACTATTTTAAATGCTACGAAACTTTTCAGACCCTTTCTATATGTTACGAGGGAAGGTTATGATGGATGTCCTTCAAAAAATATCTCAAAATTAGATTCTACGAAACTTTTCGAAATGCTAGTTTCGGTAAAAAAATTCTAATATATTATACACTAGTTTATACCAGTTCCGCTAAAAAAAATATAAAAAAAATCGAGGACTGTTAAAAATGCTACGAAACTTTTCACACCTTTTCTATATATTAAGAGGGAAGGTTATGAGAGAAGTCCTTCAAAAAAATAAATCTCAAAATTGTATTCTATGAAACTTTTAGAAATGCTAGTTTTGGTAAAAAAAATCGTAATATATAATACACTAGTTTATACTAGTTTCGGTCAAAAAAAACTTCAATAAAAAACTATTCAAAATGCTACGAAACTTTTCAGACACTTTCTATATGTTACGAGGAAAGTCCTCCAAAAAAAATTTAAAATTAGATTCTATGAAACTTTTAGAAATGCTAGTTTCGGTAAAAAAATTCGTAATATATTATGCACTATTTATACCAGTTTCGATCAAAAAAATATAATAAAATCGAAGACTGTTCGAAATGCTACGAAACGTTTAAGACCCTTTCTATATGTTACGAGGGAAGGTTATGAGGGAAGTCCTTAAAAGAAATCTCAAAATTATATTCTATGAAACTTTTAGTAATGCTAGTTTTGGTCAAAAATCATAATATATTATACACTACTTTATTCAAGTTTCGGTCAAAAAAACAACTTGAATCAAAGACTATTCAAAATGCTTCGAAACTTTTCAGACCCATTCCATATGGTACGAGGGAAGGTTATGAGGGATGTCCTTCAAAAAAAATCTCAAAATTAGATTCTTTGAAACTTTTCGAAATGCCAGTTTCTGTCAAAAATTCTAATATATTATACACTAGTTTATACAAGTTTCGTTCAAAAAAATAAAATAAAATCGAAGACTGTTCGAAATGCTATGAAACTTTTCAAACCCTTTCTATATGTTTCCTGGGAAGGTTTTGAGGGAAGTCCTTCAAAAAATTAAATTTCAAAATTATATTCTATGAAACTTTTATAAATGCTAGTTTTGGTCAAAAATCGTAATATATAATACACTAGTTTATACTAGTTTTGGTCAAAAGAACAAATTCAATCAAAGACTATTCGAAATGCTACGAAACTTTTCAGACACTTTCTATATGTTAAGAGGGAAGTCCACCAAAAAAATCTCAAAATTAGATTCTATGAAACTTTTTGAAATGCTAGTTTCGGTCAAAAATTGTAACATATTATACACTATTTATACCAGTTTCGGTCAAAAAATAAAATAAAATCGAGGACTGTTCAAGATGCTACGAAACTTTTCAGACCCTTTTTATATGTTACGAGGGAAGGTTATGAGAGAAGTCATTCAAAAAAATAAATCTCAAAATTATATTCTATGAAACTTTTAGAAATGCTAGTTTTAGTCAAAAATCGTAATATATAATATACTAGTTTATACTAGTTTCGGTAAAAAAAACAAATTCAATCAAAGACTATTCAAAATACTACGAAACTTTTCAGACCCTTTCTATATGTTATGAGGAATGTCCTACAAAAAAAAATTCTAAGAATTAGATTCTATGAAACTTTTCAAAATGATAGTTTCGGTCAAAAATCCTAATATATTATACACTAATTTATACCAGTTTCGTTCAAAAAAATAAAATAAAATCGAAGACTGTTCAAAATGCTACCAAAATTTTCAGACCCTTTCTATATGTTACGAGGGAAGTTAATGAAGGAAGTCCTTCAAAAAAATAAATCTCAAAATTATATTCTATGAAACTTTTATAAATGCTAGTTTTGGTCAAAAATTGTAATATATTATACACTATTTTATACTAGTTTTTTTCAAAAAAACAAGTTGAATCAAAGACTATTTGAAATGCTTTGAAACTTTTCAGACACTTTCTATATGTTACGAGGGAAAGTAATGAGGGAAGTCCTTGAAAACAAATCTCAAAATTAGATTCTAAGAAACTCTTTGAAATGCTAGTTTCTATCAAATATTGTAATTTATTATACACTATTTTAAACCAGTTTCGGTCAAAAATGTAATATAAAATCGAAGACTGTTCGAAAATCTACGAAACTTTTCAGACCCTTTTTATATGTTACGAGGGAAGGTTTTGAGGGAACTCCTTCAAAAAAATAAATCTAAAAATTATATTCTATGAAACTATTTTAAATGCTAGTTTTGGTCAAAAATCGTAATATATTATACATTAGTTTATACTAGTTTCAGTCAAAAAAACAAATTGAATCAAAGACTATTCGAACTGCTACGAAACTTTTCAAACACTTTCTTATGTTACGATGGAAGGTTATGGAGGAAGTCCTTCAAAAACATCTCAACATTCAATTCTATGAAACTTTTCGAAATGCTAGTTTCGGTCAAAAATCGTAATTTATTATACAATATTTATACAAGTTTTGGTCAAAAAATAAAATAAAATTGAAGACAGTTCGAAATGCTACGAAAGTTTTCAGACCCTTTCTATAAGTTACGAGGGAAAGTTATGAGGGAAGTCCTTAAAAAAATAATTCTCAAAATTATATTCTATGAAACTTTTAGAAATAATAGTATTGGTCAAAAATCGTAATATAGTATACACTACTTTATACTAGTTTCGGTCCAAAAAAACAAATTGAATCAAAAACTATTTGAAATGCTATGAATCTTTTCAGACACTTTCTATATGTTACGAGGGAAGGTTATGAGGGATGTCCTTCAAAAAAAATCTCAAAATTAGATTCTATGAAACTTTTCGAAATGCTAGTTTCGGTCAAAAATCCTAATATATTATACACTAGTTTATAACAGTTTCGGTCAAAAAATAAAATAAAATGAAAGACTGTTCGAAATGCTACAAAACGTTTCAGACCCTTTTTATATGTTACGATGGAATGTTATAAGGGAAGCCCTTCAAAAAACTAAATCTCAAAATTATATTCTATGATACTTTTATAATTCTTGTTTTGGTCAAAAATCGTAATATATAATACACTAGTTTTTACTAGTTTCGGTCAAAAAACAAATTGAATCAAAGACTATTCGAAATGCTATGAAACTTTTCAGACACTTTCTATAGGTTACGAGGGAAGTCCACCAAAAAATATCTCAAAATTAGATTCTACGAAACTTTTCGAAATGCTAGTTTCGGTAAAAAAATTCTAATATATTATACACTAGTTTATACTAGTTCCGCTAAAAATATATATAAAAAATCGAGGACTGTTAAAAATGCTACTAAACTTTTCACACCCTTTCTATATATTAAGAGGGAAGGTTATGAGAGAAGTCCTTCAAAAAAATAAATCTCAAAATTGTATTCTATGAAACTTTTAGAAATGCTAGTTTTTGTAAAAAAAATCGTAATATATAATACACTAGTTTATACTAGTTTCGGTAAAAAAAAATTCAATAAAAGACTAATCAAAATGATACGAAACTTTTCAGACACTTTCTATATGTTACGAGGAAAGTCCTCCAAAAAAATTTAAAATTAGATTCTATGAAACTTTTAGAAATGCTAGTTTCGGTAAAAAAAATCGTAATATATTATGCACTATTTATACCAGTTTCGATCAAAAAAATAAAATAAAATCGAAGACTGTTCAAAATGCTACGAAACGTTTAAGACCCTTTCTATATGTTACGAGGGAAGGTTATGAGGGAAGTCCTTAAAAGAAATCTCAAAATTATATTCTATGAAACTTTTAGAAATGCTAGTTTTGGTCAAAAATCATAATATATTATACACTACTTTATTCTAGTTTCGGTCAAAAAAACAAATTGAATCAAAGACTATTCGAAATGCTACGAAACTTTTCAGACCCATTCCATATGGTACGAGGGAAGGTTATGAGGGATGTCCTTCAAAAAAAATCTCAAAATTAGATTCTTTGAAACTTTTTGAAATGCTAGTTTCGGTCAAAAATTCTAATATATTATACACTAGTTTATACAAGTTTCGTTCAAAAAAATAAAATAAAATCGAAGACTGTTCGAAATGCTATGAAAATTTTCAGACCCTTTCTATATGTTACGAGGGAAGGTTATGAGGGAAGTCCTTCAAAAAAATAAATTTCAAAATTGTATTCTATGAAACTTTTATAAATGCTAGTTTTGGTCAAAAATCGTAATATATAATACACTAGTTTATACTAGTTTTGGTCAAAAGAACAAATTCAATCAAAGACTATTCGAAATGCTACGAAACTTTTCAGACACTTTCTATATGTTAAGAGGGAAGTCCTCCAAAAAAAATCTCAAAATTAGATTCTATGAAACTTTTTGAAATGCTAGTTTCGGTCAAAAATTGTAATATATTATACACTATTTATACCAGTTTCGGTCAAAAAAATAAAATAAAATCGAGGACTGTTCAAGATGCTACGAAACTTTTTAGACCCTTTTTATATGTTACGAGGGAAGGTTATGAGAGAAGTCATTCAAAAAAATAAATCTCAAAATTATATTCTATGAAACTTTTAGAAATGCTAGTTTTAGTCAAAAATCGTAATATATAATACACTAGTTTATACTAGTTTCGGTAAAAAAAACAAATTCAATCAAAGACTATTCAAAATACGACGAAATTTTTCAGACCCTTTCTATATGTTTTGAGGAATGTCCTTCAAACAAAATTCTAAGAATTAGATTCTATGAAACTTTTCAAAATGATAGTTTCGGTCAAAAATCCTAATATATTATACACTAATTTATACCAGTTTCGTTCAAAAAAATAAAATAAAATCGAAGACTGTTCAAAATGCTACCAAACGTTTCAGTCCCTTTCTATATGTTACGAGGGAAGTTAATGAGGGAAGTCATTCAAAAAAATAAATCTCAAAATTATATTCTATGAAACTTTTATAAATGCTAGTTTTGGTCAAAAATTGTAATATATTATACACTATTTTATACTAGTTTTTTTCAAAAAAAACAAGTTGAATCAAAGACTATTTGAAATGCTTTGAAATTTTTCAGACACTTTCTATATGTTACGAGGGAAAGAAATGAGGGAAGTCCTTGAAAACAAATCTCAAAATTAGATTCTATGAAACTCTTCGAAATGCTAGTTTCTATCAAATATTGTAATTTATTATACACTATTTTAAACCAGTTTCGGTCAAAAAAATAATATAAAATCGAAGACTGTTCGAAAAGCTACGAAACTTTTCAGACCCTTTTTTATATGTTACGAGGGAAGGTTTTGAGGGAACTCCTTCAAAAAAATAAATCTAAAAATTATATTCTATGAAACTATTTTAAATGCTAGTTTTGGTCAAAAATCGTAATATATTATACATTAGTTTATACTAGTTTCAGTCAAAAAAACAAATTGAATCAAAGACTATTTGAACTCCTACGAAACTTTTCAAACACTTTCTATATGTTACGATGGAAGGTTATGGAGGAAGTCCTTCAAAAACATCTCAACATTCAATTCTATGAAACTTTTCAAAATGCTAGTTTCGGTCAAAAATCGTAATTTATTATACACTATTTATACAAGTTTTGGTCAAAAAATAAAATAAAATTGAAGACAGTTCGAAATGCTACGAAACTTTTCAGACCCTTTCAATAAGTTACGAGGGAAAGTTATGAGGGAAGTCCTTAAAAAAATAAATCTCAAAATTACATTCTATGAAACTTTTAGAAATAATAGTATTGGTCAAAAATCGTAATATAGTATACACTACTTTATACTAGTTTCGGTCCAAAAAAACAAATTGAATCAAAAACTATTTGAAATGCTACGAAACTTTTCAGACACTTTCTATATGTTACGAGGGAAGGTTATGAGGGATGTCCTTCAGAAAAAATCTCAAAATTAGATTCTATGAAACTTTTCGAAATGCTAGTTTCGGTAAAAAATCCTAATATATTATACACTAGTTTATAACAGTTTCGGTCAAAAAATAAAATAAAATCAAAGACTGTTCGAAATGCTACAAAACGTTTCAGACCCTTTCTATATGTTACGATGGAATGTTATAAGGGAAGCCCTTCAAAAAACTAAATCTCAAAATTATATTCTATGATACTTTTATAAATTCTTGTTTTGGTCAAAAATCGTAATATATAATAGACTAGTTTTTAATAGTTTCGGTCAAAAAACAAATTGAATCAAAGACTATTCGAAATGCTACGAAACTTTTCAGACACTTTCTATAGGTTACGAGGGAAGTCCACCAAAAAAATCTCAAAATTAGATTCTATGAAACTTTTCAAAATGCTAGTTTCGCTCAAAAATCGTAATATATTATACATTATTTATACCAGTTTCGGTCACACACAAAAAATTGAAGACCGTTTGAAATGCTACGAAACTTTTCAGACCCTTTCTATATGTTACGAGGGAAGGTTATGAGGGAAGTCCTTAAAAAAATCTAAGAATTATATTCTATGAAACTTTTAGAAATGCTAGTTTTGGTCAAAAATCGTAATATGTTATACACTACTTTATATTAGTTTCGGTCAAAAAAACAAATTGAATCAAAGACTATTCGAAATGCTACTATACTTTTCAGACACTTTCTATATATTACGAGCGAAGGTTATGAGGGATGTCCTTCAAAAAAAATTCTAAAAATTAGTTTCTATGAAACTTTTCGAAATGCTAGTTTCAGTAAAAAATCCTAATATATTATACACTAATTTATACCAGTTTCATTCAAAATAATAAAATAAAATCGAAGACAGTTCAAAATGCTACGAAATTTTTCAGACACTTTCTATATGTTACGAGGGAAGTTTATGAGGGAAGTCTTCAAAAAAATAAATCTCAAAATTATATTCTATGGAATTTTATAAATGCTAGTTTTGGTCAAAATTCGTAATATATTATACACTAGTTTATACTAGTTTCGGTCCAAAAAAAACAAATTGAATAAAGGACTATTCGAAATGCTACGAAACTTTTCAAACACTTTCTATATGTTACGAGGGAAGGTTTTCAGGGAAGTCCTTCAAAAACAATCTCAAAATTAGATTCTATGAAACTTTTCAAAATGCTAGTTTCGGTCAAAAATCGTAATTTATTATACACTATTTATACCAGTATTGGTCAAAAAAATAAAATAAAATCGAAGACTGTTCGAAATGCTACGAAACTTTTCAGACCCTTTCTATAAGTTATGAGGGAAATCCTCCAAAAAAATCTCAAAAATTAGATTCTATGAAACTTTTCGAAATGCTAGTTTCGGTCAAAAATCGTAATATATTATACACTATTAATACCAGTTTCGGTCAAAAAAATAAAATAAAATCAAAGACTGTTCGAAATGATATGAAACGTTTCAGACCCTTTCTATATGTTACGAGGGAAGGTTATATGGGAAGTCCTTCAAAAAAATAAATGTCAAAATTGATTCTCTGAAACTTTTATAAATGCTAGTTTTGGTCAAAAATCGTAATATATTATACACTAGTTTGTACTAGTTTCGGTCAAAAAACAAAATGAATCAAAGACTATTTGAAATGCTACGAAACTTTTCAGACACTTTCTATATGTTACGAGGGATGGTTATGGGGGAAGTCCTTGAAAAAAATCTCAAAATTAGATTCTATGAAACTTTTCGAAATGCAAGTTTCGGTCAAAAATCGTAATTTATTATACACTATTTATACTAGTTTTGGTCAAAAAAATAAAAAAAAATCGAAGACTGTTCAAAATGCTACGAAACTTTTCAGACCCTTTCTATAAGTTACGAGGGAAAGTTATGAGGGAAGTCCTTAAAAAAATCTCAAAATTATTTTCTGTGAAACTTTTAGAAATAATAGTATTGGTCAAAAATCGTAATCTATTATACATTAATTTATACTAGTTTCGGTCAAAAAAACAAATTGAATCAAAGACTATTTGAAATGCTACTAAACTTTTCCGACCCTTTGTATATGTTACGAGGGAAGGTTATGAGGGATGTCCTTCAAAAAATATCTAAAAATTAGATTCTATGAAACTTTTTGAATTGCTAGTTTCGGTCAAAAATCTTAATATATTATACACTAGTTTAGAACAGTTTCAGTTAAAAAAATAAAATAAAATTGAAGACTGTTTGAAATGCTACAAAACTTCTCAGACCCTTTCTATATGTTACAAGGGAAGGTTATGAGGGAAGTCCTTCAAAAAATTAAATCTCAAAATTATATTCTATGATACTTTTATAAATGCTAGTTTTGGTAAAAATCGTAATATATAATACACTAGTTTATACTAGTTTCGGTCAAAAAAACAAATTGAATCAAAGACTATTCGAAATGCTATGAAACTTTTCAGACACTTTCTATTTGTTATGAGGGAAGTCCTCCAAAAAAATCTCAAAATTAGATTTTATGAAACTTTTCGAAATGCTAGTTTCGGTCAAAAATCGTAATATATTATACACTATTTATACCAGTTTCGGTCAAAAAAATAAAATAAAATCAAAGACTGTTTGAAATTCTACGAAACTTTTCAGACCCTTTCTATATGTTACGAGGGAAGGTTATGAGGGAAGTCCTTCAAAAAAATAAATCTCAAAATTATATTCTATGAAACTTTTATAAATGATAGTTTTGGTCAAAATCATAATATATTATACACTAGTTTATACTAGTTTCGGTCCCAAAAAATATTGAATCCAAGACTATTCGAAATGCCACGAAACTTTGCAGACACTTTCTATATGTTACGATGGAAGGATATGGGGGATGTCCTTCAAAAAAAATATCAAAATTAGATTCTATGAAACTTTTCGAATTGCTAGTTTCGGTCAAAAATCCTAATATATTATACAATAGTTTATAACAGTTTCGGTCAAAAAAAAATCGAAGACTATTTGAAATGCTACAAAACGTTTCAGACCCTTTCTATATGTTACGAGGGAAGGTTATGAGGGAAGTCCTTCAAAAAATTAAATCTCAAAATTATATTCTATGATACTTTTATAAATGCTAGTTTTGGTCAAAAATCGTAATATATAATACACTAGTTTATACTAGTTTCGGTCAAAAAAAACAAATTGAATCAAAGACTATTCGAAATGCTACGAAACTTTTCAGACACTTTCTATATGTTACGAGCGAAGTCCTCCAAAAAAATCTCAAAATTAGATTCTATGAAACCTTTCGAAATGCTAGTTTCGGTCAAAAATCATAATATATTATAGACTATTTATACCTATTTCGGTCAAAAAAATTAAATAAAATCGAAGACTGTTTGAAATGCTACGAAACTTTTCAGACCCTTTCTATATATTATGAGGGAAGGTTATGAGGGAAGTCCTTAATAAAAGATAAATCCCTAAATTATATTCTATGAAACTTTTAGAAATGCTAGTTTTGGTCAAAAATCATAATATATTATACATTATTTTATACTAGATTCGGTCCAAAAACAATTTAATCAAAGACTATTCGAAATGCTATGAAACTTTTCAAACTCTTTCTATATGTTACGAGGGAAGGTTATGAGGGATGTCCTTCAAAAAAAATCTTAAAATTATATTCTATGAAACTTTTCGAAATGCTTGTTTCGGTCAAAAATTCTAATATATTATACACTAGTTTATACCAGTTTCGTTCAAAAAAATAAAATAAAATCGAAGACTGTTTGAAATGCTACGAAACGTTTCAGACCCTTTCTATATGTTACGAGGGAAGGTTATGAGGGAAGTCCTTCAAAAAATTAAATCTCAAAATTATATTCTATGATACTTTTATAAATGCTAGTTTTGGTCAAAAATCGTAATATATAATACACTAGTTTATACTAGTTTCGGTCAAAAAAACAAATTGAATCAAAGACTATTTTAAATACTACGAAACTTTTCAGACACTTTCTATATGTTACGAGGGAAGTCCTCCAAAAAAAATCTCAACGTTAGATTCTATGAAACTTTTCTAAATGCTAGTTTCGGTCAAAAATCGTAATTTATTATACACTATTTATACCAGTTTTGGTCAAAAAAATAAAATTAAATCGAAGACTGTTCGAAATGCTACGAAACCTTTCAGACCCTTTATATATGTTACGAGTGAAGGTTATAAGGGAAGTCCTTAAAAAAATAAATCTCAAAATTATATTTTATGAAACTTTTAGAAATAATAGTATTGGTTAAAAATCGTAATATATTATACATTACTTTATACTAGTTTCGGTTAAAAAAACAAATTGAATCAAAGACTAATTAAAATGCTACTAAATTTTTCAGACTCTTCCTATATGTTACGAGTGAAGGTTATGAGGGATGTCCTTCAAAAAAAATCTCAAAATTAGATTCTATGAAACTTTTTGTATTGATAGTTTTGGTCAAAAATCCTAATAAATTATACACTAGTTTATAACAGTTTCGGTCAAAAAAATAAAATAAAATCGAAGACTGTTCGAAATGCTACAAAACGTTTCAAACCCTTTCTATATGTTACGAGGGAATGTTATTAGGGAAGTCCTTCAAAAAAATAAATCTCCAAATTATATTCTATGATACTTTTATAAATGCTAGTTTTGGTCAAAAATCGTAATATATAATACACTAGTTTATACTAATTTCGGTATAAAAAAATTTAATCAAAGACTATTCGAAATGCAACAAAACTTTTCAGACACTTTCTATATGTTACGAGGGAAGTCCTCCAAAACAAATCTCAAAATTAGATTCTATGAAACTTTTCAAAATGCTAGTTTCAGTCAAAAATCGTTATATAATATACACTATTTAATACCAATTTCGTTCCAAAAAATAAAATAAAATCGAAGACTGTTCTAAATGCTATGAAACGTTTCAGATCCTTTCTATATGTTACGAGGGAAGGTTATAAGGGAAGTCCTTAAAAAACCAAATCTCAAAATTATATTCTATGAAACTCTTAGAAATGCTAGTTTTGGTCAAATATCGTAATATATTATACACTACTTTATACTAGATTCCGTCTAAAAAAAATTGAATCAATGACTATTCGAAATGCAACGAAACATTTCACACTCTTTCTATATGTTACGAGGGAAGATTGTGAGGGAAGTCCATGCAAAAAAAAATCATCTCAAAATTTGATTTTGTGAAACTTTTCGAAATGCTCGTTTCGATCAAAATATCATAATATATTTTACACTAGTTTATACTATTTTAGATCAAAAAATCAAATTAAATCTAAGATTGTTTGAAATGATTCTAAACTTTTTAAATCCTTTCTATATGTTACGAGGGAAGGTTATGAGGCAAGTCCATGCAATAAAATCTCAAAATTAGATTCTTTGAAACTTTTCGAAATGCTAGTTTCGATCAAAAATCGTAATATATGATACATTAGTTTATATGAGTTTCGATCAAAAAATTAAATTAAATCAAAGACTGTTCAAAATGCTACAAAACTTTTCAAATCTTTTCTATATGTTACGAGGTAAGGTTATGAGGGAAGTCCATGAAAAAATTTAATCTCAAAATTAGATTATGTAAAACTTTTCAAATGATAGTTTCGATCAAAAAATCATAATATATTATAAACTAATTTATACTAGTGTCTATAAAAAAATCAAATTAAATCGAGGATTATTCGAAATGATACGAAAGTTTTCAGATCATTTCTAAATTTTACGAGGGAATGTTATGAGGAAATCCATCCAAAAAAATCATCTCAAAATTAGATTCTGTGAAACTTTTCCGGTGAAAAATCGTAATATATTATACACTAGTTTTGGTATAAAAAAAATTAAATTAAATCAAAGACTATTGGAAATGATAATAAACTTCCAGATCCTTTTTATATGCTACGAGGGAAGGTGATGAGGAAAGTACATGCAAAATATCATCTCAAAATTAGATTATGTGAAACTTTTCAAAATGTTAGTTTCGGTCATAAAATCATAATATATTATACACTAGTTTATACTTGTTTCGATCAAAAAATAAAATTAAATCCATGATTGTTCGAAATGATACGAAAGTTTTCAAATCCTTTCTATATGTTACGAGGGAACTCCACGCAAAAACAAAATTATCTCCAAATTAGATTCTATGAAACTTTTTAAAATGCTAGTTTGGATCAAAAAAATTGTAATATATACACTTGTTTATACAAGTATCGGTCAAGAAAATCAAATTAAACCGAAGACTGAACCAAATGCTTCGAATATTTTCAGATCCTTTCTATATGTTATGAGGGAAGGTTATCAGGGAAGTCCCTACAAAAAAAATCATCTCAAAATTTGATTTTTTGAAACTTTTCAAAATGCTCGTTTCGATCAAAATATCTTAATATATTATAAACTAGTTTATATTATTTTAGATCAAATAATCAAATTTAATTAAGGATTATTCGAAATGATACGAAACTTTTCATATCATTTCTATATGTTACTATGGAAGGTTATGAGGGAAGTCCATGCAATAAAATCATCTCAAAATTAGATTCTGTGAAACTTTTCGAAATGCTAGTTTCGGTCAAAAATCATAATATATTATAAATTAGTTTATACTAATTTCGGACAAAAAATTAAATTAAATCTAAGACTGTTATAAATGCTACGAAACTTTTTAGATCTTTTCTATATGTTACGAGGGAAGGTTATGATGGAAGTCCATGCAAAAAATTCATCTCTAAATTTTATTCTTTAAACTTTTCAAAATGATAGTTTCGATCAAAAATCATAATATATAATAAACTAATTTATACTAGTTTCTATCAAAATATCAAATTAAATCGATGACTATTCGAAATGATATGAAACTTTTTCAGATCTTTTCTAAATATTACGAGGGGAGGTGATGAGGGAAGTCCATGCAAAAAAATCAACGCAAAATTAGATTCTCTAAAACTTTTCGAATTGCTAGTTTCGTTCAAAAAAAATACATAATATATTATACACTAGTTTATACTAGTTTCGATCAAATAATCAAATTAAATTGAGGACAGTTCGAAATGACACGAAAGTTGTCAGATCATTTCTATATGTTACGAGGGAAGAATATGAGGGAAGTCCATGCAAAAAATTATCTCATAAAGAGATTCTATGAAACTTTTCGAAATGCTAGTTTCCGTCAAAAAATCGTAATATATTATACACTAGTTTATACAAGTTTCGGTCAAAAAATCAAATTAAATTGAAGACTGTTTGAAATGCTGCAAAAATTTTAGATCCTTCCTATATGTTACGAGTGAAGGTTATGAGGGAAGTCCATGCAAAAAAAATCATCTCAAAATTTGATTTTGTGATACTTTTCGAAATGCTCGTTCCGGTCAAAATATCATAATATATTATACACTAGTTATACTATGTTAGATCAAAAAATCAAATTAAATCCAGGATTGTTTAAAATGATTTGAAACTTTTCAGATCCTTTCTATATGTTACGAGGGAAGGTTATGAGAGAAATCCATGCAATAAAATCATTTCAAAATTAGATTCTTTGAAACTTTTCGAAATGTTAGTTTCGGTCAAAAATCGTAATATATGATACATTAGTTTATACGAGTTTCAGTCAAAAATTAAATTAAATCAAAGACTGTTCGAAATGCTACAAAACCTTTCAGATCTTTTCTATATGTTTCGAGGGAAGGTTTTGAGGGAAGTCCATGAAAAAAATTAATCTCAAAATTAAATTATGTAAAACTTTTCAAAATGATAGTTTCAATCAAAATATCATAATCTATACTATATTTAAAGGGGATACAAGTTTTTGGTGTGGACTATTTTTTCCCTTATTACCCTTTGATAACTGCAGTTTTATTTTTAAAATAAAGCATTTTTTCTTTTAAAAATAAAACAAGTTACAAATGAGAGATGGGTCGGCTGAACGGTTATTAATTATACCGTTTTTTATATATGTGTGAATGAGAGATAAGATATAAGAGAGTAAAATTTATGGGAGAAAGTAACATAACAGATGCCGATGGAATCAAAAAAGAGAAGAGATCTGGTTATATACATTTTCCTGCCTATAGAAAATCTTCTATTTATATTTGTTCTCACTCTCTCAATTTCTTTTCTCCATATATTCTTTTATCACATGTTCTTTTCTATTTATTTGATATTTATTTTTATTATTTCTATTTATAGTAAAGAGGTTTGAAGAAATATAAAAGTTATGGATAAAGAGAAAAGTTATTTTTATACCTTAAAGTCATGTATTGTTGAACCGCAATATCAATTAATTCCCATCCAATAATATAATATGATCTTCATCTTGCTCCAACAATATCTTACCATGGGTAAAAACTTATATCACGTCCTATTTTTAAACTATAGAATGACCATAAAATAAAGTTACAAATAAATTAGGAAGATGATGGCTTTATCAGTGCAAAGATTGAACATAGGAAGATGATGGATTTATCAGAGCAAAATTGAACATGCCAGCAAATGGCATCTTTTCAAGATAAATTATCACATTATCATTATAAATTTTGACGTTGAAAGAAACTACTTTAGTGCATATGTTGTACACTTTAATGATCCATAATTGATTCATTTAGCATAGTCTACAATATGTACTTTAATTTGTAATTAAAATAGATCAACTATTTTATTTGTCTGTTATATTTTATTGCTCTGATATTTTCATTTGATAGAAAATAGAGTCATCATACATTTTTTATGAGATAAACCATTTTGTATTAATGAATTGTTCAATAATTTCTATTTTATTCAATGAGGATGATACAATAGAAATGCAACCTTTATCAAACTATAAAATAAAATAGTAAAATAGGGAGAGGAAAATAGGGATGTTCAATATTTTGAGGTTCACCATGATTTATTCAATGAGTCTTTTTCATTTCTATTTTACTCTTTAAAATATAATTTAATTAATTCTAAAAAATACTAATAATGAGTGCAGTTTTTTTTCAAGAAAATGGTAGTTTTCTTTTTTTAAATGGTTATAACTACATACAAAAGTTAATTGCATTATACAAGTATAAATTAATGGCACCTGGATAAAACAAAATTATATAAAAAAATTCTTCAGGTTTATTTTTTTATTAAATATTTTATTCTCTCTCATTTTCCTTGAAAGATTACTAAACTCATATTGAAGCATTCATGGCTGGAATTGTTAATGCTACTTTTAAAATTGAGAAAAATTACACCTCAATGAATGGGTATGTCAATTATACTCATTTCTAAATATTATTTTCTTTTAATATTATGTTTGTGTCAAAGAATTGTATTAGATCAAAATTCTCATTTACCATTCACTGAAATCCCACTTGATCACTTGCACTTTTAAAATAGCAATTGTACTTGATGTCTAACTTTAACTCTTTTTAAATTACGTAATTGGTTTAATTTAAATTGCAGTATGCTTCAAGTTAAATTACCATTGGTTCAATTTTGTAACATTTTTCCAAATTGAAAGCAATTTTTTCACTTTTCCCTAAATTGAAATTGCATTGTGTCAATTAAACATAATATTTTGTTCAATTAAATTTTTTCCATATTGAACATAATTTATTGTAGTCCAACAATTATCACTGTGTGTAACTGTTTGGGCCGACCATAATACATACCCATAGACCGACCACCCCAAAGAGAGTCATAATTCATTCAGATGGTTCGTAGCGCATAGAAATTATCCTATGGAAGAAAACAGGTGATCCCTGGCCAAGATACATCCAACCGCTCTCCAGATTTCACGCATTAAAAATAGTGGGTTGTTATAACCGCTCCCTTTATAAAGAGCACACATGCCAATTTTGTGTACACATTTTCAAATTCAAAATTCATTCATTCGTTTCCCACACATACTGACTTGAGCATTGAAGTGATAACCTTGCAAATTAGTACCTCCTCATTTGTATCAAGCTCAAATCCACCATATAGTTCATCACAATCACTAATTTTTCGATTAATTCTAATTCCACTGCCAAATAATTTTTGAAGTTTTAGTCCCTAAATTTTAAGGTCTTAAAAGTTAGACTCTAATTTTTAAAAGTCATGTATAGTCTTATATCATGTTTCATTATTGTAAAATATATGAAATACATTCGTAAAAATAAAATATCTAAAAAATACTAATATTATTCTTGAAATCTGTAGGAATATGTCATGCTAAAACTATTGTCTTTTTATAGCAATCTTGCTAATTATATATTACAATTTTTTTCTTAATTTATGAATTAATATCATTAGTCTCATCAATCATTAAGATTAAAATCAAACTTATAAAAGTTGACACTATTAATATATTCATGCGGTGCACCATAAAAAAGAGGACAAACGGGCACGGGAGTACCCGTTTGAACGCTAGTATATTATAAACTAATTTATACTAGTGTCTATCAAAAAATCAAATTAAATAGAGGATTGTTCGAAATGATACAAAACTTTAGAGATCCTTTCTAAATGTTGTGAGGGAAAGTTCTGAGGAAAGTCCATCCAAAAAAATCATCTCAAAATTATATTCTATGAAACTTTTCGAAATGCTAGTTTCGATGAAAAATCAAAATATATTATAATCTAGTTTTGGTAAAAAAATCGAATTAAATCAATGACTATTTGAAATGATAAGAAACTTTTCAGATCCTTTCTATATGCTACGAGGGAAGGTGATGAGGAAAGTCCATGCAAAAAATCATCTCAAAATTAGATTATGTGAAACTTTTCAAAATGTTAGTTTTGGTCATAAAATCATAATATATTATACACTAGTTAATACTTGTTTCGATCAAAAAATCAAATTAAATCCATGACTATTCGAAATGATACGAAAGTTTTCAAATCCTTTATATATGTTACATGGGAACTCCACGCAAAAAAAATTATCTCCAAATTAGATTCTTTGAAACTTTTAGAAATGCTAGTTTGGATCAAAAAAATCGTAATATATACACTTGTTTATACAAGTTTCGGTCTAAAAAATCAAATTAAACTGAAGACTATTCGAAATGCTATGAAAATTTCCAGATCCTTTCTATATGTTACGAGGGAAGGTTATGAAGGAATTCCTGCAAAAAAATCATCTCAAAATTTGATTTTTTGAAACTTTTCGAAATGCTCGTTTTGGTCAAAATATCATAATATATTATACACTAGTTTATACTATTTTAGATCAAAAAATCAATTTAAATTGAGGATTGTTCGAAATGATACGAAACATTTCATATCCTTTCTATATGTTACGAGGGAAGGTTTTGAGGGAAGTCCATGCAATAAAATCATCTCAAAATTAGATTCTGTGAAACTTTTCGAAATGCTAGTTTCGATCAAAAATCGTAATATATTATTAATTAGTTTATACTAGTTTCAGTCAAAAAATTAAATTAAATCTAAGACTGTTCAAAATGCTACAAAACGTTTCAGATCTTTTCTATATGTTACGAGGGAAGGTTATGAGGGAAGTTCATACAAAAAATTCATCTCAAAATGGTATTCTGTAAACTTTTCAAAATGATAGTTTCGATCAAATATCATAATATATTATAAACTAATTTATAATAATTTCTATCAAATTAAGTCAATGAATATTCTAAATGATACGAAACTTTTCAGATCCTTTCTAAATATTACGAGGGAAGGTGATGAGGGAAGTCCATGCAAAAAAAAATCATCTCAAAATTAAATTCTCTAAAACTTTTCGAATTTCTAGTTTCGTTCAAAAAATCATAATATATTATACACTAGTTTATACTAGTTTTGATCAAAAATTCAAATTAAATCAAGGATAGTTCGAAATGATACGAGGGAAGGTTATGAGGGAAGTCCATGCAAAAAATTCATCTCAAAATTTTATTCTGTAAAATTTTCAAAATGATAGTTTCAATCAAAAATCATAATATATTATAAACTAATTTATACTAATTTCTATCAAAATATCAAATTAAATCGATGATTATTCGAAATGATACGAAACTTTTCAGATCCTTTATAAATATTATGAGAGAAGGTGGTGAGGGAAGTCCATGCAAAACAATTATCTCAAAATTAGATTCTCTAAAAAAATTTGAATAGCTAGTTCCGTTAAAAAAAATCATAATATATTATACACTAGTTTATACTAGTTTCGAACAAAAAATCAAATTAAATTGAGGACAGTTCGAAATGATGTGAAAGTTTTCAGATCCTTTCTATATGTTACGAGGGAAGAATATGAGGGAAGTCCATGCAAAAAATTATCTCAAAATTAGATTCTTTGAAACTTTTCGAAATGCTAGTTTATGTCAAAAATCGTAATATATGATACATTAGTTTATACAAATTTCAGTCAAAAAATTAAATTAAATCAAAGACTGTTCAAAATGCTACATAACTTTTCAGATGTTTTCTATATGTTATGAAGGAAGTCCATGCAAAAAATTAATCCCAAAATTTGATTATGTAAAGTTTATCAAAATGATAGTTTCGATCAAATAATCATAATAGTATTAGTCAAAAATCGTAATATATTATACAATACTTTATACTAGTTTCGGTCAAAAAACAATTTTAATCAAAGACTATTCGAAATGCTACTAAACTTTTCAGACCCTTTCTATATGTTATGAGGCAAGGTTATGAGGGAGGTCCTTCAAAAAAATTTCAAAATTAGATTCTATGAAACTTTTCGAATTGCTAGTTTCGGTCAAAAATCATAATATATTATACACTAGTTTATAATAATTTCGATCGAAAAAATAAAATAAATTCAAAGACTATTTGAAATGCTACAAAACTTTTCAGACCCTTTCTATATGTTACGAGGGAAGGTTATGAGGGAAGTCCATCAAAAAAAAAACCTCAAAACTATATTCTATGATACTTTTATAAATGCTAGTTTTGGTCAAAAATCATAATATATAATACACTAGTTTATACTAGTTTCGGTCAAAAAAACATATTGAATCAAAGAGTATTCGAAATGCTACGAAACTTTTCAGACACTTTCTATATGTTACGAGGGAAGTCCTCCAAAAAAATCTCAAAATTATATTCTATGAAACTTTTCGATATGCTAGTTTCGGTCAAAAATCGTAATATATTATAGACTATTTATACCAGTTTCGGTCAAAAAAAGAAAATAAAATCGAAGACTGTTCGAAATGCTACGAAACGTTTCAGACCCTTTTTATATGTTACAAGGGAAGGTTATGAGGGAAGTCCTTAAAAAAATCTCAAAATTATATTCTATGAAACTTTTAGAAATGCTAGTTTTGGTCAAAAATCGTAATATATTATACATTACTTTATACTAGATTCGGTCAAAAAAACAAATTGAATCAAAGACTATTCGAAATGCTATGAAAGTTTTCAAACTCTTTCTATATGTTACGAGGGAAGGTTATGAGGGATGTCCTTCAAAAAAAATCTCAAAATTAGATTCTATGAAACTTTTCGAAATGCTTGTTTCGGTCAAAAATTCCAATATATTATACACTAGTTTATACCAGTTTCGTTCAAAAAAATAAAATAAAATTGAAGACTGTTCGAAATGCTACGAAACGTTTCAGACCCTTTCTATATGTTACGAGGGAAGGTTATGATGGAAGTCCTTCAAAAAAATAAATCTCAAAATTATATTCTATGATACTTTTATAAATGCTAGTTTTGGTCAAAAATCGTAATATATAATACACTAGTTTATACTAGTTTCGGTCAAAAAAACAAATTGAATCAAAGACTATTTGAAATGCTACGAAACTTTTCAGACACTTTCTATATGTTAAGAGGGAAGTCCTCCAAAAAAATCTCAAAATTAGATTGTATGAAACTTTTCAAAATGCTAGTTTCAGTCAAAAATCGTAATTTACTATACACTATTTATACCAGTTTTGGTCAAAAAAATAAAATAAAATCGAAGACTGTTCGAAATGATACGAATCTTTCCAGACCCTTTCTATAAGTTACGAGGGAATGTTATGAGGGAAGTCCTTAAAAAAATAAATCTAAAAATTATATTCTATAAAACTTTTAGAAATAATAGTATTGGTCAAAAATCGTAATATATTATACAAATTGAATCAAAGACTATTCGAAATGCTACTAAAGTTTTCAGACCCTTCCTATATGTTACGAGGGAAGGTAATGAGGGATGTCCTTCAAAAAAAACTCAAAATTAGATTCTATGATACTTTTCGAAATGCTACAAAAATTTCCGGACCCTTTCTATATGTTACGAGGGAAGGTTATGAGGGAAGTCCTTCAAAAAAATAAATCTCAAAATTATATTCTATGATACTTTTATAAATGCTAGTTTTGGTTAAAATCGTAATATATAATACACTAGTTTATACTAGTTTCGGTCTAAAAAAACAAATTGAATCAAAGACTATTCGAAATGCTACTAAACTTTTCAGACACTTTCTATATGTTACGAGGGAAGTCTTCCAAAAAAAATCTCAAAATTAGATTCTATGAAACTTTTCGAAATGCTAGTTTCGGTCAAAAATCGTAATATATTATACATTATTTATACCAGTTTCGGCCAAAAAATAAAATAAAATCGAAGACTGTTCGAAATGCTACGCAACGTTTCAGACCCTTTCTCTATGTTACGAGGGAAGGTTGTGAGGGAAGTCCTTAAAAAAACAAATCTCAAAATTATATTCTATGAAATTTTTAGAAATGCTAGTTTTGGTCAAAAATCGTAATATATTATACACTACTTTATACTAGATTCCGTCAAAAAATTAATTGAATCAAAGACTATTCGAAATGCAACGAAACTTTTCAAACTCTTTCTATATTTTACAAGGGAAGGTTATGAGGGAAGTCCATGCAAAAAAAAATCATCTCAAAATTTGATTTGGTGAAACGTTTCGAAATGCTCGTTTCGATCAAAATATCATATATATTTTACACTAGTTTATACTATTTTAGATCAAAAAATCAAATTAAATCCAAGACTGTTTGAAATGATTCGAAACTTTTTAGATCCTTTTTATATGTTACGAGGGAAGGTTATGAGGCAAGTCCATGCAATAAAATCATCTTAAAATTAGATTCTTTGAAACGTTTCGAAATGCTAGTTTCGGTCAAAAATCGTAATATATGATACATTAGTTTATACGAGTTTTGGTCAAAAAATTAAATAAATCAAAGATTGTTCAAAATGCTACAAAACGTTTTAGATCTTTTCTATATGTTACGAGGGAAGGTTATGAGGGAACTCCATGCAAAAAATTAATCTCAAAATTAGATTATGTAAAACTTTTCAAATGACAGTTTCGATCAAAAAATCATAATATATTATAAACTACTTTATACTAGTGTCTATAAAAAAATAAAATTAAATCGAGGATTATTCGAAATGATACAAAACTTTTATAGATCCTTTCTAAATGTTACGAGGGAATGTTATGAGGGAAGTCCATCCAAAAAAATCATCTCAAAAGTAGATTATGTGAAACTTTTCGAAATGCTAGTTTCGGTGAAAAATCGTAATATATTATACACTAGTTTTGGTAAAAAAAAATTAAATTAAATCAAAGACTATTGGAAATGATAAGAAACTTCTAGATCCTTTCTATATGCTACGAGGGAAGGTGATGAGGAAAGTCCATGCAAAATATCATCTCCAAATTAGATTATGTGAAACTTTTCAAAATGTTAGTTTCGGTCATAAAATCATAATATATTATATACTAGTTTATACATGTTTCGATCAAAAAATCAAATTAAATCCATGAATGTTCGAAATGATACGAAATTTTTCAAATCCTTTCAATACGTTACTAAGGAATTCCACGGAAAAAAAATTCTCAAAATTAGATTCTATGAAACTTTTCGAAATGCTAGTTTGGATCAAAAAAATCGTAATATGTACACTTGTTTATACAATTTACAGTCAAAAAAATCAAATTAAACCGAAGACTGTTCGAGATGCTACGAAAATTATCACATCTTGTCTATATGTTACGAGGGAAGGTTATGAGGGAAGTCCCTGCAAAAAGAGCATCACAAAATTTGATTTTTTGAAACTTTTTGAAATGCTCGTTTCGGTCAAAATAGCATAATATATTATACACTAGTTTATACTATTTTAGATCAAAAAATCAAATTAAATTGAGGAATGTTCGAAATGATACGAAACTTTTCATATCCTTTCTATATGTTACAAGGGAAGGTTATGAGGGAAGCCCATGCACTAATTTCATCTCAAAATTAGATTCTATGAAACTTTTCGAAATGCTAGTTTCGGTCAATAATTGTAATATATTATACATTTGTTTATACTAGTTTCGGTCAAAAATTTAAATTAAATCTAAGACTGTTCAAAATGCTACGAAACTTTTCAAATCTTTTCTATATGTAAAGAAAGAAGGTTATGAGGGAAGTCCATGCAAAAAATTCATCTCAAAATTTTATTCTGTAAACTTTTCAAAATGATAGTTTCGATCAAAAATCTTAATATATTATAAAATAATTTATACTAGTTTCTATCAAAATATCAAATTAAATAGATGACTATTCGAAATGATACGAAACTTTTCAGATCCTTTCTAAATGTTACGAGGGAAGGTAATGAGAGAAGTCAATGCAAAAAAATTAAATCAAAATAGACTCTCAAAAATTTTTGAATTGCTAGCTTAGTTAAAAAAATCATAATATATTATACACTAGTTTATACTAGTTTCGATCAAAAAAGCAAATTAAATCGAGGACAGTTCGAAATGATACGAAAGTTTTCAGATCCTTTCTATATGTTATGAGGGAAGTCCATGCAAAAAATTATTTCAAAATTAGATTCTTTAAAAGTTTTCGAAATGATAGTTTCGGTCAAAAAATCGAAATATATTACACACTAGTTTATACAAGTTTCGGTCAAAAATATCAAATAAAACCCAAGTGTGTTCGAAATGCTACAAAAATTTCAGATCCTTCCTATATGTTACGAGGCAAGGTTTTGAGGGAATTCCATGCAAAATAAATGTTCTCAAAATTTGATTTTGTGAAACTTTTCGAAATGCTCATTTCGGTTAAAATATCATAATATATTATACACTAGTTTATACTATTTTAGATCAAAAAATCAAATTAAATCCAGGACTGTTTGAAATAATTCGAAACTTTTCAGATCCTTTCTATATGTTACGAGGGAAGGTTATGAGGGAAGTCCAAGCAATAAAATCATTTAAAAATTAGATTCTTAAAAACTTTTCGAAATGCTAGTTTTGGTCAAAAATCGTAATATATGTTACATTAGTTTACACTAGTTTTGGTCAAAAAATTAAATTAAATCAAAAACTATAAGAAATGCTTCAAAACTGTTCAGATCTTTTCTATATGTTACGAGGGAAGGATATGAGGGAAGTCCATGCAAAAAATTAATCTCAAAATTAGATTATGTAAAACTTTTCAAATGATAGTTACGATCAAAAAATCATAATATATTATAAACTAATTTATATTAGTTTCTATCAAAATATCAAATTAAATTGATGACTATTCAAAATGATACAAAACTTTTCAGATCCTTTCTAAAGTTTACGTGTGAAGCTTATGAGGAAAGTCCATCCAAAAAAATCATCTCAAAATAAGATTCTATTAAACTTTTCTAAAGGATAGTTCTCTAAAAAATTGTAATATATTATATATGTTTCGGTCAAAAAAAAAACCAAATACGGTTGGAAATGCTACAAAAATTTCAGATCCTTCCTATATGTTATGAGGGAAGGTTATAATGGAAGTCCATGCAACAAAAAAAATCTCAAAATTCAAATTTGTGAAACTTTTCGAAATACTCGTTTCGGTCAGAATATCATAATAAATTATATATTAGTTTATACTATTTTAGATCAAAAAATCAAATTAAATCCAGGACTATTTGAAAAGATTCGAAAATTTACAAATCCTTTTTATATGTTACGAGGGAAGGTTTTGAGGGAAGTCCATGCAATAAAATCTTCTCAGAATTAGATTCTTTGAAAGTTTTCGAATTGCTAGTTTCAGTCAAAAATTGTAATATATGATACATTAGATTATACGAGTTTTGGTAAAAAAAATTAAATTAAATCAAAGATTGCTCAAAATGCTACAAAACATTTGAGATCTTTTCTATATGTTAAGAGGGAAGGTTATGAGGGAAGTCCATGCAAAACATTAATCTCAAAATTAGATTATTTAAAAAAAATTCAAAATGATAGTTTCGATCAAAAAATCATAATATATTATAAACCAATTTATACTAGTGTCTATAAAAAAATCAAATTAAATCGATGATTGTTCGAAATGATACAAAACTTTTCAGATCCTATCTAAATGTTAAGTGTAACACCCTTCTACCCCAACACGAAATAATTAAATAATATCAGAGAAAATCAACAAGAAGGGTATAACATTAAATCATAAATCAACATACAGTGTCATGTCCCGTAACACGGGTTAATCAACATCCTGAACATATATATATATATATATATATATATATATATATATATATATATATATATATATATATATATATATATATATATATATATATATAACCTTTCGCAGCGGAATTCAAACTCTAAAATTCAAATCAAAAATCGTTCCTCAAATCAAAATAATTCATCTGAAGTTAACATCATGAAGTAAGAAATATTCTCAATTGAAAAACATAACTAAAAATTAAAAAGTATTCAAAACAAATCCCGGTGTTACATGATATAGAGCAGGACACATTCACTCCATACCACTACTAAAGGAAACTACGGTACGCTCTGAGACTCTGAAAAACTCCTCTTGCATTGTAATGCTAATCTTTCTCATCTGCAAGTTACCCACAAAAGAGGCAATGTTTCCAAGCAGGCAGGATGAGTAATCATAATATATCATAAACATACAAGAATATGGAATACAAATAAATTAGAACAGCATATCATACGTCATCGACAATAAAATTCAGCAACAACCACACAGTCAGGAATTCATCATAAAAATTCAGCAACATAATACCATCGTGAAATTCATCCAGAAGTATGCAACTCTAATCATCATGATATATAATTATGCATGTGGTACCAATTCATCGTGAGATGGATACATGACCATCAACCTTCCACAAGGGAGCACGTCGTAATCATCGAGAAACTCCAATCCACACAATGGGATTGAAGCTATAAATAGGCCGAAGCTCCATCGTGAATGTTATGAAATGCAATGATGCACTACATCGAAAAATTCATCAAAATAACTCGCATCATTCATTTCACATCAGAAATCAAACATTAAATATTCATCTATTTCATCATGAAAATACATAGGAACTTCAGTTTGTTAACAACCCCATCTTACCGAGACTTAACTCAAACCCGATAAAAATTATGAAACAATTTACAAGATTATTTCAAATTTCAGTTCTGGAAATTATCTCATTCTGCTCACTTTTATTCATCAAAATAAAGTTCAGTTTATGCTCTTTCTGACGCTTCAAACGGAATACGAAACGGACTCACGGTTTAAAAGTTATGGATTTTTCAAGAATTAAAATTTGTCACCCAAACAGTGTTAACCGGTTAACCATATCGTTAACTAGTTAACACCTGCACATTTCAGAAAAACACCCAAAATTTGCAATGGTTAACCGGTTAACCATTTTGTTAACTGGTTAACACACGTCTGATAACAGAATTCTGCTACTTTGTACAGACTGTTCAAAAATCACAATTTTTCCAATACGGTTGCATCTTATTTCATCTCAAAATCATTCCAATACATCTAACAAAACACCATAACATCAGAACAATCATTTATACCATCATTTATAGGATTCAACACATTTTTCTAACTCTATTTCATCAAGATTTCACTCATAACTCAACCTAACCTAAAATCCCAAAAATCTCATTAAACTCATACAATCTAACCTATTCATAATCCAAATCCTATACCTTTACAATAGATTATAAAAACTCCCCATACCTTAGAGAATTTCTCCGCTTTACACTCTTCTCGGGGGTTCTCCACAACCTCCTGACTCTGAGCTTCCTCTTTCTTCAGAGCACTTCACCAAACACGATAGTAAACAAAATGAGAAAACTGATAGTGTATTCCTTTTTACCAAAACACATTCCAGTTTAGTCTTTTCCCTCTTTACCCTCATATATTCACAAAAGGACCACCTTACCCTTTTTCCTTTAATATATTTTTAATGATAATAATGAAATAGTATAATAAAACACTATTTATCCTTATTATATAAAAATACTCTTTTTCTCCAAAATTCTCTAATTAATCCAAACTCTTCAATTTTTCTAAATTAATTAAATAAATGACTAAATAATTAAATTTAGATTTTCGGGGCGTTACAACTCTCCCATACTTAAAGAATTTTCGTCCTCGAAAATTACCTGAAGTAAACAGAGTCAGATACGACTCCTTCATTTGATCCTCTCGCTCCCAGGTCCAACTTTCTTCAGCTGGTCCACCCCACAACACCTTCACTAAAGCAATCTCTTTACCTCGCAGTCTCTTCAATTCTCTGCCATCTATTCTTACTGGTAAAGTTTCAATTGTCAGATTATCCTTTACATGTGATGGATCCGGAATGTACTTCCTCAACTACGACACATGGAATACATCATGCAAATTCGCAAGTGATGGTGGTAAAGCCACTCGATAGGAAACATATCCTATCCTTTGCATAATCTGATACGGACCGACAAAACGTGGAGTGAGCTTTCTAGACTTCAAAGCCCTTCCCACACCAGTCATAGGAGTAACCCTCATGAACATGTGATCTCCCTCTTGGAACTCAAGTTCCTTCCTTCTCTTATCATGATAAATCTTCTGACGACTCTGCGACATCTTCATCCTTTCTCTAATCATTCTTATCGTCCCAGTTGTCTCTTGGACAATCTCAGGCCCAAGCACCAAATTCTCCCTTGATTCATACCAACACAATGGAGTATGACAACATCTACCATACAATGCTTCATATGGAGCCATTCCAATACTAGCATGAAAATTGTTGTTGTATGTAAACTCAATCAACAGCAAGAAATGTGCCGACTTAGTTAACCGGTCAATAATTACCCAAATCGAACCATTACCTCTTGTAGTCTTAGGTAACCCGGACACAAAATCCATGGAAATGCTATCCCATTTCCACTCAGGCACATTCAATGGTTGCATCATACCTGAAGGTCTCTGATGTTCAATCTTTGACTTCTGGCATGTTGAACAAGTATAAACAAATTCAGCAACATTTTTCTTCATACCCGGCCACCAAAACAACCTACACAAGTCCTGATACATCTTCGTAGCGCTAGGATGAATACTCGATCGACTCTTATGTCCTTCTTCCAAAATACTCTTTTTAATTTCCAGAACATCAGGAACACATACTCTACCTGGGAACCTCAAAACTCCCCCCTCATTGATTCGGAAGTCACCTCAATTACCTTGACTAACCAATATCAATTGATCAACCAATTTCATATCAGATTTTTGACCCTCACGAATCTCTCCCAGAATCTCACTAGTCAGTTTTTAACATGCACAGCCTCACACTATCCGTAGTAGTTTCACACAACAAACTCATATCTATGAATTGCTCAATCATTTCCAGTTCTCTCACCATAAGCATCGAAATATTCAATGACTTCCTACTCAAAGCATCAGCCACCACATTTGCCTTATCAGGATGGTAATTCAAATCAAAGTCAAACTCCTTTAATAATTCAAGCCACCGCCTCTGCCTCATATTTAACTCCTTCTGATCAAACAGATACTTTAAATTCTTGTGATCACTGAATACCTCAAATTTCGAACCGAACAAGTAGTGCCTCCAAATCTTAAGCACAAATACTACAGTTGCCAACTCTAAGTCATGAGTAGGATAGTTTCTCTCATGAACTCTTAACTGTCTAGAAGCATAAGCAACAACTTTATTATCTTGCATCAAAACTCCACCAAGACCCATCTTGGAAGCATCATAATAGACTATAAAGGACTCGTCGGGATTTGGCCAAACTAACATTGTTGCGGTCGTTAACCTTTTCTTCAGTTCTAAGAAACTCTCTTCACAAGCCACATCCCACACATACGCTTGACCTTTCCTAGTCAATTGCGTCAACGGTAAAGCTAACTTGGAAAAACCTTCAATGAACTTACGATAGTAACCCGTCAACCTAAGAAAACTATATATTTCCATAGCCGACTTCGGAGTCTCCCACTGTGATACTGCATCAATCTTCGAAGGATCTACAGAAATCCCACCACTTGAAATTACATGGCCGAGGAAACTCGCTTCCTTCACCCAGAACTCGCACTTGGATAATTTAGCAAACAATTTATTTTCTCTCAACACCAGTAACACAACCTTCAAATGCTCGGTATGTTCCTCTTCTGAATTAGAATACACCAAGATGTAATCTATGAAAACCACCACGAATTTATCAAGGTACTCATGAAATATCTTGTTCACATACTCCATAAACACACCAGGTGAATTAGAAACACAAAACGGCATCACCGTATACTCGTAATGCCCATACCTCGTCCTGAAAGCTGTCTTTGGAATATCATCAGCTTTAACTCGAATCTGGTGATATCCAGACCTCAGATCAATCTTACTGAATACACATGCACCTACTAGTTGATCCATCAAATCATCAATTCTCAGAAGTGGATACTTATTCTTGATAGTTACCTTATTCAACTATCGGTAATCAACACACAACCTCATACCACCATCCTTCTTCTTAACAAGCAATACCAGAGCACCCCAAGGAGAAACACTGGGTCTAATGAACCTTTTCTCTAACAATTCTTCTAATTGCTTCTTCAATTCATTCAACTCTGAAATACACATTCTATAAGGAGCCATCGAGACAGGACTCGTACCCAATACTAAGTCCATAGAAAAATCAAACTCGCGTTCAGGAGGTAAGTCACTTATATAATCGGGAAACACATCATGAAATTCACAAACCACAGGCAACTCTGCACTACCGGTTTTGTCATCAACTTGCAATGACGCAAACACTGTAAACATCAAAGCTTCATCTGAAACAAGTTCATCCACTTGCCTAGCAGATAAGAACATCAACTCGCCAATCTTGCTCAATTCAGGGAACCTCGCTGTCTTGCTATAACAGTTAATATGAACGTAATTTAATTCCAACCAGTTCATACCGAGAATAACATTGATTTGGTGCAAAGGTAGGCACACCAAATCCATCAAGAAATCCTTCTCAAAAATTGTCAGAGGACATTTCAAACAAACAAGCATGGTAGTCACAGAACCATTAGCAACGGACTCTATTATCATATTACTATTCATATTAGACAGCTTTAAACCAAATCTATTAGCATACTCAAGGGATATAAATGAATGTTTTGCTCCAGTATCAATATTAGCAATCAACTCAGAATTATTAATAAAACAGGTACCTCTAATCAAGTTGTCTTTCTTCGGAGCATCTGAACCAGCTAGAGCAAAAAATCTCCCAGCATTCTGAGTAGCCGCAGCAGCCTTCTTTGGTTTCTAGAATTGGGTGCTGATATGCCCCTGTTCACCACAATTATAACAGATTGGACCTTCATTAGTACAATCACTCATCTTATGCCCAAGCTTGCCCCATAGATAGCACTTCAAAACTTTAGCGGTACACACATCGGCTTTATGACCTGCTTCGCCACATTTGTAACACTTAAAAGGTACATTAGCAGCTCCCCTACTTTGCTTCTTCTCATCCGATGCCTTCTGCTTCCCCTTATCACCAGTAGTCACATACGGCTTCCCTCTAAACTAACCCTTGTGTTTCTTCTCACTCGGCTATTTATAATGAGCAGAGCAAGCTCGGCTATCCTCATCTGAAATAGGACTCTTGTCTACAAACTCTGCATACCTGTGAATATGTTGGCATCCAATTCCTTGCTTGATCTCAGGTCTCAGTCCGTTTTCAAACTTAAGACACTTAGAAAGTTTAGCATCGGCCCTGTTGTAATGAGGACAAAACTTCACAAGCCTCTCAAACTTGGCAGCATACTCCGTCACAGTCATGTTCCCTTGTTTCAGTTCAAGGAACTCTACCTCCAACTTACCACGAGCATCTTCAGGAAAATACTTCTTAAGGAACTCTGCCTTAAACACAGTCCAAGTCACTACAGCACCCTCATCCTCCAGACACAGACGGGTATTGTCCCACCAGTCTTCAGCTTCCTCGGATAACATATGAGTCCCGAGCTGCACTTTCAGCGCGTCAGCGCATGCCATCACTCTGAAAATCTTCTCAATCGCCTTGAGCCACTTCTGCGCGCTCTTTGGGTCATGAGTTCCTTCAAACACAGGTGGATTATTCCTCTGAAACTTCTCCAATGCACGAAACTCATCCTACGCATTATTCTGAGTAGTTGTTTGAGCAAGAGTTGCAATAGCATCAGCGAGAGCACGTGTGTTGTTTCCAACCATTCTGCAAAACACTCATAACATCAGAAAAGATTACTCGTTAATAAATAACGACCGACACACACTGACAACTACAAAACTTGACCAGACAGACCGACCTGCTCTGATACCACTAATGTAACACCCTTCTACCCCAATACAAAATAATTAAATAATATCAGAGAAAATCAACAAGAAAGGTATCACATTTCATCATAAATCAACATACAGTGTCATGTCCCGTAACACGGGTTAATCAACATCCATATATATATATATATATATATATATATATATATATATATATATATATATATATATATATATATATATATATATATATATATATATATATATATATATATATATATATATATATATATATATATATATATATATATATATATATATATATATATATATATAACCTTTCGTAGCGGAATTCAAACTCTAAAATTCAAATCATAAATCTTTCCTCAAATCAAAATAATTCATCCAAAGTTAACATCATGAAGTAAGAAATATTCTCAATTGAAAAACATAACTAAAAGTCAAAAGGTATTCAAAACCCATCCCGGTGTTACATGACACAGAGCAGGACACGTTCACTCCAGACCACTACTAAAGGAAACTACGGTACGCTCCGAGACTCTGAAAAACTCCTCTTGCATTGTAATGCTAATCTTTCTCATCTGCAAGTTACCCACAAAAGAGGCAATGTTTCCAAGCAGGCAGGGTGAGTAATCATAATATATCATAAACATACAAGAATATGAAATATAAATAAATTAGAACAACATATCATATGTCATCGACAATAAAATTCAGCAACAGCCACACAGTCAGGAATTCATCATAAAAATTCAGCAACACAATACCATCGTGAAATTCATCCAGAAGTATGCAACTCTAATCATCATGATATGCAATTATGCATGTCGTACCAATTCATCGTGAGATGGATACATGACCATCAACCCTCCACAAGGGAGCACATCGTAATCATCGAGAAACTCCAATCCACACAATGGGATTGAGGCTATAAATAGGCTGAAGCCCCATCGTGAATGTTATGAAATGCAATGATGCGCTACATCGAAAAATTCATCAAAATAACTCGCATTGTTCATTTCACATCAGAAATCAAACATTAAATATTCATATATTTCATCATGAAAATACACAGGAACTTCAGTTTGTTAACAACCTCATCTCATTGAGACTTAACTCAAACCCGATAAAAATTATGAAATAATTTACACAGTTATTTCAAATTTCAGTTCTAGAAATTATCTCATTCTACTCATTTTTATTCATCAAAGTAAAGTTCATTTTATGCTCTTTCCGACGCTTCAAACGGAATGCGAAATGGACTCACGGTTTAAAAGTTACGGATTTTTCAAGAATTAAAATTTGCCACCCAAACAGTGTTAACCGGTTAACCATGTCGTTAACCGGTTAACGCCTGCATGTTTCAGAAAAACACCCAAAATTTGCAATGGTTAACCGGTTAACCATTTCGTTAACTGGTTAACGCACGTCTGATAGCAGAATTCTGCTACTTCGTACAGACTGTTCAAAAATCCCAAAAATCCCAATTTTTCCAATACGGTTTCACTTATTTCACCTTAAAATCATTCCAATACATCAAACAAAACACCATAATATCAGAACAATCATATATACCATCAATTATAGGATTCAACACATTTTTCTAACTCTATTTCATCAAGATTTCACTCATAACTCAACCTAACCTAAAATCCCAAAAATCTCATAAAACTCATACAATCTAACCTATTCATAATCCAAATCCTATACCTTTACAATAGATTATAAAAACTCCCCATACCTTAGAGAATTTCGCTGCTTTACACTTTTCTCTGGGGTTCTCCACGGCCTCCTGACTCTGAGCTTCCTCTTTCTTCAGAGCACTTCACCAAACACGATAGTAAACAAAATGAGAAAACTGATCGTGTATTCCTTTTTACCAAAACACATTCCAGTTGAGTCTTTTCCCTCTTTACCCTCATATATTCACAAAAGGACCACCTTACCCTTTTTCCTTTAATATATTTTTAATAATAATAATAAAATAGTATAATAAAATACTACTTATCCTTATTATATAAAAATACTATTTTTCTCTAAAATTCTCTAATTAATCCAAACTCTTCAATTTTTCTAAATTAATTAAATAAATGACTAAATAATTAAATTTAGATTTTTGGGGCGTTACATTAAGAGGGAAGGTTTTGAGGAAAGTCCATCCAAAAAAAATCATCTCAAAATTAGATTCTATGAAACTTTTCGAAATGCTAGTTTCGGTGAAAAATCATAATATATTATACACTAGTTTTGGTGAAAAAACAAATTAATCAAAGACTATTCAAAATGATAAGAAACTTTTCAGATCCTTTTTATATGCTATGAGGGAAGGTGATGAGGAATGTCCATGCAAAAAAATCATCTCAAAATAAGATTATGTGAATCTTTTCAAAATGTTAGTTTCGGTCATAAAATCATAATATATTATACATTAGTTTAAACTTGTTTCGATCAAAAATCAAATTAAATCCATGAATGTTCGAAATGATACGAAAGTTTTCAAATCCTTTCAATATGTTACGAGGGAATTCCACGTAAAAAAAAATCATCACCAAATTAAATTCTATGAAACTTTTTGAAATGCTAGTTACGATAAAAAAAAATCGTAATATATACACTTGTTTATACAAGTTTCAGTCAAAAAAATCAAATTAAACCGAAGACTGTTCGAAATGCTACAAAAAATTTCAAATCATTTCAATATGTTACGAGGGAAAGTTATGAGGGAAGTCCCTGCAAAAAAAAATCATCTCAAAATATTATTTTGGGAAGCTTTTCGAAATGCTCGTTTCGGTCAAAATATCATAATATAGTATACATTAGTTTATACTATTTTAGATCTAAAAATCATATTAAATTGAGGACTGTTTGAAATGATACGAAACTTTCCATATCCTTTCTATATCTTACGAGGGAAGGTTATAAAGGAAGTCCATGCAATAAAATCTTCTCAAAATTAGATTATATGAAACTTTTCGAAATGCTAGTTTCGGTCAAAAATCATTATATATTATACTTTAGTTTATACTAGTTTCGGTCAAAAAATTAAATTATATCTAAGACTGTTCAAAATGCTACAAAACTTTTTAGATATTTTCTATATGTTAAGAGAGAAGGTTATGAGCGAAGTTCATGCAAACAAAATCATCTTAAAAATTTATTCTGTAAGGTTTTCAAAATGATAGTTTCGATCAAAAATCATAATATATTATAAACTAATTTATACTAGTTTCTATAAAAATATCAAATTAAATCGATGACTATTCGAAATGATACGAAACTTTTCAGATCATTTCTAAATGCTACGTGGGAAGGTATTCAAGGAAGTCCATGCAAAAAAACATCTCAAAATTTGAAACATTAAAACTTTTCGAATTACTTGTTTCGTTCAAAAAATCATATTATACTATAAACTAGTTTATACTAGTTTTGATCAAAAAATCAAATTAAATCGAGGACAAATCGAAATGATATGAAAGTTTTCAGATCTTTTCTATATGTTACGATGGGAGAATATGAGGGAAGTCCATGCAAAAAAAAATTATCTCAAAATTAGATTATATTAAACATGAAACTTTTCGAAATGCTAGTTTCGGTCAAAAAATTGTAATATATTATACACTAGTTAATACCAATTTCGGTCAAAAAACTAAAATTAAATCGAAGACTATTTGAAATGCTACAAAAATTTCATATATTTCCTGTATGTTACAAGGGAAAGTTATGAGGGAAGTCCATGCCAAAAAAATCATCTCAAAATTTGATTTTGTGAAACTTTTCGAAATGTTCGTTTCAGTCAAAATATCATAATATATTATACACTATTTTAGTCTATTTTAAATCAAAAATCAAATTAAATCAAAGACTGTTTGAAATGATTCAAAACTTTTCAGATCCTTTCTATATGTTACAAGGGAAGGTTATAAGGAAAGTCCATCCAAAAAAATCATCTCAAAATTAGACTCTATGAAACTTTTCGAAAGGATAGTTTCTATCAAAAATCATAATATATTATACACTAGTTTTGGTGAAAATATCTAATTAAATCAAAGACTAATCGAAATGAGAAGAAACTTTTCAGATCATTTATATATGTTACGAGGGAAGATGATGAGAAATGTTCATGCAAAAAATCTTCTCAAAATTAGATTATGTGAAACTTTTCGAAATTTAGTTTCAGTCATAAAATCATAATATATTATACACTAGTTTATACTAGTTTCGATCAAAAAATTAAATTAAATTGAGGATTGTTCGAAATGATACGAAAGTTTTCAGATCCTTTCTATATGTTACGAGGGAATTCAACGTAAGAAAATTATCTCAAAATTAGATTCTATGAAAATTTTCGAAATGCTAGTTTTTTCAAAAAAATCGTAATATATTATACACTAGTTTATACAAGTTTCGATCAAAAAATTCAAATTAAATTGAAGGTTGTTCGAAATGCTACAAAAATTTCAGATCCTCCCTATATGTTACGAGGGAAGCTTATGAGGAAAGTCCATGCAAAACAATCATCTCAAAATTTGATTTTGTGAAACTTTTCGAAATGCTCGTTTCGGTCAAAGTATCATAATATATTATACACTAGTTTATACTATTTTAAATCAAATTAAATCAAAGACTATTCGAAATGATTTGAAATGTTTATGATCCTTTATATATGTTACAAGGGTGGACATGCAATAAAATCATCTCAAAATTAGATTCTTTGAAACTTTTCGAAATGCTAGTTTCGGTCAAAATCGTAATATATGATACATTAGTTTATACTAGCTTCGGTAAAAAAATACTAAATCAAAGACTGTTCGAAATGCTACAAAATATTTCAGATCTTTTCTATATGTTACGAGGGAAGGTTATGAGGGAAGTCCATGCAAAAAAAATCATTATAAAATTAGATTATGTAAAACTTTTCAAAATAATAGTTTCGATCAAAAAATCATAATATATTAAAACTAATTTATACTAGTGTCTATCAAAAAATCAAATTAAATCAAGGACTGTTTGAAATGATACGAAACTTTTTAGATCCTTTCTAAATGTTAAGAGGGGAGGTTATGAGGAAAGTTCATCCAAAAAAATCATCTCAAAATTAGATTCTATGAAACTTTTCGAAAGGATAGTTTTTGTCAAAAATCGTAATATATTATACACTAGGTTTGGTGAAAAAATCTAATTAAATCAAAGACTAATCGAAATGAGAAGAAACTGTTCATATCATTTCTATATGTTACGAGGAAAGGTGATGAGGAAAGTCCATCTCAAAATTAGATTATGTGAAACTTTTCGAAATGTTAGTTTTTGTCATAAAATCATAATAAATTATACACTAGTTTATACTAGTTTCGATAATAAAAATTAAATTAAATCAAAGATTGTTCGAAATGATACGAAAGTTTACAGATCATTTCTATATGTTACGAGAGAATTTCACGCAAGAAAATTATCTCAAAATTAGATTCTATGAAACTTTTCAAAATGCTAGTTTCGGTCAAAAATTCATAATATATTATACACTACTTTATACAAGTTTCGGTCAAAAAAATCAAATTAAATCGAAGATTGTTCGAAATGCTACGAAAATTTCAGATCTTTTCTATATGTTATAAGAGAAGATTATGAAGGAAAGTTCATGCAAAAAAATTATCTCAAAATTTGATTTTGTGAAACTTTTCAAAATGCTCGTTTCGGTAAAAATATCATGATATATTATACACTAGTTTATACTATTTTAGATCAAAAAATTAAATTAAATTGAGGAATGTTCTAAATGATACGAAATTTTTCAGATCTTTTCTATATGTTACGAGGGAAGGTTATGAGGGAATTTCATACAAAAAATTCATCTCAAAATTAAATTATGTAAAAAAATTCACAATGATAGTTTCAATCAAAAAATCATAATATATTATAAACTAACTTCTCAATAAATCTTGGACATATTTGTTATTGACTTAAATCCTGCAATACAGTTCAGGATGTCGTATCTTGTTGTTATGACATCTTCTTCGACTTATTTAATCTGCACGGATTCTTTATCTTCAGTTTTCTTATGTTTATCTAAAATTTCGTCAAACCTCATATGCTTTCAAGTTAATTTTCCCTGTATTAATTATCTGAGTTGGAAGCCTCCTTGTGGTATATGATATTTATATGGTGATGGTGGGTTTTATTTCTCACTAGAGATCTTACATCTCTTTTGAAATTTTTATTTCCTTTTGTGTGGTATCTAGCATTGTATGGTGTATCTCCATGATTTGGCACTTAGTAGTATGGTTGATATGGAATACCAAAAACTGACTTATTTAATAAAGTCTCGTGTCATGTACCATTAGTTCTCATATAAGTACGTTATATGTAACTGTAATACACATTTCACTTATAGTCCAAATACTTTTATTCTTTGAGATGCATCTATAGTTAACTATTTGTAATCACTATAATAGTATATTTTTATATATCATTGAGCTCAAGACGTGGTATTAATCAAATATGAGTTAATTTTTCACTAACGATAATTAATTAGATATAGCCTTGTATCACATCCCTAATGATACCTTCAACATCATATCAATGTCGATCATTTTGTTAAATAATTGCATGATATTTCTACTTTAATCATTTTAAATGTTTAAACACTCACATAATCAAATATCACAAACCATGGATGGCTATAGAGTAATTTTTTTATAAGCAAGATATATTGATAAAGCGAAAACTAAGGGTTCTCGAACCTGTTTACAAAAGAGCGAGACTCCGCTCGATAAAAAAGATTGCACTCCAATTGACTCTTAAAATAAATAAAACAAAGGTAATTTACTACATTCATAAAAGCTACAATTGAAATGTGTAATATTCCCTACAAATGATCATCTCCAAACTAAGGTCTTAATATTCCAAATCATGTCAAAAATATTCCAAAAAAAATTCTTAAAGTTGATTTCATTCCTAAGCAAATGCAATTCATTCTCCCTTTCTTCACCTTCTTTTTTCCAAGTAAACACCAAAATAAGAACTCTCTTTTATATTAATAAAGCTACAAAATTCAACACCAATCTAATCGGCAATGTCCCTCCAAACCAAAATTACTATATGACAATTCAAGACAATGTGATCAACTGTTTCGTTAACATTGCCACAAAAAACACAAAGAGAATTGCCATTAGAGGGGAGACAATTTCTAGAAGAGAGAGCAACTTTAGTAGGAAGCTTTGAATAAAACATTTTCTTAGGAATATACATTTTCCAAACCAAACTTAAAGCTTCATCAAAATTATTATAAGAATCAAACGGAATGCGAAACATATCTGTAATTTGTCGAAAACTAACCACCAAAAAAGCCTTCGAAGCTCCGGAATTCCAACGCGGAATATCTGGAGCAAGCGAGCACAGAATGACGCCACCAAGGGCTGCTGCCAGCGCCTGGAAATCGGCAGAAGTTGTTGCCGTTAACGGTTCGACGACACCAAAATTCCCCAACTCCCAAATACCTCTTCTCCAACCCCCATACAAATAACGGAAACATGTTTAAGATGGGAGGCGAAATAAAAAATCTCGATATTTCTCTCTAAAACAAATATCACCCATTTTCTAACAAACAACCATTTTTAACCACTCACCATTTTCTATTAAACCATTTAATAACAAACAATTGGATTTAATTTTTCGCTTCTTTTACATACACACAACACAATTTATATAATATAAGAAGCATGTAAAATAACAATAAACATGATCAACAAATTAATATACTCAAAACAATCATGATCATAAACTTATTACCATATTCAACATGTATCTTATCGATGGTTAATTCAATCATCTTAATCTTAAACATGTAACAAAATTAAATCTAAACTGTTATAATTAATTTTAATTCTCATAGACATTTTTATTCCACATGACATACAAAACATACATTCATACACTTGAAATTGATTATACAATTATCAAACATTTGAATGATATTTGTCAACACTTTATCATTTATCCCTTTATCTAATTTGAATCTTCAAAGGGGTGTTAAACGAATTCTTTGAGAAGACAAAAAGATATGAATTATATTAGTTCTTATAGAGATGAAAAACGAACATGTTCCCGCTTCATTTCGACTCGTCCTGCAAAAATCTTCAGAAAAATAAAGTGGGGCGAACATAATTAAGGGTGTAGACTAAAACCTTGGTCCTTCTAGAAAAAAATGAGGGTGGGCCAGTTGGCACATCACCTTTAAAATATAAATTATAAAAATTCATGTTAATGGTCACGCCCACAAAAGGCGTAAAAAAAAACAGGACAGTGCAAGACAGGATGAACGTGTTAAAAGCTGTAAGTATAAAATCTTGGTCATTCTTGAAAAAGATACGGGTAAAACAAGCATGTCTGATAGGTCCGATCCGTTTTTTCATCTTTAGTTCTTTGTGTTTGAGAAATATAAGATACGGGTCATTTGAACCAAGAAATATCACAGTGATCTTTATAATCAGTTTGATTACATTAAAAATCTTTTATGGTGAAGGGATTGGACATAACTTCAAGTCAAGAGGGTGAATTAGTATAAACTATGTGTGTGAGTCTCTCTTCTCTTATCTCTTTACCTTATAGTATTTATGATTGACTTCAGCTTCAATTAAAACATTCTTAAAAAGATTTAATTTGTCAAAAAAATTCAACCTCATTCCTATTTCTTGTATTGTTTTTCAACTTCAGTGTATTTTGTACAACGTTGATGAGATTGAGTTATATGTTAAAAATAACGAGAGAAAATTTAAGAAATTATGAATAAAATTGATTACAAGATAACACAATCAAAGTTTTATATTGTGGTTAACGATAAAACACAATCAAAGTTTTATATTATGACTATAAAATCATATTTTTCCATAATTTACTAAAAACCTAGATTTAATTTCAAAAAGAATGAGATAGATAACAAATAGTTCAAATACATGTGTATTTTCTTATTTTGGATATGTGAAATAGTGATGTTTAGCCATAGCTTAATCTATAAATACCTCAAGCGTCTAACGATAACTCTTTTCTTAAAAATAACCATTTTTTTCAATTAGTATACTAAAATAACCACTCTTTCAAATAAATTATCAAAGTAACTATTTTTCAAACGGACTTAAAAGGAATAGTCACTCAAAGTGGCGCATGCACTATAATAGACTTTTACCGTAAGTACAACAAATTTTATGTCACAAAATTAGACTTTTATCTATGGTAAAGTGTTGTTAAGTTTCAAATTAGAGATATATTTCATATCATTTGATGGCACTTTACAATGTTTTTTTGTTTAAATCGATTATTTAATCGTCGTTTTTAGTGTAAATACGTAATTTGTCGTTTTCACTTTTCATTTTCTGTATTATGATGTTTTCTTGTCTTTTGTAGGTTTTTTATGCTTAAGTGAATGTTTAAAGCCCGTGGATGAAGAAGGAGCGTGAAAAGAGCAAAAACGTGGATTTTGGGAAGTGCTAGCGCGCTAAGCACCCTCTCAGTGTGCTCTCAGCGCACTTAAGTCAGTAGTTTCTGGTCTTTGGGCGCTTGCAGCCCTCTGCGAGCTCGCTAAGCGTGATAGGACCTTAAACCGCCTTAGAAACTGAGGCACTAAACGTGCTTTGTAGCCGCTTAGCGCCCTCCCTATTTTTGGCAGATTTTACCACTTCTATAAATATCTCCCTTAAGATATTTTTAAGGCACAATCCTCATTTTCACATATTTTACATTTTATATCAGATCAGATCTTTAGGGTTTGAAGAGAAATTTTTCTTAAAGCATCAAGGATCAATACTTTACCGCATCAACTTTCGATTTTTCGACTTTTGATGCTCGTACAACTTCTTTCCTTTCTTGCAACACAAGCTACCATGAAAATGGTTTGCTAAGTTCTCTCTTGTGTCAAGATTAGAGGTAGTTAATCTTTCTATTATGTATTTATTTTTATCTTTTGTATGTGAACAAGGTTATGTTTAATATATGATGAAGTAATTTGTGTTTCTTGGAATTTTATGGTTTGGTTTGAGCTAGAAATAGGATTTCTAAACCTTGATCTAATTGCTTCATCTATTAATGATCAAGTGCCAGAAATGGACTTATGAATAAATATCCGTTGTGTATTGAACTTCACGATTATTGTATTGATTGGTAATGCAAGAGAGTGATTATCGATCGGTACAATAACTCTCACGATATAGAGACCGGGAGGATACGTATTGAGAGGGTACGTGATTATATTAACTGTAATCGTGTTCATATACTAGATTGATATAATATATTTGAAAAGGATTAGCAAACTCTAATCTTGGCATATCTTTTATGAAAATAAACAAATTCTTTTATTTACAAGCATTGCTACCAAAATAAGTGGCACCCATATGATACTGAACAAAACAACTTTAAAAAATTTCGATTATAATCTTTGAACTATTGAACGGCGAGATATCTTTACAATCCTTGTGGTGACGATAACAAAAATCCTCCACTCTAATACTCTTCCAACAAGTGTCGTAGGTATAAGTATTTCAGGATATACCTACGGTAAATAGATTTTTACATATGGATTTTAACTGTCACTATGAGCATGCACCAATTTTATATAGTACATGCGCAAATTTGAGTGACTACTCCTTTTACGTTCAATTTCTTTTATTGAAAAATTATTACTTTGATAATTTATTTGAAACGATGTTTATTTTGATATGTAAATTAAAAAAGGTGGTTATTTAAAAAAATCGTCTAACAACGATGTATATACATATTTGCTAATTTCATACTCCTTATTTGATGACATGATTGGTATGTTAGATCACTCGATCCAAACATACTCTTGAATCGATAGGTCCGAATATACTCGTCTTTTAAATTATTTAATGAAAAATCAAATATCATACATTAGATCAAATAAGAGGAAAAACCTAATTGAACAAATTTAAAGAAGTACACTATCTCAATGTTGTTCAAAGTTTTGTTTTCATTTAAAACTCAAACATAACAAAATGGTCCAAACAACCTATGAACTATTCTCATCATAATTAGCAAGATTCCAAATACCACCTATGTCTTGAACATTTGTTTTTACTTCTTTTGGTTCCTTCCGTCATTGGACATTCTCATGGGGCTGGAAAACCTACATCAACATGCTTTAAATTCAAAAACTATTTCTTCCTTCATTACAAGAAATTAGACACTTTTTTCCACTTATAGTATATGTATATTTGACATCTACTTTTACCTATAGTAATTCGATATCGATTCTAGACCCGAGTAATTAAGTGGAGTCTATGTAAACTGATTCAATACAAGAATTATTAACATCGAAATAATTCAAAATATGATAGTAATTTTGAAGGGTTTGGTTGGAAAAAGAAACATCTTTCTATATACATTTGGCATTTCTATTCTCATCCTCTAATGAATGGTTTCCTTAAAGTGCAAACAATGATATAAAATCCAAATTCTTCTTTCACTATATATGTGAAGTGAGAATTGAAAATAATGTGAAGTTTATTTCTTAAGGTCCCCACTATTACAACTTGTAGTTAAGATCATCAAGATTGGGAAGCATAGAAAATAAAGAGGAGTTTGTTTTATTTCAGGTGACCACACCATGACAATTTGTAGTTGTGATCATCATGACTTGGGACACAAGAAAAATAACAGCTAGCTAGCCAAGGGGTCACCGTCAACCCAATTTAGGGAAAATGTTGATTGCATTATGGCTTTTATTAATTGGGGAAATTTTGAAAGCTTAAAATATGCTATAGATATTGTTGTGTTGGAATCAGAAAAAGAAGAGATATGTTGGACTTGAGCTCCTATGAATGAGATAATAATTTTAGTGTGGTAGAAAAGAATATTTGAAATTGTGTGTTAGGCGTTTATATAGTGTTAGTGGTTAAAGTCGTTTCTGGGTGATTTGTTGTCTTATGTGTAGGGCGGTTCGATTATATCTGACGATGGTAAGCGCTTTGAGTCATCAATGTCTTGGCGTGTACTGTAATATCCTGAATTCAATTAATTAATTTAATTTAATTTAGTTGAATTTTATTTAAATTATTAAGTGAATTATATGTTTATGGTTGATTTTTAATGAAGATGTGTGTAGTATGGGGCATGTGATTGGGTTGGTGAAAGTGGTAGAATTAATTAGAATTTTAATTAATTTTATATTGAGGAGAATAATTAAAATAATATAAGTATTAGAAAAATAAGGAAAAATCGAAATGATAATTGCTTAATATTATTTTGGTGAAAATTAGATTTATTCATAAAATAAATAGAAAAATAAGTCAGTAATGGTAAAGTGAGGATTGGGGAGATAAGTGAGGATAGAATAGCAACAACCTAAAAGAGGGAAATCAGTTTTCTATTAATAAGGGAGAAAGTGTGGGAAGTTGAGTTTTCACTGATCGTGAAATTGAGTTCGGGGGAAAAAGAGGTAAAAGCTTGAGAATGGCTATGGCTTTGAGGAGGAAGAAAGAAACCACCATTGTTGAAAAACTTTTGCTAAAAATTCAGGTAAGAGAGGGGGTACTACTTTGAATATTGGTGTAATTTATGAAGGATAGAAAGGGATCTTCACCCTTTTCTATGTTTTCTCCATTATTATGTTTTTGAAAAACTTGATGTATGATTATGAGAAATTGATAATGATGACGTTGATTCTTGATGTGTGACTATGTACTCGTGATGTAATGATTGCAAAAATTAGTATGTGAATTCTGATTTTGGCATTGTTATTATTGATGTGTTTGTTGGTGATAATGAACTTGAAGGTGATTTTCATGATGCATTGTGGGTGATGTTAAATTGGTGAAATTAGATATTAATTGGTAGGTTTGGAAAGTAATAATAGTAGCTAATTTATCTAAGATGTTAGATTTTCGAAATAAGTTGTTATAGCGTGTTAGGGTGTGTTTAGGTGGGTTTTAGGAATAATTGGTTTTATTGAACGTGTTATAAAACTGGTATTTTTCGGAAAATAATTTATGTCAATTGATTGCACCATAGTTTCAATTAATTAATCCTTCTAAATTTTTGAAAAACCGAAAGCAATTAATTGATTAATTAGGTGAATCAATCGGTTGCATCAAACCAATGCCTGAAAAATATAAGAAACATAATGTATTGGAAAGTGAGAACAATCGATTGATGGGTGATGATAATCGATTGATGTTATTAAAAAACATGAAAAATAGGTCTGGGAGTGAGAGCAATTGATTGATGGTCCCTTTCAATTGATTGCACATGTGTAGTTTTACTCAAATATTGTTTTGATAATAACTTGAGATTCACAACTATGTTTGAGGCATGGTTTGAAGCATTGGAAAGCTATCGTGTGTCACTTTTCCCTAGTAATGTTTTAGGGAGCTGAATGTGAATTAATGATATGAATATAATCTTTTCTTAAGATGTAATGTTATTAACGTGTGACTGATTCAAGATGAATTGTTATAATGATGATTAATTATGTGGAGAGTACATAATCGTCGTTTATTGTGGTGGTAGTTTTGAAGGGGGGGACCACGTTATTGCTATGTTGCATGTTGTTTATGGTTCGAAAGGGTGTTATAAACATGTAGTGATTATTGTTGCATAAATTGTATGCCAAACATCATTTGTGCCATTGTTATGAAAGAGGCGAGTTATGAGTCTGGAAGGGTTGACAAGTAACTTATCCTGAGCCTAGAAGGGTGGACTTAGGGTTCAGAAGGGTGAACCCGATTCGTATGAAGAACCATCGTTGATTGGTGCCATATGCATTGTGTCGATGTCGTGAGTCACATTGTATGCAAATGTATATATTATGATGGAAAAGGTATGAGTGTGGTTTGTGTATTGAATGTGTGATGAGATGTATGTTTATCTACCCTCACATTCTTTATGTCGTTTTATATCGAAATTTATTCACACCTCTTTTCTTTATGTGGTCTACCATGGCCCTCTTGTAGATAATTATGAGTAGAGTTTTATTGTTGTGAGTGGAAGATAGCTTCTTGGAGCTTACCTTTGTTTAGTTATCGTTTTATTGTATTTTAGTAGTTTAGTGCTCGGATCTTGTAACATCAGGGACGGGATACTTTTTTTGGTTTTGAGTTGATGTAGAATTGTGATGTTAAAGTTTAATACTTTATTTGAGGAGTTCAATTTGAGGTTTTTATTATGTTAATTTTTGCTGCATGTTGTTAGATGTTTTTGAAAGTTTGGTTGGTTGTCAAAGTGATACCTTATATCGTCGAGTAATTCTTTTTATATAAGTTTGGAGTTTTAGGGTGTTACACACACATTCTTGGACTAGGCCTCCTTATGATTGGGCTTTAACTCCCTTCAGTATATGGTCGACCTAAAACAATTGCTCGCAAAGTCTATCATTACAGGGGAATGGAAAGACTTTTCAGTGTAACAGGTCGTTGTCTCATTCGACCATGGTCATGGTGACGGATTCTTATCTTGCTGAAGTGGAAAGGTTGAGAGAATTGGAGTAGGTAACCTCAATAATACGCACATTAAATTAGAGTCTTGTCACTTAAATGTTCCACAAGGACGTTGTGCCACATGACCCTAGGCTTTTGGATTAGGGGTGACGTTTTTGCATTAGGATGCTCAAGTGCACTTGAGTGTCATTGTGGTCCCAAGGAAAATTGTGTCCATTATTTTTCGCTGCATTATACAAAGGAAGTTTCTCATCTCATGTTATGATTCACATTTTGGATAAGTTGTCTTTTTATTTCCTTGCCAGCTGTCATACCCTCATTTTTAACCCTAAGATCCCACGTATATCATTTGCATAATGTACTCAAACAATATCACAATCGGTGTTTTTTATCCTTTGTTTCCCTTTTGGGATATCTATGTTGGATCATCAAGCACCCTCTCTTTGTGTGTTTCTTTTCATTTATACTTATTTGTTCATGTTTAACTAACCTTTTAATCAACATCCAAAATTATTTTTTCTCTTTACTAACTTTTTCAGGGAGAAGTCTAGATCAAGAATAGTTCTTCTGCTCGAGTGTAATTCAACTGAACAAAGTCAAAGTTGATCTATTACAATTCAAATCCATATGATCAAGAGTTCCCCAAGAATTTATTGATTATTACTCAAGGGATTCCAAGGTTCATATGTTTATTTCGATGTCTTCTTTGACAAGCAAAAAAATCAAGTCAGAGACGTGCAGCAAAAATCCATTTTCACAATTTTTACAATGCGTAATCGATAACCACATCTGGCGTAATTGATTACGGCTACGAAATTTGGACAAAATAGCAATTTTCAAGTTATGCAGCATTTTGACACCAAATTCACTTGTTTCATCATGAGAATATTCTAGATCAGTTTCATTTAATTCTCCTACTTCAACATAATTAATTCCCACTATACACCCTCATTAATTACCATTTGATCTTGATTTTGCCTTCAAATCTAATTTCCAAGCCTAAATTTGATTCCAAATCAAATTCTAAGCCACCACTCAATTTCAAGCCTAGGCCCAATAAATAGAGCATTCATTTCATTCATTTGACAAGCTTTTGATAGCCAAATTCACCTTGCTAAAATTTCTCTCAATTCTCTCCCAAACCCACACTAAAGCTCTTCTTCCATTTTTGAAAATTAGTAAGCTTCACATTGAAGCTTTCTAATCTTTGAGGTAAACCTTCATCTAAAGACTTCATCAACATCAAATTTTGTAGATCGAAGTTTTGAAGTGTGGTTCTTGAAGTTGATTTGAAGCAATTTCAAACTTGGAGTGGTAAATTCTTGAATCCAGCAATGTTGAACTCATTTTACATCTTCCATAATGTGATCTCTTATTGATCCTTGTTGTTTGATCTTTGGATCTTGCAATTGTGTTTTTATTGGTGTTAATTGATGTTGATTTGCTTGATTTCCGAGCTCAAAGGCATCATTGATCATGAGGTATTTGAAGAAATGATTGAACAAGTTTTTACATATTTCAAAACTGATTTTCTACTATTTCAGTAGACGTAATCGATTACCACTTCTGGCGTAATCGATTATGTTGTGTAAATTTGTCCAGAAACTGCATTTTTTGTAGCGGAATCGATTACCACATCTGGCGTAATCGATTACAGCTGTGAATTTTGCCTTTTTTCCTGCTGTTTAGGGCTGTTTTAATGCCATTTCTCCTCTTTTTCCCCTTTTTTTTTGTTTTATTCCTTGGATTACATCTTTGTGTGGTTCAAATTGGCATTCTCTTCATATATTTCTCTTTTCTTTTGATCAATGAAAATCTTATACAGCATGGAACTTCTTATTGAGTTCTTGATTAAGATGATATCCCTACCCCCTTTTCTTTCTGTGTGGTATTGCTTTTGGAGAATGATCTACATATCATTACTTTAGCATGCATTAACATAAAGATCATATTAACCGGCTTCGTATGGTACTGACTTTTGCATAAGTTTGTCCGTGATTTCTTAACATAGTGCTACATTTGCCCCGTAAACGGAAAATCAAGTCATTTTTGTAAGTGAGATTGACAGTCTCCTACTTTCTATGGTGTGGTTTAAAATAGATTGGATCTTTTGTTACCCATGGGAGAAAGTGACATACTCGTCAATTTTATCCAAGTTTGGAGCCATTCCCCATGGTAATTTATAAGATCATATTTTCATTCTCATGGACGACTAGTCGAGTGTTCTCTAAAAAATGAAACAAAAAGAGTTTGTTCTTCTTCATTAGGATGACTATTACTATTATATACTATATTGCTATACTACTATACTAACCATATTATTATGCTAACTTTTATCTTATGCCTTGAATTTTTGCTTTTAATTCTTGTCATTTTGTATACTCATACTTTAGCATTCCATGTCATATTACTTTGCCTTTGTTTTCCTTTTGTCCACTTGGACCATATTTTGCTCAAGGTTTGGGTGAAGAGGATTCAAGGTTTGGTCGTTTTCGGATGAGTTTGGTGGTGGTGAGATTTTGCGTTTTAGATTAATGGTGAGTTTCGTTTGTGGTTTGTTGAAGGAGATGAGGGAGGGGAGAGGAAACGGGAGTTAGTGAAGGTGGTGGAGTTGGAGGAACCGTAGGTACAGATGAAGATACAGGGGGTAACATCATTGAGGCGGGAAAAAAGGGGGGGCTTTGAGATTGAAGGTTTGTAAGTTTCAATTTTTGCAGAAGTTTTTTCTTGAATGAATGGTAAAAAATTGTTAAAATAGGTTATATTTTGAAACAGGTTATGCTTGTGAGATTGAAGACATACGTTGTTGGTGCGGCCAGACGATGAGAGGGTGATTTTGTATTTGTTTTTCCAGAGTTTTTTTTTCTTTCCTTTCTCGAATTCCCTCCCCTCTTATCCATTATTTTATAATCTTCTCTCACAAGTTTAATCTCTTTTCTTGTATTGTCCTGAAGAAACCTTTTTTTGTGCAGTTTTATGATTCTCCCAATTTGGTGATACTGCTGCTGTTTATTATACAGGTGGTAGCAGGATTTTGGAGTGTAGTGTTGTGTAATGGTGCAGAGTTTTGTATAGAGGTGGGTGCAGGATGTAAGCTTTTTTGGTCAAAGGTTGTGTAGTGAAAGGGACCTTAGGGTGTTGTTGGGGTTGTGTGAAACAAGTTTTGAAAACTAGTTATATATGAACTACATGTTGTTAAATCAACTAAATATTAGATTCAAAATAAAATTAAACTTGGTAAAAGCTAATAATAAATTAAAATAAACAAAAACTAATTAATAAAAATTATAAATAAAAATTAAATTTAAATTGACTAATAAAATTACAAACTAAATTTTAAAGTCAACCTTTAAATTAAAAATTAAATTTAAAAGAAAAATTACTAATTAATAAAAGAAAATTCTAAGTTTAAAATAATTTCTAAATCTACACATTAAAATTCTAAACTTATCTAATAAAATTAAACAAATTCTAATATCATCTAAAATGAAGCTATTTTAAAGTAAAAAAGAGTAATTAAATAATAAGAATAATACAAATTATAAATTAATAAATATTAAAATCGATAGAAACTACATGACGGATGATTCATGAGATGTTTATGCAGAAAGACTGACAATCTATACTGCGATAAAATGCGTTAGACGAATGCGAAAATTTGAAAATTTCTGGTCAAAATTTAGGGTATGATATAGTCGACACGCTTATTGGCGGCCTAAAGTCGGACACCTCAATAAAAACACTTGGCTTTGCAAGTGAAAATAGTATGACCCGACTCTCTTTTATTAATTAAAATTTTACATGATAATTTCAGCTAAAATACAATCTAAGACTGGAAATATTCCAAGTCCTAGGAACTTTTATCCCTTCTAAAGTTTCTAACTTGTACGCTCCTTTGTTTATTTTTCGCGTAACTCTGAACGGACCTTCCCAGTTATGAGCAAGTTTCCATTTGTTCTTAGGGTCTGTAATTATCTTCAAGACCAAGTCACCCTCGGGGAATTCTCTTTGCTTGACCTTCAGGTTGTACCTTCTCGTTGATCTTTGTTTTGCAGCCACCTACATGATTCGCGCTATTTCTCGGATTTCATCTATTTGGTCTATTGAGATATATAGGTTGTCCTTATTAGAGGATTCTTCAAAGTGTTCCCGTCTCCACATGGGGGTGTTGATCTCCACAAGAATCATTGCATCATCCTCATACACCATACTGAAAGGAGTCTCTTTGATGGTAGAATGTGGGGTTGTATGATAAGACCAAAAGATTTCTGGCAAGAGATCGTCCCACATTCCTTTTGCTTCCTCCAACTTCTTTTTTATTCCTCATAAGATTATTTTATTAGTTGCCTTAACATAGTCTTTTTTCTGTGGGTGTTTCACTGAGGTGAATCGGTTCTCTATTCCATAATATTTACAAAAGTCCACCACAGATGCATTGACAAAATGAGCCCTATTATTTGTGACTATAACTCCTGGTAAACTAAATCGGCAGATGATGTTCTTCCAGTAGAATTTTCTCACTTTTTTCAGCTAAGATCTGTGCAACAGCCTCTGCCTCAACCCACTTTGTAAAATAATCAACCGCTACAAAGAGGAACTTGAGTTGTCCAGTAGCCAACAAGAATAGCCCTAGAATATCCATTCCCCACTGATGAAAAGGCCAAGGATAAGAAATGGAGTGGAGGGTTTCAGCTGGAAAATGCATCCCCAGAGCGAATATTTAACACTTCCCACACCTGTTAACGAAAGATATGCAGTCTTGGATTTTTTTGGCCAGTAGTATCCGACTTTTAAGATTTTTCTAGCTAATTATCTTTCTCCAATATGGCTACCACAAGCGCCTTCTTGGACTTCTTTGATTACTAGCTCGAACTCTGTTTCTGATACGCGCCTTAGAATTGGTGTTGAATGACCCATTTTATATAGCGTATCTACAATAATTGTATATCGGGTAGATATTCTTTTAATTCTCTGAGCTTCATTGATATCTTTGGGCAAGATATTTTGGGTAAGATAGGAGATGATAGGTTTCATCCACCCCTGATCACTCTCCATCATGAATATTTCTTCTACTTAGATATTAGGCGCCTTAAGTGTTTCCTGAATCACCATTTTGTTTATGTATGAGCTTTTAGAATTGGCTAGACAAACTAGGAAGTCTGTTTGGGTATTATCTTCCCTTAGAATGTGCACCACCTCAAACTCAGAGAATGACTTGGACATAACCGACGCCTTTTGAAAGTACTTTATCAACACCGGGTCCTTTGTTTGGAACTCACCACTCATCTGCCTAACCACTAATTTGGAATCGATTTTTACAAGAAGACGGGTTACTCTAACTTCTTTTTCTAGACGCATCCCGATAATCAAAGCTTCATATTTTGCTTGATTGTTGTTGGCCTGAAAATTGAAACATAAAGATTATTCCAATGTTAGTTCGCCAAGACCCTCTAGTACTATTCCAACTCCACTTCCTTTGACATTAGAAAATCCATACATATGTAAGACCCATTAGTTTATGACCTCGTCCTCTTCTAGTGCGCTTAACTCCACCAAGAAATCAGCTAAAGCTTGAAATTTTATGTTGGTTCTCAGAGCAATGTCAATCTCGTACTCATAGAGCTCTATAGCCCATTTGACTAAGCGTCCTGCCAGGTCCGACTTCCTTAAAATTTGTTTGACATGGTAATTGGTCTTAATAGTGATGGGATGCCCCTAGAAATAATTTCTTATCTTTTGGGAAGTTACAATAACTACCAAAGTTAGTCACTCTATCTTCTGATACTTAAGCTATGCTCCCTTTAGGACTTTGCTGACGAAATACACTGGTCGTTCTCTGCCACCATCATCTTGTACTAGGAATGAACTAAGTGCTTTGTCTATGACTAATAGATAAAAAATTAAAGTTTCATTCTACTTAGGTCTTGTCAAGATAGGTGGTGCAGATAGAAAACGCTTTACCGCTTAGAAAGTTTCCTCTCAGGTTGCGCTCCATTCGAAGTCCTTGGATTTCCTTATAGCGGTAAAGAAATGTAACGACTTGCCCCCTGCAGATGACAAGAAGCGAGATAATGCTACTAACCTCCCAGTCAATTTTTGAACCTCCTTCTTATTAGGCGGGCTCCTCATATCTATCACGGCTTGACACTTATCTGGGTTTGCTTCTATTCCTCGGTTAGTAAGCATGAACCCGAGAAACTTCCCGGATTGAACTCCAAAAGTACACTTATCCGGATTTAATATCATATTATGGCTTCTAATTGATGCAAAAGTTTCAGTTAAATCCATCACATGTGACCAGTCGCTGGTTTTGATCACCATATCATTCATGTATACCTCCAAGTTCTGTCCAATTTGGGTAGCAAATACCTTATCCATCAGCCTTTGATAGGTAGCCCTTGTGTTTTTGAGGTCGAACAACATGACCTCGTAATAGTAATTACTCTAGTGAGTCATGAAGGAGTTCTATAGTGCATCTACAGGATTCGTAGGAATCTAGTTATACCTTGAATAGGCATCCATGAAACTGAGTAATTTGAATCTGAAAGTTGCGTCAATAAGATGATCAATGTTGGGTAATAGATCTTTGCGAAACACCTTATTAAGACCTGTGAAATCCAAACACATACGCAATTTCTATGACTTCTTCTTTACCATCATGATGTTTGACAACCATGTCGGATATTTGATTTCTTTGATGAACTCGGCTTGCAATAACTTTTCCACCTCTTAAATCATCGCCTTTCTCTTTTCGTCACCCCCCCTTTTATTTTTCTTTGAGAAATGGGTTTTACCATGGGATCAATTGCCAGGTGATGACACATAAAGTTGGGATATATTCTAGGCATGTCAGAAGGATTCCATGTGAATAGATCCATATTGTCTTTCAACGTCTCGACTATTTCTTCTTCTTCCTCAGGGTGCATATTAACACCAATATGTGTGACTTGAGATGGCAATTGTCCAATTTGGATTTTTCTGGTTTCTTCATTAGGAATTATGTTGTCTTCCACTGAATCATCACATGGATCGATGCCAACCATATGAATATTGAGATCTACTTTGAGACATGCTTTACCATATGGTTCTTTCTTTCTTAGCTTCAAGCTATCCATGTAGCACTTCCTTGCCAATTCCTGGTCGCCCGTGATAACACCAACCCGACCCTCACCAAATAGGAAGTTCATGGTGAGATATAGGGTTGATAAAGAAGCTTCCAAGGTATTTAATGATGGTCTTCCAATGATGATGTTGTAGGGGGATATAGCATTGATGATAAAATATTGTACTGAAATTGTCCTTGCATTATTCGGGTTACCAAATGTTGTTGGAAATGTAAGGTATCCAAGCACTTGTACTTCTTATTCTGAGAATCCTACCAAGCTACCTTTGAAAGGTAATAACTCGGCAAGATCCAGCCCCATTCCAAGGAAAGCATCCCAATACAAAACATATGCAGAGATACCGGGATCAATCAACACCCTTTTCACAATCCAATCTCATATCAGTACCTTTATGACCATTGGATCATTTTTGTTTGCTAATAAGTCGGCGACATCATGTTTCGAGAACGTCGCCTCATAGGAATCGTCGTTGGCCTTTTTTGGAAGCGTCCAGTCAATGTGCATGACCATCCTTATATATATTTTCCTGGTAGAGTGTGTTTCCCATCTGCCAACAAATCCTCTAGCTATGGTATTTAGTGAAAGTTGGATGGTTACCGTTGGTTCCCAAGAAGTTGTCTTTCCCATGTAGGATAATAGTAATGATTCTTTGAAGTTATTATAACATGTTTCCTCCACTGATGTATATCCTTCTGCACATATAAGAATGGCTATATGTCTGTGAAGGAGTCACCGTCATTGGACATGCTTAATTCAGTAAAGGGTATCCTAGGAAAAGTTTTATCAAACCCCACGGTGGGCGCCAAATGTTTTTGCCAAATTTTTTAAGAACACCAAAGGTGATAACTCCCCCTTCTGAGCAAGGAGAGTTACTTTGTTTGTATTGTGTAATACTTTTGGGGATTTGATAGTTGTGTTAAAGCAGCAAGTCTAAAGATAAATGTGTCTTGCTTATCCCTCTGGTGGGAGCCCCTTTTATAGTTGCCTTCGTCAGGAGAGTCCATCATGAGAAATCCCTCTATCTTCTACCCTTGCAGAGTCTTTAATGCATAACCCTCCTTCATCATTGCTTGTCTTGAAAGTGTGGTAACGACTTGTATTAATGTGATGGAATTGTTATTCCCTTTAGTTCCTGGACGTCGTTATGCTCGAATGACGATTCATGGGGATGATGCCCAGACTTAAAGGATACAAGCTTAGAATGCCTAATTTGGGCAAGTGACCAATCCGAGTTGTGGTGACCAGTTTGACTTCCTTCATTTTTAGTAACTTAGTTCATGTTTGATAACGAGAAAACGTATCGATTATATTGCTAGGTTTCATTAACGTTTTATCGAATAATCGTCGTTTTAACACTCGATTTCTCGAGTTTTTCTTACCATTTTGCAGGTACACCATTATGTGGAGCTAAATCATGAACTAAGACAAAAAGGAACAAAATCGATCATAAAAAGAGGAAGAAATGAAGCTTCCTGCAAAACTGCATATTTTGCAGCAGTCACGACCGTCACAAGGGTGTCACGACCGTGACACCCCAAAATGAAGCATCACGACCGTGAGATATGTGTCACGACCGTGACACTTAAAAGTCACAAGTCACGAGCGTAAAAGCATTGTCACGACCGTGACAAAGGATATTCTAGGTTTTTGACCAAGACGTCGTCAAAGAATTACGTGAAGGCCATTTCCACCTATTTTGTTGCCACTACCTACATTTTCTCCACAAATTCAGCAAGGCCCATACCAACTAAAGTCCAAAAATCCAGCCCATTTGGAGTTCTATAAATAGCACCAGTTTTATGAAGAATGGACAGAGCATTTTTCTATTCAATTTCCTGCGGAAGCTCTGCCGAACTGATTTACGACCCGTTTTTATTTTCTGCATTATTTTCTTTTTCGCTTTATTGTATCCAAACCCGCCATATAACAATTTCCAATATCAGGAAATTGTTATACGTTTATTATTTTTTTCTAAGCCTTCATCATTCGTTTATTTTTTATTTCGCCAACTCCGAGCTTTCCGGTCTGTGGAAGAAGGAGTCCGCTCTGATATTGTTAACCAGGTTTTATTATATTGAAATTTAATTATTTATAATGTTTGTTTATTTTTCTGCCATGAGTAATTTGTTATTTAATTTTCTGTCTCTGTCTGGTTCAACATCGATGAGTAGCTAAACACCTTAGGGCGGTATGTAGTTAGAACAAACTTAACCGGTAAAATATAACCATAGGCTAAAAATAATTAATCACTTAACATTTCTGGCTGAGACTTTTTAATTAAATAGACCTTTTTGTTACGAGAGTAAGAAAAGAGTATTAGGTTAGGTCAAGACCACGAGAGTGTGAGATTTTAACCAGATAGCTAAAGTTAGGCATTTAAATTAAACACAGCGAGAGCGCTTTAAGATAAATTAGAATTACTTAGTTTCCAAAAATTACCTCTAAACACTTATGGGCTAGCGAGAGCAGGCATAGGGCTTTAGAGATAAGATCTGATATAAGACCACGAGAGTGTGAGTTGAGGGTATTTAAACTAGTAATATCTACCGAATAGATTAAGTGAACACCTTAAATAAGCCTAGGTTAGATTGACCCACCTAAGTTAGTATAACTACATACCGACCGTCTTAAAACTACTTAATTAAAGTTTAAATTTAATTCCGCCTTTAATATTCTAAAATCAACAAAAATCGTGACAACCATTCGCCTTAGCTAAACTAGAAGTTCATCTAGCACTAGGTAACCATAGAATCCCTGTGGATCGATAATCTTAAATATTACTTCGATAGGCTGTGCACTTGCAGTAAGATACCGCTAGACGCATAAGTAGACACGTCTTTAGCCCATCAAGTTTTTGGCGCCGTTGCCGGGGATTCCTTAATTTAGTTACTAGTGCATTTAGGTAGCATTGTCTAGACTAAGGTATCAACTATTTAATTTAATTTAATTTCCGAGTGTATGCCAAGTACTCGCTCTAAAAGCGAAGACTTGCAACCTCTAATCCCTGAATCGGAACGCTTCTTACACGTAAGAAGACGTATATTCGATTACGAAAATAATTACAACATTCCAGATCTTCAATTAGATTCGCCTAAACCAGTCGTAACATCAAAGGACGCAGAGATGGCTGAAGAACAGAATCATCCACTCAAGTATTACGCCAGTCCTTCGCAAGCTGAACCGCATTCAAGCATTGCAGCGCCGGCTATCAACCGAAACGATTTCGAACTAAAACCTTCGTTGATATCAGCCGTGCAACAAAATCAATTCGCCGGAAATCCTACCGAGGATCCGAATCTTCATCTTTCGATCTTTGTGCAATATGCCGATACCGTAAAAGCCAATGGAGTTACCCAAGAAGCTATTAGATTACGTTTATTTCCTATTTCGCTTCGAGACAGAGCAAGAGCTTGGCTTCAATCTCTGCCTTCGAACTCAGTAACTACGTGGGAGGAACTAAAGAGAGTTTTCCTAAACAGGTATTTTCCACCCAGCAAGACAGCTATGCTGAGAGCTCAGATCAACGGATTTAAGCAAAGAGAAAGTGAATCATTATTCGAAGCTTGGGAACGCTATAAGGATCTGCTGAGACTTTGTCCACATCATGGATTAATAGAATGGATGGTCATCCATACCTTCTATAATGGACTCTTGTACAATACAAGAATGACAATTGACGCTGCCGCGGGCGGTGCATTGATGGACAAAGAATATAATGATGCCTATGCACTTATCAAAAGTATGGCTCAAAATCATTACCTTTGGGGAAGCGAAAGAGTCGCAACTGAGAAACCAACAAAGGGAGGTATGTATGAAGTAAGTAGTATGGACCAAGTCAATGCGAAGTTTGACCAACTAAGCCAAAAGATCGACAACTTGGCCATAACACCAACAGCCAACGTGGCTGCAGTAACACCTAACTGTGAGTTATGTGGAGTTTCAGGACACGAAGTTTCTGATTGTCAACTATTGACAGGAACTCCCACTGATCAAGTGAATTATGCTCAAGGAAACCCTTACTCAAACACATATAACCCAGGTTGGAAGAATCATCCGAACTTCTCCTATAAGAATAACAATGCTTTATACGCACCAGGTCAAGCACCAGCTACATCACCAGGATATCAAAAGACTGCTCCTAATGTCCCTAGAAAATCGAACCTTGAATTGATGATGGAGAACTTCATAGCTAACCAATCTCAAACAAACAAGGACTTCTTAAACCAAAACATTCACACTAATGAGCAGATCAAACAATTAGTGAGCAAAGTAGATGCATTAGCTACACATAACAAAATGCTAGAAACTCAGATTTCACAAGTAGCTCAACAACAAGCACCTACTGCTGCACCAGCTGGAGTATTCCCTGGACAACCTCAACCTAATCCGAAAGGACATGCTAACGCTGTGATATTAAGAAGTGGCAAGGAACTTGACGGACCTACCGATCCAAGACTTGACAATCCAGCCATGTACCAACAACCGGATAAACCGACTGAAATGGTGAATGATCCAGAAGAAAAGGAAGATGACAATCAAGAGGTAGTGGAGAAAGAACAACCTTATGTGCCTCCACCACCCTATAAACCACCAATTTCGTACCCTCAAAGATTAATAAATTCCAAGACGACGGGTCAATTTAAGAAATTTGTCGAACTTCTGAAACAGTTGAATATTACTATTCCGTTTACAGAAGCAATTACCCAAATACCCTCGTATGCTAAGTTTTTAAAAGAAATCTTATCCAATAAGAAAAAGATAGAGGATAACGGAACAGTTACACTTACTGCCGAGTGTAGCGCCATAATTCAGAATAAAATGCCTCCTAAGCTAAAAGATCCAGGAAGTTTCTCTATACCCTGTGTAATAGGAAAATTCGTCATTGACAAAGCTCTATGCGATTTAGGAGCCAGTATCAGTGTTATGCCCTTAACAATATGCAAAAGGCTAGACATGGGTGACCTAAGACCAACTAAAATGTCAGTTCAACTAGCCGATCGCTCTGTCAAATATCCTGTAGGCATACTAGAAAACGTCCCAGTACGTATAGGACAATTCTATATCCCTACTGATTTTATAATCATGGACATCTCTGAGGACTCCACTACACCTATCATACTAGGAAGACCATTCTTAGCCACTGCTGGAGCTATAATAGACGTAAAAAGAGGAAAGCTAACCTTTGAAGTGGGTGAAGAGAAAGTTGAATTCATTTTAACACAATTCTTACAATCACCAGCTATAGAGGATACATGCTATCTATTGGACGTAATTGACAAATGTGTAAGAGAAATGGAACTAAAAGAGACCACTTATTCTGAAATAATGAAAATTCAAATCCCTCCGATTTTCGAAGATGATAATTGGCGTAAACCATATCAGGACGATAGTCTAAGCGAAAGTTTAGCACTTACACCGGATCCTATGCCAAGTAAAGAAAAACCTACATTAGGATTAAAAACTTTACCTCATAACCTAAGGTACGAATTCTTAGACGTTGAATGTAAAAGACCAGTTATAATAAATTCCAGTTTAGGAACTATAGAAACAAAGAAACTTTTAGATGTTTTGAAGAAATATCCGACTGCATTAGGATATAACATATCTGATCTCAAAGGAATATGTCCTTCAGTTTGTATGCATCGTATTCTGCTAGAAGAAGATTGCAGAACCTCCAGAGAATCTCAAAGAAGAATTAACCCAACCCTTAGCACTGTAGTAAAAGAAGAAGTTAAAAAATTACTAGATGCCGGAATAATATATCCAATCTCTGATAGTGAATGGGTTAGTCCAATACATGTAGTGCCAAAGAAAGGAGGTATCACTGTTGTGAAGAACGCTCAAGGCGAATCAATATCTCAAAGAGTAGTGACGGGATATAGAGTATGCATAGATTATCGTAAACTAAACAAAGCCACTCGAAAAGATCATTTCCCACTACCTTTTATAGATCAAATGTTAGAACGATTAGCCAAGCATTCGTACTTCTGTTATCTTGACGGTTACTCAGGATTTTTCCAAATCCCTATCCATCCAGATGATCAAGAGAAGACTACATTCACATGCCCTTATGGAACGTTCGCCTATAGACGAATGCCCTTTGGATTATGCAACGTGTAACGCCCCAATTTTATAAAGTAGTTTTATAAAATAAATATCAAGAGTATGATGGTATATTTGGAATAATAAGTGGATGAGGTATTTTATTTAAATAATGATAATATAATGAGGTGGTATTATTATTATAATATTGTTATTTAATAAATAAAATAAAATATAAGTTGGAGGATCGAGGGGCAAGGTTGTAATTTGATTATGTTATGAAAAGGGGAGAACACAATACATTTTCTCATTTTATCGTATTTTGACGAAGGAAAGAGGGCTCTGGAGAAAAAGGGAAAAGAGAAGGGAAATCAAGAATCATAAAGCTTCAAGATCAAGGCTTTGCAAGGATTTTGTCAAATTCGAGGTAAGGGGGGAGAAAGGGTTCTTTATTGGTGATCTAACATGAAAGGGTAATTGAGAGGTCCTTACTCTCTTAGGGATTATATGAATTTGATTGTTGTTGATGAGTTCATGATATGAGTATGAATATTATGATTATTGATTGTATAGTCTTGAAGTTTGATAATTAAATTCCATGATGTGTGTATTATGAGAACTTGGTCACAAATGTGGTTGTGGATGATGTAAATTGAGAAGAAGAAGATAAACCTATAATTTTCCTAATTTAATTTGTGACGTTAGGTTGAGAAGATAATGAGGGATTAGATGCATAAAATAAGTATAAGGACAATATTTGGAGTGTTTTGGGTGATAAAAGTGAGAGATAAGTGATAGAATTCGAACTGGTACGAAATTGGGAGAGAAAAGTGAGTTTTAGAAAAAGCTGAATTTTGGGTGCAGGTGCCACAACACGGGCAGTGTTGTACAACACGGGCGGCCGTGTTGTGGCACTGGAAAATGAGTTTTTGTGGATTTTGAGGGGCGTGTCCCAGGCCACACAACACGGGCCGTGTCAGGCAACACGGGCGGCCGTGTTAGGCCCCTGTAAATGCAATTTTTCGTCCGTTTTAAGGTGGATTTGACTCATTTTTCCAACGTAGGATTATATTAATGAAATAAGACTTTGAGGATGTTCGTATAGTGAATATAGGACTTGATGATTAGTTGCATAAGAAATCCTAAGTGTTTAATTGAATTATATGAATATGTAGATTTTTATAATTGTGAATAACATGAGATATATGTATTGTGATATAGTATGCGTGTTATGTGATTAGTGGGGATATTATAACCTTATTAATATATCGATTAGAAGGTGCTGATGATGGAAATGTTTACTATAAGTATTACACGATTATATGAAGTAATAATGTTAAACGAAGAGGATCGTGATGATTGGTAACATAATTGATTATATGTCTTGCTTAGACCCCATGATGTAAGTGTTGGTAGCGGTGAGGATCGGAAGGATCGTGTGGTAGTAGAATATGTGTATAGGGAATAAATGAGGGTGGGATTAATGAGGAATTCATAAGATATGACATTTGGTAATTAGCGTGTATGAATATACGTGCTTATGTTGTTTTGCATGACTCTTATGGTGAACCATATTAATGGTGTTGACAATGTGTATGGATATTGTTGGACTATCTATGTGACCCACGTGATGGGATATGTGTTAGATCACGAGGATCATGTTGACATGATTGTATTCATGTGTAATTATGTTGTTGTGTACTATGTGTTTAGTGCTATTTATATGATGAAATGACATATATGTTTTGATGAGGATCATGAGGATCGTAAAGCATGATGTGTTCATGTATGTTATGATATGGTATGCATTGTTGTGTCTGCATGTGCATACGTTTGATGGAATAATCATGTCGTGGATGTGATTATTCGGGATTCGTTGAGAATCGTGGTTGCAGGGATGATCGTGTCTTGTTGGAGACGTTAACGATGCATTCGGGGTTCTATTTGATGAACCGTTATTGTGAGTCGGTACCGCATTTGCATTGTGTCATTGAGTCACTTTGCATTGATTGAATTAATGATGTATGATATGTGTTGATGAATTATTGAGATATTGATTAATTGTATGATCTATGATGTGTATTTGATGAATAAAGGTGACATTACCCTGTAAGATGTTATTTGCACCGTTAATATATTGAATTGTTTTCTCACCCCTTTGTTGTTTGGTTGCGTCTGTGCTTCTTCGGAAGTACAGATGATTCAGGTACTTGAGTATGCTCGGAGTACAAGTTGTTTGGTCGAGTCCTAGGAGTCGCTCTGATACTAACACGGGAAATGGGGATATTTGTTATTTAATTATCCTTGTTAGTAATAGTTACGTATCATATTTTGTCGAAACTTATAAATTAAGTGAATTGATGAATTTGTGGATATTTGGCGAATTGTCGATTGTTGAATAAAAAGATATTTCCGCTGTTTTTAATAAACGGTTATACTTTTGGTTGATTTTGAAAATGTAGCTACTCACTTGTTAATTAAACTCTGATTTATCTGAAAACTTATGTTATTTTAGAAAATGGGAAAAGTGGGTGTTACAATTGGTATCAGAGCAGGTCGGTCCATCCGGCCAGGTTGTCGCGTGTCGTTTGTCCCGGAGTATGCGATATGTGTGTGAAACACTATCGATACTTGCTTGTTTGCTAGTTGTTTGTTTGCAGATTTTTGTTGAATATAAATGGGGGAGGAGTTATTGCTTCTACTGAGAGTTGGCTTATGGTGTGTGGGAATTGCGGTGTGGCAAAGGTTGCTAAGGTTGGCGTTGACTAAGGATTCGCTCGTGAAGCAACTTAGTTCGAAAGATGTAAGGAACGCTATTAAAGTTGGAAAATGTGACTTATGGCCATCATGATTGTCGGCTATCTATTGGCAAATTGAGGAACTGATCACCCTCAATCCATTGCTAATAGTAGGCGGAATTGTGTTGGATGCAAAAGACATATCTTTCAGCCGAGATAGTATGTTCAGTAGACCATTTGGAGTTGAGCCAGAGCTATTAGTAGTATAAAGGATTAGATGTATATTCCGGTATCCAGAAAAGAGATGAATTTAAGGATTGATTATGTTGATTAGATATTACTAATGGTTACTCCTCGGTGAGTAGGAAGTGAATTGGGAATGAATAGTTATGAAAAGTTGAACGTTATATCTACTGGGTACGTAGAGGAACTTTTGAGAGAGGACTCTGATGTCTGATTTGGTTGCATAGATGATTTGATTGGGAATAAGGTCACAGCGATGGACCGTTTGTAGAGTACAAATTATAATTGTGTTTTGAAGGATATATTAGAGGTATTGTTTTAAGGAATTGTGGCAGCAAGGGTGCCTTCTGGGAAAACTTCGGTGTTATTGATATAAAAAGATGAGGATATGAAGTTGCATGTCGATTAGTGAATAGTATAAGAATTCACAATTTCAATAGGAATAAATTGGATTTAATTGATAAAGGATCAATAGGGAGCTGAAATTCATCGGTAGTATTGTTGTTGTTGTGAATTGGATTGTCATATCTACCAGGACCTTGAGTTAGTTGGGATTTTGCAAGCCTAGCGTAAGAGGAATGTGGTAATAAGAACTAGATGTTGACAGATCATGTGGGATGAATTTACTACGTTGAAGGATGTGGGATGGAGATTGAAGAAGTGAGTATTGAGTTATATTTTGGCATAGTATAATTAGAGATGGGTGAGTTTTTGAAACTACGAAGGTACAATTTTTTGTGGGAATTAATTATAACCAGGTGTATGCACAATGTAGTGATGTTGAGCTATTGCCTTAGTAGTATGGTGTATGTTGATACAACAGAGTATGGATAGTTTCATAAGTGTTTGAAATGGTGAACCGTGAGTTATGAGATGCAAGGATGGAAATATAAGTATCACTGTATGTGTTGGACTATTAAGACAAAAGTAAAATAATAAGTGTGCAATATTTATTTTTATGGAATTTATGAATTCATAGTCTAATTAATGTGGAATTGGAAGGTTGGAAGGATAATCCAACGAGAGAGTAGGCATAATGTGAAACTATGAGATAGTCATGAATAATGTGTAGAAGCTAGTAGTGACTGGTATGTATTAAGGTAAGTATGGAATATGAATGGTGCCTTTCAAGGTGGCTTGGATAATTTCGAGATGGTAACCTTTAGATGTTCTTGTCTATAATGAAAGTAGAGAAAAAGGATTTGGAGAATATTGGAAATTGAAATATGAGAATTAGAAAGGATGCAATTATATACTAAGTTGTCAAGGATAATTTTTATGAATAGGTGTAGATTGAGTTGTTCAGAGAAAGATATGAGAAATAGTTTGTCCGGAGTAGATATGGATCTAAAATGATGGAAAAGAGTAAATTATAAGAGGTTAGAATGTAATTGGATTCATTTAGTGGTTATTGCAATTTATAAAAAGTTTTCCAAGATGGTATTTTGTTGTTTCGGATAAATCGTGAAAGCTAAGTTATTCGTCGAGAATGGATGTTGTGAGAGAAAGTGCTAAAGAGCCGGAATAAGAGCTAGCTACGGTTGTAGTCTGATTTTGTTTGATTCTAACAAGTAGTGGATAAAGTTTGGAATAATGTGGTGATAAATTGATAAGTCATCGGTACTTGATCATAAAGTCATAGTTGGTATTATACGATGAGAAAGGAATTATGGAAGTATCTATCTTACCCATGGATTGAAAGTGGATGAGAGTAGAATTGGGGGAATATATGATAGTATTGTTGTTATGATTGAAGATCGAAGTGTTTGGTAATCACATGAGCATACGGTTCCGATTGGATTGAAAAGATGGAGGATGAGATGACTAAGATAATTGGAAGGTTTGAGGTAGGAAGTCGATAATTTTTCCTATGTTTGCACTAATGGTTAAAGAGTTGGAATTGAATTAAAAATTAAGGGACTTGCATTCGGATGTTTGAAATATGCTAAGTGAATTATTACTATAATTGTGATGATGGTTGGGAATGATTAGAGTTAGAATGCGAATTTCATGGAATAGATAGTTGTGAGTAATCAGAGTGCGCAGTGGAAGAGTGAAGTGGTGTAATTGTTTATACATAAATGGTTAGTAAAGACTCGAGAGATTGAATAATAAGACCTGTTGAGATATTGAGACTATTGGACGTCCCGGAATGGATGGGTAGTGGTAAGAGGTTATCTACACATCGAGGATTGCGAGATATACAAAGATTCTAATATATGTGATATATGTCCTTCATTGATGGATTATAATCAGGTTGTTTTGGTAGAAGAAACTAAAAGGTCAGTCCATTATCAATGTTGTGGTATCTAGAGGATGTATAGAGTGAAATTTTGAGTTTGTCCTGGTTGTCGCATTGTTACCTACGGTGATGGTACGAGTGCGGTTGATTAATTCCTACGATAGGGAATTAGGAGAGTGTTACCTACGGTGATGGTAGCGAATTTCGTTGTGTTCTTTTTCAGGTATATACCTGTGTGTTGAGCATTGATAAAGGTGGTGCTTGTTGTTAGGGAGGTTGTCCTGGCAGCAGTGTTGTTGTTTTGAGTTGGTTGCGGAGTTGCCGACTTGGGCAAGGGAGTGATTAGTCAGGTGCAAGAGTATATCTAAGTGATGCCATTGAGTTCTATTTTCGAGGACGAAAATAAAATAAGTGGGGGAGAGTTGTAACGCCCCAATTTTATAAAGTAGTTTTATAAAATAAATATCAAGAGTATGATGGTGTATTTGGAATAATAAGTGGATGAGGTATTTTATTTAAATAATGATAATATAATGAGGTGGTATTATTATTATAATATTGTTATTTAATAAATAAAATAAAATATAAGTTGGAGGATCGAGGGGCAAGGTTGTAATTTGATTATGTTATGAAAAGGGGAGAACACGATACATTTTCTCATTTTATCGTATTTTGACGAAGGAAAGAGGGCTCTGGAGAAAAAGGGAAAAGAGAAGGGAAATCAAGAATCATAAAGCTTCAAGATCAAGGCTTTGCAAGGATTTTGTCAAATTCGAGGTAAGGGGGGAGAAAGGGTTCTTTATTGGTGATCTAACATGAAAGGGTATTTGAGAGGTCCTTACTCTCTTAGGGATTATATGAATTTGATTGTTGTTGATGAGTTCATGATATGAGTATGAATATTATGATTATTGATTGTATAGTCTTGAAGTTTGATAATTAAATTCCATGATGTGTGTATTATGAGAACTTGGTCACAAATGTGGTTGTGGATGATGTAAATTGAGAAGAAGAAGATAAACCTATAATTTTCCTAATTTAATTTGTGACGTTAGGTTGAGAAGATAATGAGGGATTAGATGCATAAAATAAGTATAAGGACAATATTTGGAGTGTTTTGGGTGATAAAAGTGAGAGATAAGTGATAGAATTCGAACTGGTACGAAATTGGGAGAGAAAAGTGAGTTTTAGAAAAAGCTGAATTTTGGATGCAGGTGCCACAACACGGGCAGTGTTGTACAACACGGGCGGCCGTGTTGTGGCACTGGAAAATGAGTTTTTGTGGATTTTGAGGGGCGTGTCCCAGGCCACACAACACGGGCCGTGTCAGGCAACACGGGCGGCCGTGTTAGGCCCCTGTAAATGCAATTTTTCGTCCGTTTTAAGGTGGATTTGACTCATTTTTCCAACGTAGGATTATATTAATGAAATAAGACTTTGAGGATGTTCGTATAGTGAATATAGGACTTGATGATTAGTTGCATAAGAAATCCTAAGTGTTTAATTGAATTATATGAATATGTAGATTTTTATAATTGTGAATAACATGAGATATATGTATTGTGATATAGTATGCGTGTTATGTGATTAGTGGGGATATTATAACCTTATTAATATATCGATTAGAAGGTGCTGATGATGGAAATGTTTACTATAAGTATTACACGATTATATGAAGTAATAATGTTAAACGAAGAGGATCGTGATGATTGGTAACATAATTGATTATATGTCTTGCTTAGACCCCATGATGTAAGTGTTGGTAGCGGTGAGGATCGGGAGGATCGTGTGGTAGTAGAATATGTGTATAGGGAATAAATGAGGGTGGGATTAATGAGGAATTCATAAGATATGACATTTGGTAATTAGCGTGTATGAATATACGTGCTTATGTTGTTTTGCATGACTCTTATGGTGAACCATATTAATGGTGTTGACAATGTGTATGGATATTGTTGGACTATCTATGTGACCCACGTGATGGGATATGTGTTAGATCACGAGGATCATGTTGACATGATTGTATTCATGTGTAATTATGTTGTTGTGTACTATGTGTTTAGTGCTATTTATATGATGAAATGACATATATGTTTTGATGAGGATCATGAGGATCGTAAAGCATGATGTGTTCATGTATGTTATGATATGGTATGCATTGTTGTGTCTGCATGTGCATACGTTTGATGGAATAATCATGTCATGGATGTGATTATTCGGGATTCGTTGAGAATCGTGGTTGCAGGGATGATCGTGTCTTGTTGGAGACGTTAACGATGCATACGGGGTTCTATTTGATGAACCGTTATTGTGAGTCGGTACCGCATTTGCATTGTGTCATTGAGTCACTTTGCATTGATTGAATTAATGATGTATGATATGTGTTGATGAATTATTGAGATATTGATTAATTGTATGATCTATGATGTGTATTTGATGAATAAAGGTGAGATTACCCTGTAAGATGTTATTTGCACCGTTAATATATTGAATTGTTTTCTCACCCCTTTGTTGTTTGGTTGCGTCTGTGCTTCTTCGGAAGTACAGATGATTCAGGTACTTGAGTATGCTCGGAGTACAAGTTGTTTGGTCGAGTCCTAGGAGTCGCTCTGATACGTAACACGGGAAATGGGGATATTTGTTATTTAATTATCCTTGTTAGTAATAGTTACGTATCATATTTTGTCGAAACTTATAAATTAAGTGAATTGATGAATTTGTGGATATTTGGCGAATTGCCGATTGTTGAATAAAAAGATATTTCCGCTGTTTTTAATAAACGATTATACTTTTGGTTGATTTTGAAAATGTAGCTACTCACTTGTTAATTAAACTCTGATTTATCTGAAAACTTATGTTATTTTAGAAAATGGGAAAAGTGGGTGTTACACAACGCTCCTGCAACCTTTCAAAGATGTATGATGTCAATCTTTGCAGATTTTATAGACAACATCATGGAAGTGTTCATGGACGACTTCTCTGTATGCGGGCAAAGTTTTGAAGGATGTTTATCGAACTTAGAAATGGTATTAGAAAGATGTGTAAAAGTAAACCTCGTGCTTAACTGGGAGAAATGTCATTTTATGGTCAACGAAGGAATCGTATTAGGTCATGTAATATCAGACAAGGGAATTGAAGTTGATAAAGCTAAGATTGAAGTAATAAAAGATCTTCAACCCCCTAAAACCGTTCGAGAAATACGAAGCTTTTTAGGACACGCCGGTTTTTACCGACGATTCATCAAAGATTTCTCGAAAATCACTAAACCTCTTACTGGTTTGTTAATGAAAGACGCTGAGTTCATATTCAATGAAGATTGTCTTAAAGCATTCGAAACTCTAAAAACAGCCCTCATCACCGCACCAATCATGCAACCCCCTGACTGGAGATTACCTTTTGAAATCATGTGCGATGCGAGTGACTATGCTGTAGGCGCAGTTCTAGGCCAGAGGAAGGAAAAGAAACTTCATGCGATTTACTATGCCAGTAGAACCTTAGACTCTGCCCAGATGAACTACGCCACTACCGAAAAAGAATTGTTAGCAGTTGTCTTTGCGCTTGACAAATTCCGTTCTTACTTAGTAGGAGCGAAAATAATCATTTACACAGACCATGCTGCTATCCGATATTTATTAACAAAGAAAGATGCTAAACCAAAACTCTTAAGATGGATTTTACTTTTACAAGAGTTTGATCTAGAAATAAAAGATAAGAAAGGTACTGAGAATGTCGTAGCGGACCATTTATCTAGAATAGAAGGTATTAAACCCGAACAAGTGCCGATTAACGATGATTTTCCGTATGAACAGCTGATAGCACAATTAGGAAGCGACCTAGCTCAGTTAGATATAAATGAACCAGAATCCGTGGAAACAATCCAGACAACTGTAGGACTGCCATGGTACGCTGACATTGTCAATTACCTAGCCGCAGGAGCTCTTCCACCCGATCTAACCTATCAGCAGAAAAAGAAATTCTTTCATAATCTGAAACATTACTATTGGGATGAACCATTATTGTTCAAAAGAGGACCAGATGGAATCTTTCGCCGATGTATTCCCGAAGAAGAAATAGAAGATGTCATTGCTCAATGCCATTCATCTCCTTATGGTGGACATGCAAGCACTTCCAAAACTTGTGCAAAAATCTTGCAAACCGGCTTATTCTGGCCTAATCTATGGAAGGATGTCCACATCGCTGTTATAAATTGCGATCGGTGTCAACGCACTGGCAATATTTCAAGAAGAGATGAAATGCCTCAAAAAGGAATATTAGAAGTAGAAATCTTTGACGTCTGGGGAATAGATTTCATGGGACCATTCCCATCATCTTTCGGTAATAATTACATACTCGTAGCTGTTGATTATGTTTCGAAATGGATTGAAGCCATAGCTTCTCCTACAAACGATACACGAGTAGTAATAAAGCTTTTTAAAAATATAATCTTTCCCAGATTTGGTGTGCCCAGACTCGTCATAAGTGACGGTGGCTCGCACTTCATCTCAAAAATATTTGACAAATTACTATCTAAGTATGGAGTAAGACACCGTGTGGCTACACCATATCATCCACAAACAAGTGGACAAGTCGAAGTCTCAAACAGAGAAATTAAACAAATCTTAGAAAAGACTGTCACCATATCTCGGAAAGATTGGTCATCTAAACTTAATGAAGCTTTATGGGCTTATAGGACCGCTTACAAGACACCCATAGGTACTACACCTTTCAAACTCGTTTATGGAAAATCTTGTCACCTCCCAGTAGAACTAGAACACAAAGCTTATTGGGCGATTAGAACTCTCAATATAAACTATAATGCTGCAGGAGAAAAGCGAATCCTAGACATTAACGAATTAGAAGAATTAAGGCTAGATGCTTATGAGAATGCTAAAATATATAAAGAAAGAACTAAGTGATGGCATGATAAACGCCTATCTAGGAAAGAATTTAGTGTGGGAGACGTTGTACTCCTCTTTAATTCAAGACTTAGGCTCTTTCCTGGAAAATTAAAATCTAGATGGTCAGGACCCTTTGAAATAATTAAAGTATTCCCGAGTGGAGCAATAGAAATTAAGGGTAGGAATAGTGAACCATTCATAGTAAACGGACAACGTTTAAAACATTATCATAAAGTTGAAAATCGAGATTATGCGAATAATCTAAAGCTTTTAGAATTGTCCACTGAATCCCCTGATTAATCTAAACCTAAGCATTACGTCAGGCTTTTGACGATAAAAACAGCGCTTAGTGGGAGGCAACCCATTTACTCATTTAACTATTTAAATTATTCTCTCCATCATTTTATTTTTTTATCGTTTACTATTTGTTTATTTGTTTTGTCGTTTCATAGTTTTATTTTACTATTATTTCCATTACATTGTGCATTTCATTTTCTTATTTTTAAATCACTTTTTACAGATTTTCTAAAAAGTCTTTTCCACCTTCCTTCTTCTCCTGATTTGTTTCCTCCATATTTGCACTGACTATGGCTAACCAACCAATTAACCACATGGAAACCAAATTTAGGGGTAGGAACCAAAGAATGAAATTTGAAGAGTTATCACAGAGGCAAATGGATTTGACCCTGTACCCGGATGATCGGACTATGGAAACCTTAGGAATACATGATAGCATTATGTACTTGCTTAACCGAATCGGATGGGAGAATTCAATGATCCAACATAAGTTTGTGACTTACCGCGAGCTCACCCTTGAGTTCCTTAGCTCCTTAATTTACCTACCTGAGCGCGGTTTTGGATTTAGGAAAGGATTTATTAGTTTTCGCCTGTTTGGAATAGAATATGATTTTAACCATAAAGAACTAGCTGACTTGTTAGGATTCCCTAGTGGACCATTTGCTTTTACTACCACACAGGTAGAATTGATGGATATTGAGCTAGATTTCTTTTGGGGAACTTTAACCGGAAACTACCACCCTGAACCAAATGGCATGAATAATGATGAGATCCATAATCCTGCTCTCCGTTACTTCCATAAATTCCTTGTCCACACATTCTTTGGAAAAGAAGAAAACATTACCGGAGTTTCTAAAGATGAAATATTTATTATGTCATGTTTCACTCTTGGACAGCCTGTTAATGGTGTACCTTTCATGATGCAAACCTTCACCCGTATCCAAGAAGAACCTGAATTACCTATCTTAGTAGGAGGTCTTGTAACCATGATTGCTGATGCTTTAGGACTTAGGTACCAATTGCACAGGTGAAACCGTTTAGGTAACATACGTCCTATGGATCTTAACTTCTGCTTTAATAGACATATCATAAGGAATTTAGGACATCCACCTTTTGAGTACCTAATCCGGAACGAGGTAGGAACCCTGTTCACATTGCCTAACCATGCTAAAGTAAGTGTTCACAATAAGGATAACTGGCTTTATGAGTTAAACCCACCTGATTATCCACCCACTCCTGAAACACCTCAGTCTTACAAGATAAAAGATGATACAATGACCGATGTCGGAACTGACCCTGAGACGCCTCCTGGTTACCATGACATTGGCCACACTGAAGAAGTTTATGAAACCCCTGAAGTGAATCAAGGAGATTATGCTAACAACTTGCAAAACATCATGAACACTCTCAATGCTTACCAAACTGACATTAACCTATTTAAAGAAGACATTAAGAGCATGCGATTGGATATTATAGGATTGACTGACATAACATGCGAACAGTTCTATCACTTGAATTCCGCCATCGAAGACTTGAAGAAACGCTTTTGATAATGTTATAAGTGATTTAGTTTTTTTTTCATTGTTTTCGTTTCTAGTTAGATTTAATTTTCGCACCAATTTCTTACCGCAAATTTCCGTTTATGTAACTTCATTTTCAATTACATTATGCAATGCATCTTTAATTCCAAAAATTCTCCATTTTTAGCAATTTATGTACTTTTAATTTTATGTCCTGTTATGCTTGCATTTATTCATTATATATACAAATCTCTCATGCCTTGCAAGCTATTGAAGTACTGTGTTGAAACTATATACTATATGGTGTTTATAATTTATTATGAGTGTTAGTGAAGAAAATGCATTAATATAGAATATGTGAAATAAGAGAGAAAGTGTTTTTCTGGAAATTATTTAACGTAGCAAGCCTCACGGTCGTCACTTCCCCATAATGATCGTGACGCGCTCTTTTTGAGTCTCACGATCGTCGTACCCCTGTCACGACCGTGACGACCCTTATACCAGAAATCGTGAGAAACAGAACTGTTTCTCTTCGTGCCTCTTCTTCTTCTTCTCCATAACTTCCTAAAAAACTACCCATCTTCTCCATAACCTCCGTAACACCCCATTTACCATCTTTAATCTCATTAACCACCCATTATCACAACCTACTACATTCTCACTCTCCATTATTTATCCCGAATCAATATTTCTCCCATTTTACCATTTTTTCACAAAAACTTCAAAATTCTTCATTCCTCACTCTAAGCTCTTGCATGCAATGGATACTATCACTTTTAGAGAAGGTGATACTGGAGAAACTCAGAGAGAACGATTTCTCCGCTTCCAAAGCCGCGGTGTGCAACCTACGCGTTACATTGACACTGTGTGTTTGAGGGAACTCGGAATGCTGGCCAGTGTTACGAACCTGCTTCGCAAAGTCGGGCTCTGGGACCTTTGCAGTCAACCTCAGCCAACCTTCGAACTTCTGACACTGGAGTTCTTAAGTTCATTCAGTTACATCACCGGCACCGGTTCTCTGAGTCAGCTCACTGGTTTCGCAAAATTCAGATTGCATGGCCAAGAGTTCAACCTTTCGCAAGACAGGATCGCCGAGTTATTAGGCTTTGATCACGGAACTGAGGCTCACCGTCGCGTGCCCGATAATTTTAGTGAACAAGCTTTCACTCTATGGCACGACTTAACAAACACCCGTGCATCCGCCTTCCAAAGCCTCAACGCCACGCACATTCACAATCCGGCCATCCGCTACTTCCACCGAGTCATTTGCAACACCATCTTCGCTCGAGAAAGCAACCATAAGCTCAACTCTAAGGAGCTTCTATTCTTGCATTGTGCTCTTAATGACGAGCCGATCAATGCTGCCCCTTTCATGCTTTACCACATCCAGGCTATTGCGCACAGAGGATCCACTCCGTTCTTCATTGGCGGCATTGTCACCACCCTGGCCATTCAGTTGGGGCTTGGTGACTTGGTCGCAGATCAGCCTCATCTAGCCGCCGAATACCTCACCAAGAGTTATTGCAGGTCCGCTCACCTGATTGCACAGCGAGAGGATGGCAGGTACAACCCTGTTGTCCATGGCACCGTATTTCATCATATCATTCTGCCGTCCCGCGACCGCATCGACCCATCCAGCCGAGCCAACTGGCTCTTTGTTCTACCTGATGCTGCTGACCACGCTCCTATCCATGATCAGGCAGACCTCCCTGCGGATGAGATGCAGGACGCTATGGATGCAGGTGAGCCTGTCCAGGATATACCAGAGTCATCTACCCGACAGCCTACTGCACCAGATTTCACTCTTGAGGATGTCCTCCGTGCGATTCATCAGCAGAACCAGATGAATGCCGCACTGGAGCGCAGGCAGAAGGAACAGTACGACGCTCTACTCGGCACGATTGCAGCTAACCAGGCAGCTACTAATGAGAGGTTTAACGAGATTTTCAGCGAGTTAGACGCCTTGCGTATCGACATCACTGGGACCACCAGCACCGATTCTGATCCTGAAGCGACTCCTTCCAGACGCCGCTCCCGCACCAGAAGCCGACCCCGCGGTCCTCAGCAGCCATAGTTTTTGTTTTTCTTCTGTTTGTTTTTCGTTTTTGTCGTTTGTACTGTACTTTAACCGCATTTATATCACAACATTGGGGACAATGTATGATATAGTGTGAGAGAGGTACCTTTCATTTCCGTATTTTTCCCTTTTCGCATTTTTCCATTTCGTTGTATTTTCAATTCCATTGTATTTCCCTTTAGCAAGTTAATGAAGCTTGCAAAATCTTTATGATATTTTCTTTAGTTTCGAATTTTCCCGCTTACTTAGCCATAACCGAAAAATTTTTAATTATTCGCATTACCCGACTTACCTACGAAATCGTAAATAGGAAGCTGAGAACGATTAAACAAGACCAATACAATCTTGACACCTTTGACTTCCTACTTAAGCGATTCTATCCCGATTACCATTACGAGTACACTTTTATTTTCAGTTCAAAAGTAACCCCGAGTAGTTTATACTAGCAGTCAGCACCGTCTGAACACAAACCACGTGGGGAGCCGATGAATATAAGCGTTTGATGCCTAATCAATAATGATCCTTCATATCTCGACGCAAAATGAAAAGAAATTGCACCAAAGTACACGGTCGCATACAAGAAACGAGAAATATGAGAAGGAGTCCATTGCGGGTTGGTTCAGAGGTACTGGTTCTGAACTCGGTAGGGCGTGCTACGGCTCGATCCCCCACAACCTCCAAATCGGATACAAAATGTAGGGTTACCACACTCGTGTACCAGACCCCGTGCTTAAAAAAAGGATCAAAGTCGCTAACCGGCTACTCCACTACGTGCGTGCTAAGGCAAAGGGCTTAATGTGATTGCGCTAGAATGAAACCGGGCGAAATAAGATCGAAAAACTTTAGGTGAAATCGTAAAGTAATTGCCGATTGGCTCATTTAACGGGAAGTCGACGACATAGCTTGTTGCTTGCGTCATTAGTGTATCGGTAGTGTTCTATCAAAGTATCGGATTATCCGACAAAACGATCCCTCGTTTGATTTGTTATGAGTATATGTGAATAACATCTTGTCCGCCGATTTTCAACCGACTATTTGCTTGAGGACAAGCAAAGGTTTAAGTTTGGGGAAGTTTGATAACGAGAAAAGGTATCGATTATATTGCTAGGTTTCATTAACGTTTTATCGAATAATCGTCGTTTTAACACTCGATTTCTCGAGTTTTTCTTACCATTTTGCAGGTACACCATTATGTGGAGCTAAATCATGAATTAAGACAAAAAGGAACAAAATCGATCATAAAAAGAGGAAGAAATGAAGCTTCCTGCAAAACTGCATATTTTGCAGCAGTCACGACCGTCACAAGGGTGTCACGACCGTGACACCCCAAAATGAAGCATCACGACCGTGAGATATGTGTCACGACCGTGACACTTAAAAGTCACAAGTCACGAGCGTAAAAGCATTGTCACGACCGTGACAAAGGATATTCTAGGTTTTTGACCAAGACGTCGTCAAAGAATTACGTGAAGGCCATTTCCACCTATTTTGTTGCCACTACCTACATTTTCTCCACAAATTCAGCAAGGCCCATACCAACTAAAGTCCAAAAATCCAGCCCATTTGGAGTTCTATAAATAGCACCAGTTTTATGAAGAATGGACAGAGCATTTTTCTATTCAATTTCCTGCGGAAGCTCTGCCGAACTGATTTACGACCCGTTTTTATTTTCTGCATTATTTTCTTTTTCGCTTTATTGTATCCAAACCCGCCATATAACAATTTCCAATATCAGGAAATTGTTATACGTTTATTATTTTTTTCTAAGCCTTCATCATTCGTTTATTTTTTATTTCGCCAACTCCGAGCTTTCCGGTCTGTGGAAGAAGGAGTCCGCTCTGATATTGTTAACCAGGTTTTATTATATTGAAATTTAATTATTTATAATGTTTGTTTATTTTTCTGCCATGAGTAATTTGTTATTTAATTTTCTGTCTCTGTCTGGTTCAACATCGATGAGTAGCTAAACACCTTAGGGCGGTATGTAGTTAGAACAAACTTAACCGGTAAAATATAACCATAGGCTAAAAATAATTAATCACTTAACATTTCTGGCTGAGACTTTTTAATTAAATAGACCTTTTTGTTACGAGAGTAAGAAAAGAGTATTAGGTTAGGTCAAGACCACGAGAGTGCGAGATTTTAACCAGATAGCTAAAGTTAGGCATTTAAATTAAACACAGCGAGAGCGCTTTAAGATAAATTAGAATTACTTAGTTTCCAAAAATTACCTCTAAACACTTATGGGCTAGCGAGAGCAGGCATAGGGCTTTAGAGATAAGATCTGATATAAGACCACGAGAGTGTGAGTTGAGGGTATTTAAACTAGTAATCTCTACCGAATAGATTAAGTGAACACCTTAAATAAGCCTAGGTTAGATTGACCCACCTAAGTTAGTATAACTACATACCGACCGTCTTAAAACTACTTAATTAAAGTTTAAATTTAATTCCGCCTTTAATATTCTAAAATCAACAAAAATCGTGACAACCATTCGCCTTAGCTAAACTAGAAGTTCATCTAGCACTAGGTAACCATAGAATCCCTGTGGATCGATAATCTTAAATATTACTTCGATAGGCTGTGCACTTGCAGTAAGATACCGCTAGACGCATAAGTAGACACGTCTTTAGCCCATCAATGTTTCATGAATCCGAATTCATATCCCGACCTAGAATATATTTGGATATGAACATAATGTTCCTCTTGAACATTCAAAATGATGTGGAAAAGTGTCTCAAGGCTTGCTATATTGACTCTTTGTGCCTATGTCATCTACGACTTGGACACCTTAACTTCCGAAGTTTGGAATGTTTGTCAAAGATGGAGATGGTGAGAGCGATTTTCCTAGTATAAACCACTCAGATCAACTATGCAAAGGATGTCTAATTGGGACAATTCCGAAAAAGCTTTCCAAAGGAATCAACGTCAAAAGCGACAAATCGCTAGAGCTCATACACACCGATGTATGTGGACCGATGAAACTAAACTCTTTTAGTAAGAGTAAATAATTTATCCTCTTTATTGATGATTATTCTAGAAAAATGTGGGTTTATTTCTTGAAGGAGAAGTCAGGAGTGTTTAACAACTTTAAGAAGTTCAAAGCCCTTGTGGAGAAAGAAAGTGGCATTTCCATTAAGACCATGGGATTTGATCGAGGAGGAAAGTTCACTTTAAATGAGTTCAACAAATATTGTGAAGACCATGGAATCTTCCGCCCACTAACAGTTCCAAGATCACCACAACAAAATGGAGTAGTAGAGAGAAAGAACATGATCATACTTAATATGGTGCAAAGCATGCTTAAGAGCAAGAAGATGTTGAAAGAGTTTTGGGCCAAAGCAGTGGCATAAGTGGTTTACTTGACGAATTGTTCCCCAACAAGAAGTGTGCATGAGAAGACACCACGAGAAGCATGGAGTGGAAGGAAGCCTGAAATCTCTCACCTCAAAGTGTTTGGAAGTATTTCCTATACTCACATTCTAGATGAAAGGAGAACAAATCTCGATGATAAAAGTGAAAAGTATATATTTGTGGGTTACGACTCAAAATTCAAAGGGTACAAGCTCTACAATCCAAATAGTGGAAAGATCGTCATAAGTCGTGACCTGGAGTTCTAAGAAGAAGATTGTTGGGATTGGAATGTTCAAGAAGACAAGTATGATTTTCTTCCTTACTTTGAAGAATAAGATGAAATGGAACAAGCAGTGATAGAGGAACATATTACACCACCTGCCTCACGGACACCAAGGTTGGATGAAACAAGCTCAAGTGAAAGGACTTCATGACTAAGGATAGTTTAAGAGCTTTATGAGATAACCAAAAACCAAAATGACATTAACCTCTTTTGTCTTTTTTTGTGATTGTGAGCATGTAAGTTATCAAGAAACAGTTGAAAACATAAAGTGGGGAGACGCCATTGATGAAGAAATTAAGTCAATCATGAAGAATTATATATGGGAACTTACTACACTTCCACGAGGACACAAAGCAATCAGAGTAAGGTGGGTGTACAAGGCGGAGAAGAATGCAAATGAGATGTGGAGAGATACAAAGCAAGACTGGTGGTGAAAGGGTATAGTCAAAGATAGGGAATTGACTATGATGAGGTATTTTCCCATGTTGCTCGTCTTGAAACTATTAGACTAATCATTTCTTTGGCATCCCAAAATGAATGGAAGATTTATCAAATGTATGTGAAGTCGGCATTCTTGAATGGTTTTCTTAAATAAGAAGTTTATATCGAGCAACCACGGGGCTATGAAGTAAAAGGGGAAGAAGAAAAAGTCTTGAATTTGAAGAAGGAATTGTACGGACTCAAGCAAGCACCGAGAGCTTGGAATGTTCAAATCGACAAGTACTTTCAAGAAAATAAATTCATCAAGTGTCCATATGAGCATGCACTCTATATTAAAGCGCAAAATGGAGATATTTTGATTGTGTGCTTATATGTTGATGATTTAATTCTCACTGAAAAAAAATATAATCATGTTCGAAGAGTTCAAGAAAGACATGTCAAATGAATTTGAGATAACATATATGGGGCTCATGGCATATTATCTTGGCATCAAAGTAAAGGAAGAAGACAACAAAAATTTTATCACCCAAGAAGGGTATGCCAAAGACGTCCTTAAGAAATATGTTAATCTAGTTGGCACCCCGATGGAATGTGGCAGTAAGTTGAGTAAGCATGAAATTGGAGAGATTGTGGATCTAACTCTTTACAAAAGTTTGGTTGGAAGACTACGTTCCACATGAAGAGCTTATGAAAATATGTATTGACAATAAATCAACACTTGTTTTGGCAAAGAATCATGTCTTTTATGAAAGAATTAAACACATCGACACTCGTTATCACTGCATAAGAGAATGAGTCGTGAAGAAGGAGGTGAAGTTGAAGTATGTGATGTCTCGAGATCAAGTTGTCGACATTTTCACCAAGTCACTCAATATGGAAATTTTCGTGAAGGTAAGAAGTATGTTTGGAGTCACAAATCAAATTTAAGGTGGGATGTTGAAATATTAAACTTGATTTGGGCCTAACGTAATTATTTGTGTTTTGAATTTCTGGACTTAGGGTGTGTTTGTTTCAAGGATTGAAATTACATTCCCAGGAATGTGACATTGGAAATGCAACAATCCTAAGTTTGTTTCAAGTTTTTAAAAATTATTCTCGGGTACTTTTTATTCCTAGGAATGTTTTTTTCACATAATTCTTGTCATACTTATTCTCATGCATAAAGGATGAGAATCCAACATTCTCATGGGAATAAATTTAACTTCCTATAACTTCCCACTACTACTTACATATTATTATTTTTTATTTTTTTAATTTTTAAATTAAATAAATATGTAATCATTCCTTGGAAATTTATTTTTTATCCAAACACATAAGTGGGAATATAATTCCTAGAGTTGAGAGCTCTCTAGAATTAGTGTGTCTAGAGTTCTCCTTAGAGTACTATAAATAGAGATGTAATTCTACATTTTTGTATTAAACAAAAATACAAAATTCTCTCTTCTATAAATAACTCTTCTATCTATCAAGTTTCAAATCAAGTCTCTAATATTCCCACACACATTTTCTCTAAACACAAAATATCTTATTTCTATCAAAATTAACATTTCTCATTTTGTTTTCAAGTTTGTGTCAATCGCTATTTTTTTTTTTCAAAAAAAAATCCTTCACCTGACCTTGATAACTAGAAATTTGTTGTTTGTGACTCAGTTTGCTAAAGACACTCATGCTATCTTTGAATTTCATGCTAATAAGACTATGTCAAATTTCAAGTTTCTGAGTAAATCATGCTTGAAAGATTTCCTAAATATTAATGGTCTATACTATTTTTCTCATCTCAAATTGGAATCCTTAAATCATTCTCATTCTTCTCAAAATTATGGTACCCATAAATTGTTTTCTACTTCAAAAATTTAAAAATTCTACTTCAAAATTGCATGGATATTAGTGACTATTAAATACTTCAAAATGTGATGAATAGTTATGCAATAAATATCCAGACATATATCAAACGTGCATGAATATTATTTTTATTTAATTGAGTGGATAGAGGATTACCCTTAACTTGGGTGATTGCATTCAACAAAAAGTCAATTATTGATATAGTGTACTATAGAGGGTGGGTCTGGAAATTGAATGCCTGTGTTTTTTGGTCAAATAAATTGAATCTCTTGAAGCACTAATAAACAGATTTAGCATTAATCATGGATGGTTGACGTACCTCGTGGGTCCATATTCTTTACATGTGCATCAATTACATAAGCATGTCACTGCAGGACAATGGTATTGGTAGAACGAGAAACTATTTCGTCGGTTCAAAGTAGTAATATAAAATTAAGAGAAACTATTTCTTCGGATCAAAATAATACGAAATTTGTTGTAAATCGAATATCTTAAAAATAAAATATAATAAATTTTTTTATGATCAAGAAATCCATAGGGATTAGGGTTTATGATAATCAAGGATAATAATAAGGATTGGTTATAAATGACTATTCTTTCATTTCTCTTCAAACAAGATTACAAATATACAAGAATAACAAATAATTTCTCACACTTTTGAATTAGAATTTTATCTTCTTATTTTCCATTATTTTATAAGATGAGAAGCTAGTATGCTATTTATAAGAAAACTAACACACTAACTTAATGGGCTTTTAAACAATTACCCATTACAAGTTAACTTAGGGTACAAGTTAACTTAAACAATTGGATCCATAACACAAGACTCAATTTAACAACAACATGTGAACGGACTTCAATTGCATGTTAAACCTAGAATTTATTCCAATATCTCATAAATCTCCACCTTGAAACAAATTTATAACAAAAAAACAAATTAGCTTTCTTTATGCAGCTTTATCAACTGCATACAGTGGAAAAATTTGCAACTAGACAACGTCTTGGTGATCATATCAGCAACATTATGATTTGTCAACCTTCAGCACTTGGACTTCTCCACACTCAATTATCCCTCTGATGAAATGTAGTCTCACATCAATGTGTTTGATTCGCTTATGATAGGTTGAGCTCTTCGACAGGTGTATTGCATTTTGACTATCACATTTAACAATGATACCTCGACCTTGAAGTTTCAGCTCCTTTGCAAAACCTTCAAGCCACAATGCTTCATTTACAACTTCAGTTAGGGCGATATATTCCGCTTCAGTGGTTGGTAAGGCAACAACATTCTGAAGTGTTGCTTTCCAACTAATTGTTGTGCCACACATAGTGAAAACATATCCAGAAATAGATTTTCTAGAATTCATACAACCTGCATAATCAGAGTTGGCATATCCTTTGATTGTTGCTTTACTATCTTCACCCAAGACTCCACCATAAATTATGACTCTGCTCAGAGACCGATTATGTACCATAGAATCCACTTCAATGCTTGCCAGTGAACCTTTCCAGAATTTGTCAAGTACCCGCTTACAAGACTTACTGCATATGCTATGTCGGATCTAGTACAGACCATAACATACATCAAAGAACCTATTATAATAGCATATGAAATGTTATCCATATAAGTTCTTTCGACGTCAGTATTAGGAAACTTATCTATACTCAGCTTAAATTGAGGGTTTGTCATAGTCAAAATATGCTTTGAATTCGACATACCAAACTTTTTTATAATCTTCCGTAGGTATGCCTCTTGAGATAAGCAAAATTTAGACTGCTTTCTATCTCTTCAAATATCAATCCCAAGAATCCTAGACGCAACTCTCAGATCCTTCATGTCGAACTCCTTATTGAGTTCAGCCTTTACCCTCCTTACATCTTCGACATTGTTGCTTTCTATTAGAATATCATCTATATAAAGCAACAAAATAACAAATGAATTACCCGGTCAAAATCTGAAGTAAACACAGTGATCGAACTGACTTCTGATGAAACTTATGCGTGCCATGAACTTTGTTGAATCTCCTATTCCAATGTCGAGGAGATTGTCTCATCCCATATAAAGTTTTATTTAGTTTGCACACATACTTTTCTTTCCCCTCTTCGATATACCCTTCAGGTTGCCTCATCAGGATTGTTTCATCAAGATCACCATACAAGAACGCAATCTTCACATCCATCTGTTCTAGTTCAAGGTCGAACTGTGCAACCATGGCAAGCAACATTTAAATGGACCTGTGCTTCACAATAGGAGAGAACACATAATTGAAGTCGACCTTCTTTCTGAATGAAACCTCTTACAACCAACCTTACCTTGTATATTTTTGATGTCACTCCTTTGATTTGTTCCTTAAATTTGAAAATCTATTTATCCCTGACTAACCTAGGTCCAACGGATTTTTCGATCAGTTCCTAAGTATTGTTATCATGAAGAGATTTCATCTCATCATCCATGGCCTTCAGCCATTCAGTCTTATTTCGACTCATCATAACTTCCTTATGGTCTCTAGGTTCTTCGTTTAGAACCTCACTTGAAGAGATTAAGACATAAGCTATAAGATCTTTATAACCAAGTCTCTGAGGTGGCTTGATGACTCTTCTAAACATGTCTCTTTCCAGTAGGTAGTCATTATCAATCTCCTCATCTTCGACGCCAGTTTCTGCTTCTTTTTCGACTTCATTTGGGTCATGTAATTCAATATCATTATGCTCCACCTCAACAAGAATTTCTCCATGTTCCAGCTCTTCGACAACATCATTAGTTTTCTTGAAATCCATCTCAGTTTTATTGAAAACTACATCTCGACTGGTGATACACCTCATGTTACCTGGCTCTAGGCACCATAGCCTATAAGCTTTGACTCCTTCGAGATATCCCATGAACATGCATTTTAGAGCTCTAGGTTCGACCTTGTCTTGCCTAATGTGAGCACAGGCTACACAACCAAATACTCTTAGTTTGTCGAGATCCGGTAGTTATCCTGACTAAACTTCTTCAAGTGTCTTCATATCTAACGCAATCAAAGGACAATTGTTTATCAGATATGTTATTGTCGAAATAGCCTCAGCCCAAAACACCTTCTTCAATTCAGCACTAACCAACATGCATCTAACTCTTTTGAGGATTGTTCAATTGAATCTCTCAGCTATTCCATTTTGCTGAGGAGTACCTACTATAGTCTTATGCCTTGCAATCCCAGACTCGACACAGTAACTATCACAAGCTTCATTGTAAAATTCAAGGTCATTATTAGTTTTTAACCCTTGACCTTTCTTCCAGTTTAAGTTTTGACCAGAACCTTCCAACTCTTGAAATTCTCAAAAGTTTCATGCTTAGTCTTCTAGATGAATACGCATAACTTTCTGGAATAGTCATCAACCATAGATAAAAAACACCTTGCACCTGAATGTGAAGGATTCCTTGCAGGCCCCCAAATATCAGCATGGATGTAATCAAGGGATCCATGTGTTCTTTGTTTACCTTTGTTAAACTTCACTTTACAGGATTTACCAAATACACAAGGTTTACAAAACTCCAACTTCTTGACTTCGTCACCACCTAACAGGTTTCGTTTCCCCAGTTCGACCATGCCTCTCTTGTTGACATGGCCCAATCTCTTGTGCCATAATTTTGTCTTCGACAACATTTTCGTGGATGCAACATTTGTCGAACCACTTATGACTTCAGCCTCAAGGGTATACAAGCCTTGTTTCTTCACGTCTCTCAAGACTTCCTTCGACCCTTTCATGACTCTTAGGATACTTTTCTCTCATTGAAAGACATATCCCTTCTTATCGAATTCACCAAGAGAAATCAGATTTCTCTTCAAATCAGGTACATACCTTACTTTAGTCAATAACCTTATTAACTCATCATAGAACTTGAATCTCACAGATCTGATACCTGCAATTTTGCTAGCTTTGTTATTTCCCAGTAGCACCGATCCACCATCTTGATCACATAGTTCCTCGAACAAATATTTTTTGGAGTCATGTGCCAAGTGCAACCTGAATCCATAATCCACTATTTTCTTGAGTCGTCGCTTGAAACCACAATAACATTAGATGAGTCGAAATCATCTTGAATAATGGCATCATTGCCATTATCCTTACCTCCATGATCTTTCAGACGTTCAGGGCATACCTTTCAAATGTGACATTCCTTCTTACAATAGGATCGAACACCAGATGCTTCACCACTATAAGACGTTTGCTGACTTTTACCATTCTTCTTGTCGAACTTACCATCCTTTCGCAATAATTTCACCTTAACGGTCAAACCTTCACCTAACGTCTAAGGTTTATTCTTATTTCGTTCGTTCAAGTCCTTAGAGTACAAGGCATATTAAACATCTTCAAAGTTCAGGAACTCTCTTCCATACAAGAGGGTTTCTTTAAAGTGAGCATGTGTTTTGGAAAAAGCGTATAACAGCAACAACGTTTGATCTTCATCATCGATCTTCACATCAATATTTTCAAGATCAAGAATCAGCTTGTTGAACATATCTAACTGCTCAGTCAATATTTTGTCTTCACTCATCTTGAATGAATACAAAGCTTGGTTCAGATAGAGTCGATTCACTAACATTTGGTCATGTACAAACTTTCAAGTTTCAACCATAACTATGACGTCATCGTCTCCTTTGATATCTGTCGAAGAACATTATCACCAATGCTCAACAATATTACGATGTGTGCTTTCTCAATCATGGTTGTCTTTTCAGTTGTCGTTAACGCAGCGTTCATGGTTGTTTCTCCCTTCAACGCTTCCAAACAACCATGCTGAACAATTAAGGCTTTCATCTTCAAGCGCCACAGATCGAAGTCGTTCACTCCGGTGAACTTTTCAATCTCATACTTTGTTGAAGGCGTCTTCTCCAAAGTCCCCGCACCAATTTGTTATGAATCAGATACCTTAGAAACAAAGGATAATAGGTTTCTTTATGATCAAGAAACCCACAAGGGTTAGGGTTTAGGGTAACTAAGGATAACAACAAGGATTGGTTATAAAGTGATATTCTTTCCTTTCTCTTGAAACAAGATTACAAGTATACAAGAATAACAAATAACCTCTTTTCCTTATTTCAAAAGATGAGAGACTAATATGTTATTAAATAAGAAAACTAATACACTGATCTAATGAGTTTTTTAACAATTACACATTACAAGCTAACTTAGGGTACAACTTAACTTAAACAATTGGGTCCATAACACAAGATCCAATTTAACAATAGCATGTGAGCGGACTTTGACGGCATGCTAAACCTAGAATTTGTTCCAATATCTCACAAAATTAATAGCTATACCTTTTTATAAGTGTATTCAACAAACTTATATGGGAGAAAACGTCATTTTTTAGATTAATTTATATAAGCGTTTTACAAATATTTATATGGGGTGTTAAACAAAAATTTGAAGGGTAGGAACATGGAATATTATGTCGTCACTCTTGTTTTTCTTCGTGAACACCATATTTTAGACCTTAAGATTTGAAGATTACACATGAATAAATGTGGTTGGAATTTATTATTTGTCATTAGAGTATTAGGAACCAACTATTTTATTTGCAATTATTTCTGGTGTTGAAACTCTTTTATTAGTTGATGACCTTAAATGAAAAAGAACTTTGGGTATTTTGTGTGTGTAGATAGTTAAATATTAAAAATTATTGTGATCAACAAAAGTATGACATGCTTTTGATTGTTGAACCAATTAATTTGTGCTCATTTCCCTTATGCGTGTCTTTAAAAAATTATATTTAAGATATTTGCATTAAATTTTAGAAAAAATCATGGTTTAAACCTGTGGGTATTTTGTGCAACAAGTATGAATCCAACCGTGTTTAGTTTGTTGGAAACTAATACATAATATTAGAGGATTTCTTAATACATCCCATAAGTTTCTTACACACGGTACGAAATTCCAATTATACCGCATGATTTCGAATGTGTAAATCAGGACGTATCATGGCGTTAAAAAAATATTTTTTTTTCTGGATGTGCATATGCGGAAGGCTTCTGTATATGCAGATCCGAAAAACTTACTGATATATTTGAACATGCATGATCACTCCCCTCAATCTCTCTATTTTCAACCTTTCTTCTTCCACACTCACCTTCACCAACCTAAAAAAACCTACTTCATCATTACCATTCTCACTCATAAACTCCAACTTTTTGGTGCAACAAATCAAAAGGAGCAAGAGAAGATTGAAGTTCAGGTAAATATTCAACTTCATCCACTACATTTCTCACATTATCAATCTACTTTTTGAAAAAACATTTTTACGCGGCTTCCGGATGTGTAAATCCGGAACTTATTCAGGATGAACATTTATGGATGTGCACATCCGGAAAAATGTCTAACACTTAATAATTTTAATTTTTAGAAATTTTTAATAGGTTATAAATATTATTTTTTATAAATAGATATGGTGCACCCCGATAGTATATCAAAAGAATTAGTTTCGACGATTTCTCCGAAAGTTGAAGGGATTATCGTAAAGTCGATTGATGTCAACGGACTTTAATAACAAGTAAGATTATGATCGTGAAAGCATGCTCGGATATATTCGTATGACGGCTATTGGCCTTGGTTTCAGTGTGAATATCGAAAGATCGGATAATGGTTCGGAAAAAAGAAACACTTTTGTAATTTTGGGGTACGAAAGAAGCGGTAAATATCAGGTTCCTCTACGGAATTTAAAAAAAGACAACACCAATAGTAGAAAATGTAAGTGCCCTTTTAAGATTCATGGTTACATTTTATCTTTCAAAAAATTCAGATTTAGTGTTGTTTGTGGTATACATAATCACGAATTGTCCTCAAAGTTTCAAGAGCATCCTAGTGTATGTTAGCTCAATTCGGAAGAGAAGACATGTATTACCGACATGACCTTGAATCTTGTCCAATCGAAAAATATACTTGCCACATTGAAACGGAAGGAACCCGACAATGTAGCAAATATAAAGCAAGTGTATAACATTCGGTGTCAAACAAACAAAGCAATTAGGGGAGATAGCAGTGAGATGCAACAACTGTTGACATTGTTGGATGATATGTATCAGTAAAATATTCGAATTTGCAGATATGGGAAAGTTCCGGATGTGCACTCCCGGAACATATATTTATAGGGTTTTTCCATATCTGTAAATCCGGAAAGAAGTTAGGAAGAATTTACTTTACCCTAGATTTTCTATAAATTAAGGGGTTTTATTTGATATCTTTCACACAAACACAAAATGTCTGAATTATATGAAATCAAGATCCGTTGGTGTGACGCAAGTGTCTCCTACACGACAGCAAAACACTCGGTCACATGTTTAAGCTAATGGTGCATCAATCCATCGACGAGTTCATTGGCAATATCGAACATGTCATACCTTACCGAGACAAACGGAAGGTTGCGAAGCTTGAGAATCGTTCACCTTCGGTTGACAACGAAGGGAACGTCGCTTACAACATTGTTGAGCTCAAGAATCCAGAGAATGTTAGAGTGACGTGAAAAAATTGGTTATGAAGAACGATTCTCACTCGAGTTTGAGGCAACCGTCTGAGTCCGAAGAACGATTGATGACATCTTAGAGAAGTGCAAGCGTCTATCGGACTATTGATCATTGTACTATTCAAATTTTTGTCGATGTAATACCGAATTGAATGTAATCCCGATTTTATTTTATGTATGTGAGAAACAATGCTGGATTTTTGGTTTTCTTAATCTGGTTTTCTTCCGTATTTGCACATGCAAATTTCTACCGGATGTGCACATCCGAAAAAAACTGAAAGAATTTAATAAAAATGTATGTCCTGATTTGCACATCCAAAACATAGAAACATTTTTATCAACACACAAAGTGCCTAAAAAACTCATGGAATTAGTTAAGAAATTCTCTAATATTATTGCATCAGAAAAAATCTCACTCAAAGAGAAATACAAATAGTTTAGAAGCCCTCTCTATAATCATATGTAAAAGCTACATAACACTTATTATTTCTTAGATATATGCATACTTTATTTTCCTATCATTGAATGAAATGATTGTTTAACCAACATTAATATAGAACTTATAAAACTTATTCAAAGTATAGAAGCATAGAGAAAGTTTGAGATGAAATAATATTAATTATTCATATGAAAAATTAAGATGGAAACTGTAACTAACTCTTACATTTTTTTTAACTCATGTGAAAATTATGTTGAAATTGATCCCTATACATAGACAAATTTTAACATGAGCAAGTTTACTTGAGTAAAAATAATAACAGGGATATAACAAAAAAATCAAATATAGTTTCATAAAAATTGAGAAATAATAACAGGGATATAATCAAATATTTTTGAATATTATTAATTAATTTACATTATTATCTGAGCAGCTGGACTGTGTTTTGTTTTTCATGGGACATGACAAATAATCGGTACCACACATGTTTTCTAGTTTCTGCTTTTGCAGAAAAAACACGAGCACACTCGTTTACTGTAACAACACAAACCACAATGGTTTCATGGGATATAAAAATTCTCCTACTTTTCCCAATAAATATATACACATATTAATCATATATTTGCCTACATAAATTATAAATTATAAGAGTTAATTGAAAAGAAAACATTTATTTTCATTTTTCCAAATCACCAGCCAACACAATAAATCGCCACCTCAGTGTTCTCCTACTCCCACTACAATACCAAAGTCTTGTCTACCCTCTTTCTCGTCTAACTTAATATATTCTTATAGAAATTGTTTTTTTTAATTTTTATTCTCTTTCTATTCATACTTTAGTGATATAGATGAAAAATTGTAGTGATGTTAAGGATACACCGATTTGGAACACTAGAGCTGAGAATTAGATTGCAGATATCATGACGAAAGGAGTGCAGGTCGAAGTGTTCAAGAAATTAAGGTCTATGATAAACGTAGATAGCTTAGACAATATGAATTATATGGTGTGTTGAAAGTATAATTCTTTGTGTAAAAGCAGTATTTCCGACATAGTCGATTGTCGTTGAAATGCCTTTCGACTTAGGTCTAATTTTATAGTGTTAGCATAATTAGATAAGAAGTAACCCTATTATGAATTGTAACACAGCATAAGTGCAGTTGCGCAATTGAATAATTTTTCTCAGTTTGAGAAGTAGAGAGAAACTCTACAGAAAATCTTTTCTTCTTCTCCTATTTTGCCAAAACACTAAGTTCTTTCTTCTCCAAATTCATTTTTTCTTTCTTCTTCCATTAACATTTGTGCAACAAGAATAATCTTGCAATCAATATTGGTTGATTCACTCGAGTGAATAGTGAAAACAGGAAATTTTTTATCAATGTAATTGAATCTTATTCATCAAGATCGCAGTGGAATTCTCCATAGATTTTTTTAGTGAATTTCCAACAATCAAAATAAAGAGTCATTCTCTTTCTATTCATGTGGTTTGAATCAAGTACAAAAATTTGAATGAAAAACATGCATGATTTGAAACAGGAAACATATGATTCGAATCAAACAAATCAGTGACTTTTCACACAGGCAATTATGCTTGTGATTCGAATCATGATTTTTTTGAGTCAAATCATGAAGGAAAAAATCTTGAAAAAAACTTAAATGAATGAAAAGACATTTTTATGATATGCAAAAAGGTTAACTAAGGTATTTAAATATCAAAACGGATTAAATGGGAAAAAACACGATTTTGAATGCAAAATACTTTTTTATTAAAAAAGATTTCCAAGATGCATGGATGGATGAATAATATTATGCATAGATAAAATAATAACAACTCAATGCATAATGTGTTCAAATGAATGAGATATGTAATGCGCACACAATAAATACACGAGTTTCAAGCAATTAACACACTTAACACATAAAAATTATCATAAATAAGTGTAGTGTAAGAAGAATAAAAGAGATTGGCATGATCATGCAAATTTTAACGATTAGTAAACAACAACAAAGATATCATTAAGCAAAAAATAGTATATCATTAACAAATGGATACGATTCATTTTCACATATTTAGAACACTATCAGACACTTTTTCATAAGACTTCAGATAAACTTGTATGATATATGTTCTAATTATTTTATATTGACATAGAAGTAATAAGCATATGATCAGTTACCTCATTAATGGATATTTGTTTTAAAGTCTTGGATAACTTATTCAACACTTTTATTGTAACATGATTCTTTCAAACTTGATGTTTTTAATCCTTTGATGATTGGTTGAAAATCAGTGAGCATTGTCATTTTTCATGAATTGTCTTCACCTTCTTTTACTACATCCCTGGAAGAATAGATCAATAAGGATGTGCTTCTTTTTTCTTTATCTAATAGTCCATAATTTCAACATATCGTCACATATGAATACATAGTTAGCTTCACGAGTAGTCATCAACAACAAACTTTAAGATATGATGTTAGATTTTCGGTTACTCTACAAATAACTAAAAATTTGTTAGTTCAATCTTGAATAACTCAAACTTAGATAATTTTGTAATTACAATTAATGACCAAATAACATTCTAGTAAAGGGTTTCTTTATATTATTCTATATTGATTAGACAATGATTAATCAAACCATATGAAATCAATGAAACACACTTGGTATCTGTAACGCCCATATTTCTAAAATGACTATATATTTGATTATTTAAGTCGATTATTGGTTTTAATTGAATTTTGGAGAGAACAATTGAGTTCGGTGACGTGTCGAGGGAATATATTTGACGAATGTCAGTCTTAGTGGACCTACCGATTTTATTTGGAGAAAATAGAATTAGTTATATTTAAATCGATTAAAGAAAATAAGATAATAAGAATTATGAAGCTATAGGGCATGGTGGTCATGATGAAAAGTAGTAAGGGTATTTTCGAAAATTTATAATTAAGAACATAAGGGTTACATAGGTGAGTTAGGGGAAGGAGGGTGCATTATGTACTTTTGTCGGAGAAGAGAAACCGAGAGAAAAATCAAGAACGAGGATTTAAGGAGAAGCCGAGGAATCGAAAGAACGAGAAGAGGATTCAATCAGAAAGTGATAATCACGAGGTAAGGGGTGTTTAATTATGATTATTATATTTGATTAGGGAATGAATAATTAGTAATCGTCTGATTTTTGAGTTGAGAGAACGAATTATTGAATGTTTGAAGAATAATCAAAATTAGAATCGAATATGTAATCGTAAGAATTGTTATGATTTAGAGAGAAACAATGATGAATGAAAGACTTGAGATTACAATGTGGTGAGAGTCACTTAAAGGAATTAAATAACATAAAATTTTGAGTGGCTATGGCCAGAACAGGGGTGGCCAGCGCCACCATCCCCATGTATATAGGTGGCCAGCGCCACCTGGGGATGCACATGGGTGGCTGGCGCCGCTATTGTGATTTAAAGTGACCAGGACCACATAAGTGGTGGCCTGCGTCACCTAGTGTATGTGAAGGGGTGGCTTGCGCCACCTAGTGTTGTGAGTGGTGGCTTGCGCCACCTAGTGCTGTGTGTAGGGGTGGCTTGCGCCACCCAGTGTTTTTGGGGTGGCCAGTGTCACTTCCTTGTGGCATGCGCCACCCAATGCACTTGAGTGCCTATGAAAATGTTTCGTGCATAATTTGAACCTTGTAACTCCAATTTTTATAAAAACAGAAGCATCTGGTAGCTAATAGAAAATATCATATATTAGTAAATATTCATTAGGAATTCATAATAATAACATAGGGATTTGTGGTGAATGAGTTTTCTGTCAAATAAAATCAAATATGTGCCTAGTGTTTGTGGTATTTTGAATGTGTGCTGAAATGATTTGGTTGATATCTACCATGCTAATTGATGTTGGATGCAAATTTGTTATGATGAACTGTTTACTGTGAGGTATGATTATGTGTAATGTGTGAGCATGTGATATATGAATAATATTGTTATGTATTCCATGATATGTAAGTTGTAAGGATATGTTAATATGTGAATAAAATGTGACGAGTTTGAAGAATCGTGATGTGTTTTGACTAGTTGTGGTAGTGTTTAATTGTTGTACGCATCATGCATTCATAGCATTGTTTAGAACGAGTAGTCTAATGACGTTTTTACAGGATGATGATCCAATGATGAATTTAGGACGGTAATGTACAGTGATGGCCTTAATCCCATTGTGCGGATTAAGTGCAATTCGTGATGTGTTATGGTTCCAAGCGGGAATTGGTCTTATTGTTGGGGATCTTTGGAGATAACGATGACTAAGTCATCAGTGATGTTTCGGTACCGCATGCATGAGTCTATTGAGTTGCATAGCATTATGATTGACATTTTTACGACGATGATTTAAATGACGTTTGATGATTATGATGAATTATGTGATGAATATGTGGATATTATTGATGTTATTTGAATGACTTTACCTTTTTGTCAAATTCCTGCATCTTTTATAATGATTATGATTACTCACCATTTATAATGAATATGCGGGTAATCCGGAATAATGCAGGAAGCTTAGGAGTTGCTTCAGAGTGTGTCGACTTACTTCGAAGAAGTAAAGGGAGTTTTTCTCTGATACGTAACATCGGGGTTGAGATTTGTCTTCTTAAGAATATTTTATGTTTTGTTGTTTTGAGGATTATGAGATATTTTAGTGATTTTCTTTTATTTGGAGTTTTGAATTAGAAGCCTTGAGATAATTTTGAATTATGTGATTTTATGAGGAATACCTTTAAGGTATTAATTTGATTTTAAAGAAGTTTAGAACTTGAATCCGCTGCAAGAATATTTTAAATGATTTGGGTTATATTATTGCATCATTTTATTAAAAACATTGAAACCCATGTTACGGAGCAGGATCTTTTTGTGAGTGAAGTTATTATGAAGATGTGACACCCGTGATATTTTGATGAAGAGTTTATTTATCTTAAATAAAATTGTATTTTTATTTGGGGTTTAGACGGGTGTTACATTAGTGGTATCAGAGCAGGTCGGTCTGTCTGGCCAGGTTGTTTAGAGTCAGTATTTGTCGGTCGATGAGTGTGTGTACATTGTCGATGGTTTGTTATATCTAACCTTGATTGTTGGTGTGCAGAATGGCTAGAAGAAACGATGATGCCATGGTTGTCTCCTTACAAGTTGTTTCTCAAGCTATGCAACATATACCCAATGCTGGAGGGAATGATGGTACTCATGTATTGGAGCGTTCCAGAGGAACAATCCGCCTACATTTGAAGGCCGGTATGATCCCAATGGAACATAGGTTTGGCTCAAAGAGATTGAGAGGATATTTCGAGTTATAGATTGCTCGGATGAAGAGAAGGTGCATTTTGGTACGCATATGCTGAAAAAGGAAGCTGATGACTGGTGGGTTAGTACTCGTCGGAGGTTGACTCTAGGAGGTGGTTCTATTACTTGGGTTGTGTTCAACATAGAATTTTTGAGGAAGTACTTTCCTGAAGATCTGCATGGTAAGAAAGAGGTTAAGTTCCTAGAATTGAAACAAGGAAATCTGTCTGTGACTGAATATGCTTCAAAGTTTGTGGAATTGGCTGAATATTATCCATAGTATATAGTGAAGCAACTGCTGAATTTCCAAATGTACTAAGTTCGAGAATGGGTTACATCCGGAGATGAAACAGACAATTGGTTACCAACAAATCTGCAGGTTTGAAGAGTTGGTGAATAGCTACAGAATCTATGAGGAGGATAGCAAAGCTCATTCAGCTCATTACAAGAACTTAAGTGATAAGAGGGGAAGACAACATCAGAACCATGGGAAGACTTATGATACTCAAACTAACAAAGGGAAACATAAAACTACTGATGAGAAAAATTAAAGTTGGGAGGAGCTTATGCTCTTATCAAATGCTTTAGATGTGGCGAACCTGGTCATCGCTCTAGTGAGTGTGAGAATTAGGTTTTGAGATGCTATAAGTGCGGGAAGGAATGTCACCATTCTTCTGAGTGCAAGAACGCTAGTTCGACTTATTTCAATTGTGGAGAACAAGGCTATATCAGTACTCAATGCTAAAAACCAAAAAAGAATGTTGTTACTGCCCAGACTAATGGTAGTGTGATTTCTTTGAGTGGCATTGAGACTCCTACAAAGGATAACTTGATTCGAGGTACTTGTTTTATTAATGATGTTGAATAAGTTGCTATTATTGATACCGGAGCTACAAATTCGTTTATTTCATTGGATTGTGCGACTAAATTGGGTTTAAAATTGTCTGATATGAATGATAGTATGATAATAGATACTCCTGCTAGTGGATTTATTACTACTACTACTTATATTTTTCTGAAATGTCCTTTGACTATATTTGGTAAGAGTTTTGCTATGGGTTTAGTTTGTTTGCCGTTACATCAAATTGATGTTATTCTTGGTATGAATTGGCTAGAATTCAATTATATCCATATCAAATTGTTATGCTTAGACTGTGAGGTTTCCTGAGTTGGGTGACAACGAAGAATTGATGTTCTTATCTGCTAGGAAAGTTGAACATATTGTAGGGGATGAAGCCTTGATGTTTGCGATATTTGCATCATTTCAAGTTGATCGGGAAGCTATCAGTGTCGAGTTGTCGGTTGTTTGTGAATTTACGGATGTGTTTCCGAATGACGTAAGTAATCTACTACCAGAGTGTGAAATTGAGTTTACAGTGGATTTAGTACAAGTCTAGTGTCTATGGCTCCACATCGAATGTCTACTTCAGAACTGAGTGAGTTGAAGAAACAATTAGAAGACTTGTTGGAAAAGAAGTTTGTTTGGCCTAATGTTTCGTCATGGGGTGCTCTTGTGTTGTTGGTTAAGAAGAAAGATGGTAGTATGAGGTTGTGTGTCGATTACCGACAGTTGAACAAGGTGACTATTAAGAATAAATATATGCTTCCGAGAATCGACGATTTGATGGATCAACTGGTAGGTGCTTGCATGTTTAGTAAGATTGATTTGAGGTCTGGTTATCATCAAATTTGGGTCAAAGCGGATGATATTCCAAAGATAACTTTTAGAACAAGGTATGGTCACTATGAGTACATCGGATGTCGTTTGGGGTATCCAATGCACCTGGTGTGTTCATGGAATATATGAACCGAATCTTTCATGAGTATCTGGATAAGTTTGTAGTGGTTTTTATAGATGACATTCTGATATATTCTAAATCGAAAGAAGAGCATGCAGAGCATTTGAGAATTGTACTACAAGTATTGAGAGAAAGGAAGTTATATGCTAAGTTGTCGAAATGCGAGTTTTGGTTGAAAGAAGTAAGTTTCTTGGGATACGTAATTTCAATTGGTGGGATTTTTGTGGATCCTTCGAAAATTGATGCAATGTTGCAATGGGAGACTCCGAAATTTGCTACTGAAATTTGTAGTTTTCTTGGATGGGCAGGTTACTATCGCAAGTTTATAGAAGGATTTTCTAAGTTGGCATTGCCTTTTGTAACAGCCCGAGCCTTCTGCACTCCCGGCACTATTACCTCATGATCTTCTCTACCCCCTCACTAGTATAGTTTTTGCCTTCAGTGGGAATCAAACCCTGTACCCTGGGATTCAAGTACATGCTCAATCCATTTCCACTACCAAATGAGCTAGCTCATTTGGTAGTGGGAATGGATTGAACATGTACTTGAACCCCAGGGTACAGGGTTTGATTCCCACGGAAGGCAAAAACTCTACTAGTGAAGGGGATAGAGAAGGTCATGAGGTAGCAGTGTCAGGATTTCCTTGTGAGGGGTCTGGGTTGTTACATAAAAAGGCGCCTTTTTATGTAACAGCCTGAGCCTTCTGCACTCCCGACACTATTACCTCATGATCTTCTCTACCCCCTCACTAGGAGAGTTTTCCCTTTCGTGGGAATCGAATCCTGTACCATGGGGTATAAGTACATGTTCATTCTATTCCCACTTTTTATGTAACAACCCAGACCCCTCGCAAGGAAATCCTGGCATTGCTACCTCAAGACCTTCTCTACCCCCCTCACTAGTAGAGTTTTTGCCTTCCGTGGGAATCGAACCATGTACCTTGGGGTTCGTGTACATGTTCAATCCATTCCCACTACCACTTGAGCTAGTAGCTCAAGTGGTAGTGGGAATGGAATGAACATGTACTTGAACCCCAAGGTACAAGGTTTGATTCCCACGGAAGACAAAAACTCTATTAGTGAGGGGGTAGAGAAGATCATGAGGTAATAGTGCCGGGAGCACAGAAGGCTCGGGCTGTTACACCTTTGACTCAGTTGACTCGAAAAGGGCAAGCTTATGTGTGGGAAGTTGCATGTGAATAGAGTTTTATGGATTTGAAGAAGAAGTTGACGACTGCGCCAGTGTTGATTTTACCGAACCCGAGTGAATTTTTTGTGGTATATTGTGATGCATCCAAGATGGGTCTTGGAGGAGTACTAATGCAGAATAGTAAGGTTGTCGCTTATGCTTCCAGACAACTGAGAGTTCACGAAAGAAATTATCCGACACATGATTTAGAATTGGCAACCGTAGTGTTTTTGTTAAAAATTTGGAGACATCGTCTTTTTAGTTCTAAGTTTGAAGTGTCCAGTGATCATAAGAGTCTGAAGTATTTGTTTGATTAGAAAAAGTTGAATATGAGGCAGAGAAAGTGGCTTGAACTTCTGAAAGACTATGATTTTGATTTGAATTACCATCCTGGTAAAGCAAATGTAGTAGTCGATGCTTTGAGTAGGAAGTCTTTACACATATCGATGCTCATGGTGAGAGAATTGGAAATGATTGAACAATTAAGGGATATGAGTTTGGTATGTAAGGAAACGTCCAATAGTATGAAATTGAGAATGTTGAAATTGGCAAGTAGCATTATGGAAGAAATCTGAGAGGGTCATAAATATGATTTGAAGATGGTTGATCTGTTGACTTTAGTTAACCAAGGTAACAAAATTGAATTATGAATTGATGAGAATGACATGGTGAGGTTCAGAGACAGAGTATGTATTCCAATATTACGGAGATGAAAAAAATAATTCTTGAGGAATGACATCGAAGTGGACTGAGTATCCATCCTGGTGCTAGAAGATGTATCAGGATTTGCGAAAGTTGTTTTGGTGGCCGGGTATGAAGAAAGATATTGCTGAATTTGTGTATGCTTATTTGACTTGTCAGAAGTCAAATATTGAGCATTAGAAGTCTTTAGGTATAATGCAATCGTTGAATATTCCAGAATGGAAGTGGGATAGTATTTCCATGGATTTCGTATCGGGATTGTCGAGGACAGTGAAAGGGAACAATTCAGTTTGGGTGATTGTTGATAGATTAAATGATTAGCGGAAAAAAAAATGATAAGCATAAAATACGATAAGCGAAAAAAATCAGACAAAAAGCGATAAAAAGGCTAAGTATAAATGACTAGTAAAGATAGTACAAAAACCACTTATCAATCTTAAGTCAATTAAAGCTAGCGCCAATATTGTAAACATATATGCTCATTTATCAGGCCAGATTTGCAATGCCTCTAAGTCCTTAATCTTTGTTAGAGTTATGCATCACACTAGGCACAAAATGCTTGTTTGTTTTCTTGGATGCACAATTGCTTACCATCCTATTGAAGCTTTTATCTTCATTGATAGACCAAAAAACATTCACTTTCAATTCATTATTGATAAAATCATATTGAAGCTTGTTGTTTGGAAGGATAACCTTTTTTATGGCAGGAAGAATACAACTAGTAAAGTTTGTTTTGCATGGAATGTTGATGCATGGAAGAAGTACCATTAAGAACATAAAGACTTGGATGAGAATTCATTTGGAGTGAGGACTTAGAAAAGATAAAAATGGTTACAATGGCATGGAAGAAGTGTTGTAAAAGCCTTAAAGAACGAGGTTTTGGAATAAGAGAGTTATTAGCTTTAAATGATGCCTCCAATCTTCATCTTTGTTAATTTATGGTTCAAGAAAAGAATTGTTGGGCTAGACTTCTCGCTTCAAGAGTTATTATAAGAAATATGGTCATTTCTCACCATATTCATTCCTTATTATGGAGCACCTTGAAATGCCAATTCATTATAATTAAAGATAATACTCAGTGTTTGCTAGATAATGATAATAAAATTAACTTCTGGTTGAACACTTGGTTGGATGTTCCTCTTTTCCAAAACGTTAATATTTTTTTCTATTCATCACAACCTTTTCTTCAACTCTTGTTGGTGATTACTTGGTCAACAAATCTTGATCGATTCCTCTAAATCTCCAAATTGTTTTCCTTTATCTTTTCTCTTATGTTTAAAAATGCTACATTCATATGGAGGACATTGAAGATAATTTAATTTGAGTTGAATCTGATAATGATATGCTTAGTATGAAACAAGCCTATGATTTCTTGGACAAACATAAGTCATGTGACTTATGGTGCAAGTTTCCTCGGAATCTTAGAATTCCTCCTTACAAGCCTCTTTTGGTTTGGAGAATCATGCAGAATCGTATTCTTACAAATGAAAATTTGTTCAGAAGACAGTTTGTTACTCCTTCAATGTCCTCTCTTTTTCACTATCATTCTAAAAGCACAAAACTTAGTACTCCGAGACTCCTCTTATCTCTTGAAGAGGTTTTGGTTTGAAAATAAATATATAATTAAACTTTAAAATACATTTAGGAAATATTTTTGTAAATTTTCTCCACTTATAAAGATCTGACTAAGTACATAATAAATTTTTCTAGTTTTAGATATAAAAATTTAGACAATATTGTCCTTCCTCAACACTGGCATCCATAATTTTGAGTAAATGGTAGTCCATTCTATTGTACTATTGTAGAGCTAGTTAATAGTAACAATAATTTATCACACTAATATTCACCTTCCCTCCCCTTTCCCCCACTCACACTCTCTCACCCTCACTCTCAAACAAACACATGCACTCAAATCTACTTTATCTTCTTTAAATCAAATTTTCCTCACACTCCACTCACACACACCCCTCTCAAAAAAAATGTCTCCATTCCCTTCCCTCATTCTCCTCTTTTTCTTCACCACCACCCTCACATTCCCACCACCTTCATTCTCATCTTCCTCAACCTTCATCATCCAAGTCCAACACGATTCAAAGCCTTCCATTTTCCCATCTCACAGAAACTGGTACGAATCCTCACTTTCATCCATCACAACCACACCCAACACTATTATTCACACATACGACACCGTTTTTCATGGCTTCTCGGCTAAGCTCTCATCTCTTGAAGCTCAGAATCTTGAATTACTTCCTCATGTTACTGCTGTTATACCGGAACAAATTCGAATGCTGCATACGACTCGGTCGCCGCAGTTTCTTGGGTTGAAGACTGCTGATAGAACTGGGTTGCTCCATGAAACGGATTTCGGGTCGGATCTTGTTATTGGAGTTATTGATACCGGAATCTGGCCGGAGAGGGAGAGTTTTAATGATCGGGAGCTTGGTCCGGTTCCGGCGAAATGGAAAGGTCAGTGTGTTGCTGGGAAGGATTTTCCGGTGAGTGTTTGTAATAGGAAAATCATCGGAGCTAAGTATTTTTCCGGCGGGTATGAAGCTACGAGCGGGAAGATGAATGAGACTACTGAGTATCGTTCGGTTAGAGACTCGGATGGACATGGGACTCACACTGCTTCCATCGCCGCCGGGAGATATGTTTCTCCGGCGTCTACTTTGGGTTTTGCTAAAGGTGTTGCTGCCGGGATGGCTCCGAAGGCTCGTCTTGCTGTTTATAAAGTTTGCTGGAGCGGCGGTTGTTTTGATTCTGATATTCTCGCCGCCTTTGATGCTGCGGTGGCTGACGGTGTCGACGTGGTTTCTCTCAGTGTCGGTGGGGTTGTTGTGCCGTATCATCTCGATGTCATTGCTATTGGTGCTTTTGGAGCTTCTAACGCCGGAGTTTTTGTCTCTGCCTCTGCCGGAAACGGTGGTCCCGGTGGGCTCACCGTCACCAATGTAGCTCCTTGGGTGGCTACTGTCGGTGCTGGAACAATAGATAGAGATTTTCCTGCGGATGTGAAGCTTGGGAATGGTAAGGTTATTCCTGGAGTTAGTATCTATGGTGGACCGGGTCTAACTCCGGGTCGGATGTATCCGATTGTGTATGCCGGGAGTACTGAACACGGTGGCGAAGGTGGTGATGGTTATTCCTCTTCACTTTGTTTAGAAGGTTCTTTGGATCCTAAGTCTGTGAGAGGAAAAATTGTTGTTTGTGATAGAGGTATTAATTCAAGAGCTGATAAAGGCGAAGTAGTGAAAAAATCGGGCGGAATTGGCATGATTTTGGCTAATGGAGTGTTTGACGGTGAAGGGTTAGTGGCCGATTGCCACATTTTACCCGCTACATCAGTTGGTGCAATAGGCGGCGATGTAATTAGAAGTTACATCGCCTCTGCCGAAAAATCGGTTGGATCAGTACCGACCGCAACTATTGTGTTTAAGGGAACTAGGCTTGGGGTTAGGCCAGCTCCTGTGGTAGCATCATTCTCAGCGAGAGGGCCTAACCCTGAATCGCCCGAGATTTTGAAACCGGATGTTATAGCACCTGGTTTAAACATTCTAGCCGCTTGGCCAGACAAAGTTGGACCTTCTGGTATTGCTTCTGATCATAGAAGGACCGAATTTAACATATTGTCGGGTACATCCATGGCGTGTCCTCACGTTTCTGGTTTAGCCGCATTGTTGAAAGCAGCTCACCCTGAATGGAGTCCAGCTGCTATTAAATCAGCTCTTATGACCACTGCATATACGGTCGATAACAAAGGCGATCCAATGCTAGATGAATCAAACGGGAACGTTTCATCCGTATTTGATTATGGAGCAGGACATGTTCATCCCGAGAAAGCATTGGATCCTGGTTTGGTTTACGATATCTCAGTTTACGATTATGTCGATTTCTTGTGTAACTCAAATTACACCACAAAGAACATTCAAACAATCACAAGAAAAACTGCAGATTGTAGCAATGCTAAAAAAGCCGGACACTCCGGAAACTTGAATTACCCATCATTATCTGCAGTTTTTCAACAATATGGAAAACATAAAATGTCTACACATTTCATCAGGACTGTGACCAATGTGGGTGACCCAAAATCAGTTTACAAAGTAACAATCAACCCACCCGAGGGAATGGCGGTAACTGTAAAACCAGACATATTGCATTTTCGACGAATCGGTCAGAAATTGAATTTCCTTGTTAGAGTACAAACTAGAGAAGTCAAGCTTTCACCTGGAAGTTCATTAGTGAAGAGTGGTTCCATAGTTTGGTTTGATGGAAAACACACAGTCACAAGTCCTTTGGTTGTGACAATGCAGCAACCTCTTGATTAGAGTTCTTTTTTTGTGTGTAGAAATTTTGGCTTTTTATCCCATCTTGTGATAAATTAGCTCAATATGTATAATATATTAATATGGAATGTGTTTTCAGGTGTTTCAATTCTAAGAAGTGGTGGAAAAGTTTCATAAAAATAGTATGTGTATATATTTTTGATGTTGTAAAATTAAGAATGTTGTGTTTGGAACAGAACATGTATATTGGGAAGATCCCTTTCCTTTTTGAGTAAATTATGTTGAATACTTTTTTGGTAATGGCATCATTGGCATGTGCATAAAGAAGATGGTAATGTTTTTATGTAGAAAGAAACTTTGTGGTAGAAGAAGCCAGATTGTTAACAAATAACTACTGTGATTGTGACAAACAGGACAGGATCCTTTGAAAATATTTGGGATTATTGTATTTTGCTGATGTTGTTTTGTGAGATCACATGATATACTGTCTGTGACCATGCAAAAACAACATTGGCAGATAGTATCATTGCTTTTTTATTCAGAAAAGGACAAAGATATGACCTATATTTTTTTAAATAAGAATCTTGTGATATATTTAGGATTTGACTAGTAGGGTTGGCAATGAAATTAAGCAATTTAAAATTACTTTGAAAGACTTTGTGTATGATTAATTTGTTGACAAGTTAACCATCTTAACTTCTAAAATTGTTTTAGAACACCAAGAGGTTTCATTAGTGGTAGATATATTTATTAGTGTGTAGTGATTACTTTAAAAGTCATTAATATAATAGATAAGAAATTCTTTTAAAGTTTTTATTCGATTAGTCTATATAGAATCTATTTCTTTTAAGAGCACATGTATTCTTCAATTCACAAATTTACAATTATTAAATTTTTTGACATCAAATATCGACATTCTCTCGCACCTAAAATCATATAAATTAATTGGTAATTTTTTTTAGTTATATTTGAATTAAGTGCAACCCAAATAAAATTTCAAGAATAAATCCTAGAATATGTAAGCAAACACTTTAATTCATGTTCTTGTATTCTATCAACTCCATCAAATATAGTCATTCTCCAAAGATACTTAACGTCAAATTTTTGTGAAGAAAGATATTACAATATCTAAATAAAAAAGGAAATTTCGAAGATGATGAATGAATAAAAGTCTTAAGTGAAAATTTTATTTAAGATAGATTGTCATGTTGATTTAAATTGTAAAGTTTTGTGTTTATGTTTTGGAACCTATTATGACTATAAAAAGAAGTTAACTATTCTGCTATAATATGGTTCTTGAACAAAATTGTTTACATCAAAATCATCCAAAAAAAATCATAATAATGACATATGATCAAAATATATAGATGGTAAGTAATGTCATGTCATTTTAAGATCACACTTGAGCATTATATAAGAGTTTAGTCTCCTCATGTGTCTTTTGGAACTTGTCATTATTCCTCAAGTGTTAGCCTCTTTGACCAAAGCAAAAGTTTTCTTCAATTGTTTTTGTCCCTAAGGCTTAAATGTTGTGGTTGGATTTGGTTGAGACGCAACCCTTGGTGCAACTTTGTTAAATTTAATTTTTTTCATATTTGGATGTAGTAGTAGTAAGGGCATATGCCGGTTGTGGTGCATGAGCAAGAGTCAAGTGCAACCTATGATGCTGAAGTTGCATGTGACATGGTAGCATGCATGGGTGGCAAAAACGGGTACGGTCAGTTGGACGTATCTTTTTCCGTACTTTTTTTTTTAGGATGAATCAAGATTTCAGACACCCACTCTTTAATATGTTCGTTCCACCCCACCTCAATTTTTTTATGGGTTTTTACATACGCGGGAATTAACATAAATTTTTGCAGTTTTAGACTTAAAATGTGCAGTTCCCATTAGCCCGTCTCATGCATCCTCATTTTTTATGCAAGATGAGCAAATATTTTTGACATGCACCCTCAACTATGCCCACTGTGCTCCATTTTTTGCAGGCTTTTGCGGGTCTGGTCTAAACAGAGTGTGCATGCTCGTTTGCCACCCCTATAGCAGGTGAAAGTTGAGATGCACGAGTAGATGTATGAGCTGTCATGATGCCAAGATTGGACATGACATGGTAGCATGTGTAGGATGTCATGCATGAACAGGGGTAGGAGACACTTGTGATGATGAAGTTGATCATAACATGATAGCAGATGCAGACTCTAACATGGTAGAAAATATTGGTTGTGACGTGTTAGTAGGTGCATCATGTGATGCTAAGTAATAACATTGACAACCTTGCAAGATATTTTATTTTGATTAATTTGCTTGTAGACTGGCCATTTATTAGTCATCCCCTTTTCACTAATTAGTGAGAAATCTTCGACTTTCTAAATACTTCTCGTCTACCTAACATTCTTTTAAATAATGGTGGTAAGATATCAGGGCATCATGTAGGCTCCCATAAGTTTCCGCCATTTGTTGGATAACTAATTAATTCAAAACATTCTTGATATCCATTTTTTCTATAAAAGTCAAGAATAAAGTTCACCAAATTTTTCAGCCATGTCAGTGTGACATGTTACAACATAGAATACCTGACAACGTTCATCTTCTACATGCACACTCATTTGTTTGCAAGTTGACCGTGTATTCGTCTCCAGACTAATAAATGTTAAACACTTCATTTGAAAGAGGTAGGAAATAAGAGTATTCATTTGAACTGGACTTGATTTCTTAATAAGTTAAGGTTGAACATGCACTCCTTCTCAGATTGGATCCATTGTTTGAGCCAATAGCAATTCAAGTGGTCTGGTTTGCTCCTCTTCTTGGTGGTGGTATTGTTGATTCTAGTGGTGCTTTGTTTCTGTTGATGGTGGGTTTAGTGGTCTTAGATCTAGTTCGCCTCTTCTGCTTAGAGTTTTTTGGTGCTTCATGGTTTTGTCTTGGTTTTCTGGTAGGGTTCATTCCTGGGGTATTATGGTTTCTTTTCAGGAGATTCTCTTGTTTTTCGTCTTATCATTTTGTTTTCTTGATACTTCTTGTGCCTTGGGACATTTATTTTATTTTTTTTTGTAAAATAATACATTTAAATAGTAAAAATGTAGGTAGCACAGATCAAACCATTGATCTTAGAATCAAAGACAAACTTCTTTACCACCATGCTAACTAGCATACATTACAAATTAAATTTAACAACTTATATTTGTACATTTATTTCATATATATGATTTATAATAAATAATTTTGAGATATCTTTTTTTTGAAGGTCCTGGACTGTGGGCCTCTTTGGATTTGGTTTTCATATGGTATTCGCTAGTAATTGTTGTACTTTGGTTAATGACAATATTATTATCACGAGTAGTAGATTGAGTTTGGATTTCATTACCTGATGAAATGTTTGGATTCAAAGGTTCCTCTTGAATGATTGTGGGTTTGATTGTGGTTGTGAAGAACTTGAATGAATAGTGATACCACTTGTCGATTGGATGGGTATTGTATAACGTGGTGGTGTTTGGTTGATGATTGGTTTATTTATAGGGGAAGGTGATGGCTTGACTAATGACTTATATGGAAAATAGTTGTCATGGAAGGTGACATGTCTGGATGTATAAATTTTGTTGGTAGTGGGATCAAGGCATTGGTAGGCATATTGTGAAGGTGAATAACCTATAAATATGCAAGGGGTTGATCTTGGTTGAAGTTTATTGTTAAGGTATGGACATAACCAAGGAAAACAGAGACATCCAAATGAGTGGAGGTGGTGAGGGTTATGTTGTGTTTGGTGGAGTACTTGATATGGCATTTCTATATTGAGATTTGGAGTGGGTAACCTATTAATTAAGTATGTAGCAGTACGCAAGTCAAATGACCAAAATGTAGTTGGTAGTTCAGCATGATGCAAGAGTGCACACGTGCAGTTTATACTATATGTCGATGCCTTCGTTCCGCAGTGGCATTTTGTTCAGAGGTATGTGGGGTTGTGGTGTAATGTGATATGTATTGTTTTCAGGGGTATTGTGAAGGTGTATAGCACAAGAATTAGAAATTAAAAAACTTTTCAATAATGGCTTTGAATTGAGTAAATATCATTGAGACATCTGATTTATTTTTGAGTGGATATAACCAAATATATTTGGAGAAATGATCTACAAAAATAAGATAATATTGATAACCATCTAAAGATTTAATGGGAGTCGGTCCCCATACATATGAGTAGATAATTTCAAGTGGTCTCTTATTGTTGATACTTGAAGAAGTAAATGGTAGCTTGTGACTCTTGAAACTGCTACATGAGATGCATGGTAAAGGTGTGTTTGTATTTATTTTATGCTTTGGGGAAATATGTCTCATTGTTCTTGCAGAAGGGTGACCAAAGATATGATGCCAAGTTGGAGATGAAGATATGGTAGTGTTAAAGGCCGTAGGGGGGATGGTTGGTGGTGACATGTGGTGAAGTCCATTGTTATGTAATCCTTTGAGAAGATGTTCCTTTGTTTTCAGATCCTTCACCAAAAAATGATTAGAGAAAAATTCAACAAAAATGGGATTAGTTTGGCATAAAGATGAAACAAATAATAAATTTTGTGAGATGTTAGGAACATGCATAACTTTAGGAAGGTGTAAGTTATACATTTTGGTGGGTATATGACCTTACATGTATGTCCTATTGGGATTGTAGATCCATCAACAATGATGATTTGATATGTTCCATTGTAAGGACTTTAGATATGAAGGTTATCAAGTTAATTTGTGATACGGTGTGTAGCTTCCAAATCCAAGATCCAATTTGCGGAATTTGCATATGAGTTTGCTCAAATGTGGTGAACTGGGGGGGTCAGTGTTGTACTTGGATGGGTATCCATGGAGTTTATAACATACCTTTGTTGTGTGTCCAGTCTTGTCATAATATTGACAAGTAATTCTCTTGAAGGATCCTGGAGAAGTAGATATGCCTAGTTGAGATGATTTGGTATGATTAGGAGTATAACCACGTTTTTTAATTTGAGATTTGCCTTTGTATACAGCGTGTGCAAAGGGTATGAGGATTGGTTCTTTTTCTCTTTTAAGGTGACTTTCATAGTCAATCAGTAAGTCATGAAGTGCATCAAGTTCAATCGGATTTTCACGAGCACGAAGGGTAGCGAAAATTTCTTTGAATTCAGTTCCAAGTCCATTCAGAGTATGAATGACTAGATCAACATCATCCAATGAAGAGTTGATGACAACAAGTTCATAACCCATTGATTTGATTGTGTGAAGGTAATATGTCACTGATAGTGAACCTTTGTTGAATCACGATAAGCGTTCTTTAAGATTCATAATGCGGGAGCGAGTTTTGCTCGCAAACATCTTGTTGAGGATATCCCATGCAGCTTTGGAAGTTTTGACATTTCCAAGCACGGTGATGATACTTGGATCTACCGAAGAAATAATGGCTTGTAAAAATCAGCTTATCCCGATGTTGCCAGTAAGAGTAGTCTGCATGATCTTGTGCAGGACAAATTTTGGCGCCATCAATAAAACCTAGAAGGTCATAGTCAATCATAAGGGCATCAAATTGAACCTTCCATGCAGGATAGTTGGAGCGGGTAAGTTTGATTGAGGTTTGAGGATTGAGAACAATAACTGATGAGGTTTCATTGATTTTGAGAGTGAGAGCAGAAGACATGATGAAAAAAAATATGGATCGATGTTGTGACACTTTGTTGCTCTAATATCATAAAGAACAAAATAATATTCAAATGTTTTTGTTATTTTGTATTGATATTGAAACATTACATATATAGGAAGAGTTTCTCTTGATAATTATTGACATAATTAAATAAATTGAATGTACAAATTGCTTATTAAAAAAAACATAATTATTACATATCAATTGGTTGTTATGATTAAGGCTACAAATGAGAGTTCTCATTTTAACTATTTGAATGATCATGCAACATATGTGTTAGGTTGCTTTTATAACGAGGACCTATCATATGAGAATGTCATTTTTATGTAAGAATATAATAATAAAACTAAACTATTAAATTTTAAAATAAATTGCAGAGATTATTTTTTTTTTCTTCTCTCTTCTCCGTTATTAAAACATATAAATGACATTCTTATAGTATATATTTCATATTCCCACACATCCTACTTTAATTTAATTTGAGAGGAGGCATATGGATAAAAGAATGAATAAAGTTATTCTTGACAAAAGAAATAATTAAAGTTGATGACCTTATGTCCCCGTGTAAACTTTTGGCAATCCTAAATCTGGTAAGAATCCCTATAAATGAACAGAATTTCTCACTTTATGAACAGAATTTTCAAATTCATGGATGCATCAAAAGTTCAAATCACACGGAATTCAAATGATGAAAGTTGAAGCAAAGCTAATTTGAGACGTTGAAACAAAGCATCTTAGCTGGAAAAGGGTGAGTTGAATAAGAATATCAATTGGGTTGCCAAACGTGACACAACACAATGAGAATTCTTTAATGTTTATGAGTTTCTTGTTTGTCGTGTGTGTATCATTAGGTTCCCTTTGTATTTTGTTTCTATCTTCTTAAGTGTAGAAAAACAAGTTTTGGGATGTGATTGCTTCATTAAATTATGGTGTTGGAGTAAAGTGATAACTACTGTAAAATTCACTTTTTGACAGTGAACAATGATATTCAAATTAATCACATATGGAGTTTCAGTCTTAGCATAACTGAACTATTTTAATAAAAATATATATTAGAATGTTTTACTTTTTCTTTTCTTTTTTTTAAATTTTTAATACAATATTAATTTATTTTTTTAATTAATACAACGTTAATTTATCCAGTTAATTTAAATATGGGTTAAATATGTTTTTGGTTCCTATAAAATTATAAAATTTTGTTTTTAGTCCCTATAAAAAAATCTCGTGTTTTGATCACTTCAAAATGATTATGTACGTAGTTTTAGTCTCCGGTGTTAAATTAATGTGTATTTTTGAATAATTATTCCGGAGATATGTTTAGAACGTTATAAAAAATTTCTCGAAAAACAAAAAGAATTCAAAATTTGATTTATAAGTCGAGATTTTCATTACTTTTATCATTATCTTTTGAAATTTAAAAAATTCATATTTAATTATTCTCATTTTAAAAAATTATATAATTTGGTAAATAAATATTTTATATTAATCTGAACACGTATAAAAAAGATTATTCAAAAAGATAAAAAGTTAAGGGTAGTTAAATAGTTTTTAAAATTTTAGAAAATAAAAAGAACTAAACCTGTATGCATAAAAAAATTTTAGGAACTAAAAATAAAAGGTGAGATATTTATAAGGACCAAAAACATATTTAAATCTTTAAATAAAGAAGAAGAAGCTATCATACGTCTCATGACAAATCAGAAATAAATTGTGATAAACAATTTCAAAATTAAATTTATTTATAACAAACCATTATATATATATATGTTTCAAGATCAACTTACTCCAAAAGTAATCTTAGTCTTTAAATTAAATTCAATTAATTGTTAAATTAATATTTATACTTATAATCATTTGATTGAATCTAATTTAAAGGCTACAATTATGGAGTAAGTTAAAAAGACTTACTTTTTGAGTAAGTTGATCCTGATATATTAAATTATGAATACTATGTGTATTTAAAACCTTATAAAAGATCCATAAACAAAAGAAATTTCTCACCAACACTCTTCTAGTTAAATCCCAATAGGATTCATAGGAAAACTAGATAATCAGAGTTGGAATGAGTAATATCTATCAATATAGACCACTTCCACGTCAGAAATTTGATCTCCCAAAAAATGTCGATTTTTTTTTCTAGATTTCCAAATGCATCAGGTAGTCACAAACCAAATCATTCCCATCCTCAGAGTTTTTGGATTTTCACTACGTTATCACACCATTTTGGCAGAGAACGTCCAAGAGTATCCCCCGAAAACCATATTATTTCCACACTATTGGCCTACATTTTTCCAAATAGAATTCGCCAAAGGAGGAACAAAAGATGGATCATGTCTTCTTCAAACACCTTACAGATAACACAAACCTTCTCTACATTTGAAACTCCTCGCTTCAAAATTTGGTTTGAGACCGCTAATCTATTCCAAAATAATCTCCACCCGAAGGTTTTGATTTTACTCGGGATCTTGATATTCCACAACAAAGAAAAAGGCTTTGCTTTGATCAGGATGAACCAAATACTGAGATCTATCTTTCAAAATAAAATAAACATCTCTAACTTTGAAATTCTGATTAACGCCTAGATTCCAAACCACTACATCGGAAGCATTCATACTTGGTGCAACATCTGCTAAATAATTGTGGATGATTTCTATGTGTTTGAAGTTTATGGGAATTTTGAGGGGTTAGTTCATTTGAGTTGGAATGGGTCTAGTCTTTATGGTTGAAATTTTTTTGTTTTGAAAGAGAAACTTAAAGCAATCAAAGAGACAATGAAAGTTTGAAATAAGAATGTCTTTGGAAATTTTGAGCTCCAAAAAGATTCCATATGAGAGAGGTGGTGAGTTCACTTGATGCTAGACTTTATATAAAGGTTATTTTTATGGAGGAAGTAGAGGTCAGATCGAAGGCTCTCTCAGATCATTGGTTTTTACTTAATATTAAAAATTCACAAGGCTTTTAGAGGTTTATATATAAGTGGTTTAAGGAGGGTGATGCTAATATTGACTTCTTTTATGCTTGTGTGAATAGTATGTGTAAAAGGAATACGAGGGTGGGAATTTTATGCATATAGTGGTCAAGATCTGAATTATTCATCATTTTTTGAAGCATGTGAGTTAATCAAAGGGATTGATATTGAGTTTTATGTTGGGGTTATGATAATGTGATGGAAACATGACAGTGACAACTTTGATGAAGATTTAAAACCTTTTATGGATGATGGATATGCATGTGAGTTGTCTATGTTTGCATTTGGAAATAATTGTGAAGTTGAGATATTTACTGAGCCAACACTAGTTACAGAAGAGGCAACCTTTATGGATATGGTTATAGAGAAAGGAAAAGGGAATAAATGTGATAAATATGTTAATAATTATAGTGAATCTAATGATGAATTTGTGAAGGGTGTACATATTGGTAATAGTGATGAGGAGAGGATGAGAGAATTTGATGAAGGTTTTAATGAAGGTGAACCTAGAATTGCATCTGTTGTTGATGGTGAGGCCCTAAGTGAACCATCCAATAATATATTTATAACATAAGATATGGGTATAAAACATTTCATTGAATAAGATTATACTACTGATGAACTTGATAGTGAGGCGGATGATGATAATTGTGATGTTAGACCTAATATAATTAGGTTCAATGAATATGATGTTCTTAGTAAGGATTTTACTTTCAAGGTTGGAATGAAGTTGTTTTCATTGAAACAGTTTAAGAATGTTATACTAGAGCATAATGTCTTGAATGCTATGGATGCGAGGTTTGAAAAAAATGATGCAAATATGTGTATGGTGGTATCTAAGGATAAAAAAACGTGTAACTATATTTTCTTGTACAATAGATTTTTAATCTTCAAACCATTTAGGGTTAAGACATTTTTCACAAGCACAAGTGTGGAAGACAATCCTTTAGTAAAAATTCCAAAGAATAGGAGTTTGCAAATATTATTGTTGATGGGACAACGATGAAGTTAAATGAGGTGGTTGCATATGTGAGGCTTAGGTATACAATTGAAATCCCGGGTTAAAGAGCTTTTAAGTCAAGGAAGCTTGCTAGATAAATTGTAGAAGGGGACTCTAGCAAACAATATAGCTTGTTATGGTGATATGATGTTGAGTTGAGGAGGGATTCATCAGGAAAAACTTTCAAGTTCAACATTAATTGTCCAACTCCAGGGTTGCAACCAAGATTTGAAAGGTACTACATATGTTTTTATGGGACTAAGAAAGCTTTAACAAAAACATGCAAACCATTTATAAGTTTAGATGGATGTCACTTGAAGCACAAATATCATGATATATTACTGATTGTTGTTGGGAGAAATGCCAATGATCAATATTTTCCTATTTCTTTTGGAGTTATTGAGAATGAAACAATGGACTCATGGAGCTGATTTATTAAGTTGTTTCTTGAACACATTGGAGAAAACGGGTGGTGTTTCATATCTGACCAACAAAAGGTAAGTTTTACTCTCATTAACCATGTTGTTTACTTAAACTGTTATGTTTTTATACTAAATGAACTTGTTTTTTGTTGAAAATTGTATGGTTCAAGTATTTAAAGACAAGTATCCAAGATTTGAACACAAGTTTTGTCTAAGGCATTTGTATACTAACTTCAAGAAGAATTTAGAGGAGGAACATCGTTTAGAGATCTAATGATGGCTACAACAAAGTAAAATTATTTATAAGCACACAAATCTAAAGTGCATTAAATTAAGGAGGTCAGTTTGGATGCATATGAATGGTTAGAGGATATTCCCAAAACTAAGTGTGATGTCCTAATGAATAATCGAAGTGAATATCTCAATGTAACCATTTTGCTATAAAGGGGAAAACAAATAATAACCATGTTTGAGTGGATAAGGAATTATCTTATGGGAAGGTTTTCTACATTTAGGAAAAAGGTAGATTGGTATAAGGGTGAGATAATGTCCAAACCACATAGGAGATTAGAAACAAAAATTGAAAAAAGTGATAGTCAAACTACAACATATGCAGGTAGGTTAACATTTCAAGTTACATATCCTGTTACTAATAGATTTGTAGTAGACTTGGAAAAACAAACATGCTCATGAAATTACTAGGATTTGGTGGGGATACTATGTAGACATGATGTGGCTTCAATCCATAGGAAAGTAGATGATCCCATCAAGTATGTGCATACATTCTATCATAAGAGCACATATAAAAAAATGATATAATGAAGTGGTCACCCCCTTAAATGGCCAAAACAAATGTCCTAAGAGATATGATTCTATGATATTATCTCCCATGTTCAAACGTCGCCCATGAAGGATGAATAAACTTCACAGGAGAGAACTAGATGAGGAAAACCAAACAAAATGACCACGAACAAATTGCATCCATATGTGCAAAAAGTACTTTAAATTAGGCCACAATAGTAGTACTTGTAAGAAAAATAAGTAAAACATGTTTGTTTTATCTGAAAATACAACACAAGAGCTACCTACACATGCCACTCAAACTACCAAAGTCCATGTGGCACCAAAAAAAGGGCAATGTTCTAAATTTATCTTGTGCTTGTGTAAATAATTATGTCAATAAATAATGTCTTTATTTCTATTAGGGGAGGCCTAAGGGGTGTGTGAGTGGTAGAAAAAGTTAGACTATAACAAAGATTAAAAAGGCTTAGAAAAAGAAGAATTTTTTTTATGACAATGTGGAACCAATAATCAATATGGAACAACCAACTGCCAATGTGGAACAATTACATGCTCCAGGTTTGAACAAGTATGCTAGTGGGATACTGAGACATTGGAAGCATTGTTGAGTATGAAGAGATCTTGGACATTCAACCTATAAGTGTTGACACATCACCTATCAAGCCAAGTGCATCAAAGTCATATGGTGTTAGTATTTTCTTGAGTAAAAAAACCAAAAGCTTGTAAAAAAAATTCCTTCAAACCACTAGGTGTTGTGAAGATTTCTTCACAAAAGTCAAGTTATAGTGATCGTGTGAGTATATAAACATTATATGCATATTCCTTTTTACTCCCATTACTTCTTATGTGATTTACCACTTATGAAATTTACTTACTATTTATTCTTATGCTTATTCTTTCTTATGCCAGGTCAATAGACTGATACCAAAGAATAGAGTGAAGAAAAATGTTGATTTGACAGGTGCAAACAGAAATATTGACAAGCTAAAGACCCTGGAAATAACATACATAATTTACCTTGGTAAAAACACTCGACGATCCATTCGTGATTACTGAAGAGTAAACCATAATAGATGTCATTGGTGGTGCTAGAATATCAAAAAGTTGGGCTGACATTTCCAAAGGCCTAACTCAATAAAGATTATGTTGATATTTTGAAGGTATTTATGTTTTGTATATGTATTATTATATGTATTGTCATATGCTGGTATTTTGAAAATATTTATGTTTTGAAGATATTTGAATGGTGTTGTATCACCACCATGTCATATGTAGTGTGATGTATTCTATTTTGATGTGTACTACCATGGAATGGAGAAACTACTTTTATATGTAATGTAATGAATGGAGCAAATACTATTTTGAGATGTACTGTAATGAATGAAACAACTATTTTGATATGTACTTTAATAATTATGTTTGTCCATACTGTGTACAACTATGTCAAAATAATGTCAAAATATAGGTCATATTATGTCCATAATATAGGCTACCTTATGTCCAAAATATTGGCTACACCATGTCAAAATTTCTGCCTAGATTATGTCAATATTAATCCATACAACATTACATTACTGGAACAACATTTGAACAACATTTAATAAACAATTGGATTGCATTACATTACTAAATAAACGTTTGAACAACATTACATTATTGGAACAACATTGAAACAATATTTCAATAACGTTACATTTCAATGTATTCCTCAACATTTACACTTCAATAGCAAGTACATGTTGAGCATAAATGAAGATACAAGACATATCGACTTCAAATTTCTAAAAAATTCCTCTGACATCATCTTTATTTGTAGTTTGTTATTCTTCTTCATTGAAGGTTCATACAACTCCTTCAACATTTCAACAGTTTGCACCTCCTTCATCTTGCTCCATCTTTGCTCCAATCTCCATCTACAATTTCATAAATATCCTTACCTTGTGTTATGTCTTCATCCCATATTAATAAATTGCAAGTTTTCTCACTTTGCCAAAATGGATATCTCCAGAAAATTCTTCCTTTGTTAGGTTCGTTCTTGCAATGATATGATATAATATAAGTATTACATGCACACCTTCTTCTTGGACGGTTGGTCATAGTTATTGAATGATAAGAAACTGATTTGGGCATGATTTGGGAACGAGTTGTAGTGAAGAAGAAGAATGGAACAAGTTGCAATGAAGAAAAAGAATGGAACGAGAAGAGGTTCAAACGATTTCTAGAACGTGAATGGAATGGGAAAAAAGAACATGAATTTATGGTTTTATTCTAAAGAGGAAATAATATTTGAAGTATAAAACAATTAAAAGAATATCCAACATCATCATGCCACGTGTCACAAAAAATCTCATTTAGATCTCCACGCAGACAACCGTTAAGTCATTTTAATGGGAGGGACCAATATTTTTAACGTAAAAGTTTATGTGGATCATTATTTGAAGGAAAAAATTAGAGAAACTAAAATTGAATTATGGAATATTTCTAAAAACTCTTGACATATTTAATCCTAAAATATATAATAATCAAATTTAAATTTTATTATTAAATTAATAAATTAGAATATGAAACTGATCTTTAAATCTCTATCAAATCTCATCTTTAGTAATTTTTAAACATTTACAATTATTTTTTATTACTTCATATTTTATAATAAGATTTAAGATTAGAGGTTAACGATAATGCGAATCTAAATTTTGCCAAAAAAATAAATAAATTGTTAATATAAGATAAGATCCAATCATCTTTTAGAGGAGGAAAAATATAGTTTTATCTAATTGCATAAAAAAGGGGAGATGGGTGTATATCTTAATATAGGAGAGGAGAATAGTATAATTTAAGCATATATTTAGAGAAGAGAATATAATTTACTTTATCTGTTATATATAAATATTACAATTAGTCACTATTTTTTGTGACTAGTTTTTAGTACTCTATTTTTTTTTACTATCGAATTTTACGTGTAGAACGTGAAAAAAAAATTATTTAACTCTTCTCAAAATATATCCCGTATTTTTAAAAATATTTATTCATTTTAAATTTAATTTTTTTTTCATAAATAAAAAGTTGAGAAGATAATGAACAAAATATAATTAAAGTCAATAAGTTAAGGGCCTGAAAGAAAGCCCAAATTTTGACGTTGGTTATGAAGAATTTATTCTACCACACTCCAAATTTAACTGGGCACTCCCACATAAGCAATTTTTTTTTTCTTTTACCGTTTTGCCTCCTTCTTCTTCTTCTTCTTTTATTTTTTATTTTTTTTATTTTTTATTTTTTATAATTTTGAATATTTAAAAGTATCGACAATTATCGAATTTTTTGAAAGAGTACCTGATTTTTTGTGTTTATATGAAGAAACACCGAACATTGTAAGAAAAAAATATACCGAAAATTTTGAGATTATTTGAAGAAATATTGCAAATTTCCAAATTTTCGATAAAAAATATGGTTTTTTGCTAATTGTTTAAGGAAATATCGTTTTTTTTTTTCAAATATCTGAAGGACGTATACCAACCATTTTATAAAATCCGGTGACCTATATTACGTATAAGATATTTTGAAAATTCGGTACGTACCAATTTTTTCGAGTATTTGAAAAATCTAATAGGAAGTGGCGACTTTTGAAAAATCCTCAAGTTTTTTTTGTAGATTTTTAACAAAATATACCCGATAAAATATATACATATAATGCAAAATATGCTACAATATCAATGCAAAATAAATAATATTGACTTCTTAAATTCTTCCCAGTGCCTTACACGTTCCACATTTGCTATTTCTCATGTTCTTGCACCTTCACTACAATTATGTCGCCATCGGTGAGTAATGGGAGGCAATAGACAATTGGTTTCAACTTCATCTGGACCAAATTATTGTTGTTAACAAAACTCACTGCATTAAACTTATGTCTATTCACAACCATGCATGGAAATAACACTGATGAGAAGAAATTGATGTTAAGATTCCTGGAAAATTAGACTAATATGATATTGTATCAATAAGAAATAAGGTAAACGTCATGACATGTCTTTCAGTTTCTAAATATAACTGAGGGGAAAATAATTCATGACATGTTTCAAATCCCAACAAATGTTGTTTATGTTTTTATTTCTATAAAAGTGGTGCATTTCTTTTATTTTATTTTTTATTTTTAAATTAATGATTTATTCTTTCAGTTATATTTAATAACTGAGGGATTAGATAATCAAATTTTACTATAAAAGCACTCATTAATCTGATTTACTATAAATTATCTTATATGTAACCACTCCAAACTTGTACGCATCATATTTTGGGAAGGATTGTGAGACTGAAAAAATCTTCAATGTTCTTCTATCTTGAACAATTTTTTCCTATTATTGCAATTCATTAATGGTGTTGATATTGTTGTTGTATTTTTGAAATAAACTTTCTATGTTGTCAATCAAAGAAAATATTCCATAATTTATTGCTTTTCTCGGTTGACAATATTGAGAAATTTATTCCTAAACATGTTGTAAATTGAAAGCACATGTATCTTGTTCTCTTTCTTGTGAAGACATTTGCCTTGAAAACATTTGCTCAAGATAGTAAAATCTTTGAACATATCTCTAGATGGATTGCAAGTGCGGAAAAAAACAATTCCCATGGTAGGAACATATAACTTATAAAAAATTGGACGCATGGAATCCATTGAACTTGAAAATAATGCGCACAAAAGGTATATAATTCTTATTTAAACAAAACACATTTTACCTCAATTTTGAGTAATAACCGAGGGAAAATATAAGCCTATTTGTTGAGTTTCTTCATCGTCCTTAAACATATTTTTACCGTCCATTTAATGATTATCAACACTCAAAACACTATCATTAGTGATTCGTGTGAAACCTAAAAGACATTATAAAAGTATTTTGAATAATAAAAATTGATAATGAAACTTTTGACATGAACACTTTGAAACTTAAAAAAAGCGTCTATTTTATTCGGGAAACGTTTTCTAGGACGGATTGCAAGAGCAGAAAATTATTTGGGTTCAATGTTTCAGTTTAAAAAAAAATCAGGTAACTGAATATTTATTTATTTATCAAACTTTTTTATATTTTATATCAAAAACAAATGAATGCAAAATCCATAGAGAATATATTACATCCAACATTTGATCTTCCCCAAGATTCAGTACAACAAGGATCCAACATTTGTTCTTCCACAAGATATCCACATTTGTCCTTCATCGACAATGATGAATCAAATTAAAAATTTATTTTATATATATATATATATATATATATATATATATATATATATATATATATATATATATATATATATATATATATATATATATATATATATATATACACACACACACACTTTAATATTTTGTGTAAACAATATAGTTTTTAAACAAAATGATTTATTAATATTCTATGTAAACAATGTAATAAGTATTTAAAAAAGAATTTATCTTTCCATTCGGTTTTGGTCATAAACCTAGAGGTATATGGCGCTAGTTTTAAAAATATAAAAAAACTATTGATAGAGATCGAAACAATGACCATTTCAACTATCTCTTCATTTATTCTAAAACTGAGGGGTATAGTGGAGAGTTTTCATGTCGTCATTTGTTACTGTCGAACTGCATGACAACCATCTGATGAGCAGTGAGACCTCATCAAACAGTTAGGTCTGACAGTAAGTTCCATATAAGTCGTATATGACATCCTCGACAACCACACAGTCCAAATAGACTTTGTACGGGTCTACCGCCTAGTTCCCTCTCAATGGAACAAAGGCACGTGCCCGCGACCAATCCTCAGTGTACTCCGACACAATCGCCAAACCAGATATCATCGGAAAGTGTTGGATGATCCATGTCTGAAATATAAAATATCGGTATCAACCAAGTATCACGATAGTATAATGAAATAAAAAGTCGAAGGGTATAGGATTGTTACCAAATACAATGTACAATTTTCTGCAACAATCTTGGTCTTCTAGAGGCACCCCTCTGAGAGTCTGGAGTAAGTGTAAGTCAATGTCGTCGCACCCCAGTTGTACTCATGGATCTGTGCGGGATCCAAGAAGTACCTGAGGTAAGCTACATTTGTATATGAGGAGTTGGTGTCCACAAATAACTGCATCTGCTCATCACCCTCGGGATCGACATCATGCTCTAATAGTTGAACCGAACTCTCCTGACATCGCCTGCAAGAGAGAGGAGACTGTGAGGTACCCTTTGTAGAATCTCGTGGCCTCGGGGATGAAGAAGTACCCACAACCTGTAGAAGTACCCACAACCTGTACTGGAGAGGGATGTACATCTCCCGCGGCCTGTGATGTAAATGGTACATCTGGATGGGTCCTCTCCTTCCGGACTCAGGCATGCTAGGAAATGCATCCATGTATCAGTCTAAATGAAGGAATGTCATAATCAGGATCTGAGTAACGTGTCATAGTCTGCATACAGTCAATAAATCAAAGTTAGAAAAAAAAATCTTTTTTTCTTCCATAAATGCATCGACGGGATATTTTCGCAAATGCATTTACGGAAGCACCCTACAATTCAGTAAGTATGTGTGGTTTCGCAAGTAAATTTACGGAACGTCTCAAAGTTTATTTGTTTCGTTGATGCACTTGCGGAACATCTGAAACTTCTTCAAAACAGTGGCAAACGCCATTAACGAACCTTGAAGAAAAAATATGCAATTTTTACCCCTGATCATCCGTTTAATCCATCAAACATTACCTACATTGTCTCTAAACTATATTTCTAAACTTATTTAGTGATTTGTAAACCTAAATAGCTAGCCTAAATCGATTATAGAGAAAACTCGAAAAAAACTTGAAAACTCATAAACTCGAAAACTTATTGATCAAATGGAGCTACAAATGTTTAGGAGTTTGTTGATCGTTGTTGTTGATGCTTAGTTGAACTTGAGCGACAAATATCGATTTTTGTAGAAATGAAAATTTTGAGAGTTGAAAGAGATTTTGAGAGTGTGAAGATGAAAAGTTAAATACTAAGAGAGGAAAAGGGTATGCGCGCGATGTATAACAAAATGTGTCGCTGATACAACATCGGAAGCTTCTCGCTGATGTATCTACGGAACAAACCAAAATTGAGTAAAACAAAGTACGTCCAGAGATACATCGACGAAAAAAAGATGATAAAAATAGTAACATATATGATGCATGAGACATTCAAGGAGTGGGGTAAGAAATCCTTATATAAATTCTCCTGTTTACTTGTCTGAAAGAAAGTCCAATCCATTGGGTAGGTAGAATATGGGTTCTATCATACTTATGGAATAGAAACGGGCTGGGAATTTGGGACACTTGGGTATGAGAAACTTGAACAAATCAAAGAAAAATATATTTCATACTCCTATATTTAGTCTTCATACCATCACAATTCATCATGCAGATTTTAAAAATATACTTAAAATATTTAAAATTTAATTACAACGTTGATTTCTTATTTTATTTGATTGACCAAATTGATTCACTTACATTTTTTTTTCTTCACTATATTCCGTAATTATTACCCAAAAAATTATCATTGACTAGTAAATAAAAGAATCATGAAAAATATCTTAATATAAAAGTCACAATAATATAAAATTTATCAAAGCACTTAGACTGAAAATAAATTATAAATAAATAAAAATACTCAATTTTTTTTTTTGTTTGGAAAATACAGATTCATTGAGAAGTTCATTGCATCATGAAATGCAAATTGCTAAGTGGGGTACTTAACTATTCTCAAATTTGGACTTATGTATCAAATTATAAAATTGAAAAGGACAATATAAATTTGAAAAGGACAAAACATCTATTTTGTAATTAAGGTAAATTTTACCTTCCATCACTAGAAAAAGTTATAGATTTTTCCCATTTCTATGATGGATAAAATTATTAATATATTTTAAAAGTAGTGTGTTACATGTTATATTATTACTATATTAGCTTGTAAATATAATTTACAATTCAAAAAGGACTATGAATATTTTATAATAAATGTTTTAAAAATATCAATTTGATCTACAACTTGTCCAAATGGCGAACAAGAAAATAATATCAAAGATTTGTTGATAACCAATACTTGGGAGATAATTGTGTAAATTTATGGGATCTTTATTAGTCTTTGTTTTTAAAGGAATATTACTTGCTTCATTCCTTTCATAATGAACCCCATATGGTTTGAAAAGTAACTTATAAATCTTCCATTTTTGTAGGCATTGTATATCAATTGTATTTTATTTTATTTAAGCAACTAGCTAATAAAGAAACCATAAATCATTTTTAAAAAAGAGTTGTGTATAGGAAGCAAGGCCAATCATAACTCATATTAAGGTCTAAATTGAATTTGTGATAGAGTATTTTTTTAATTATATTATTTTTAGATTGAATTTTATTAATTTTAATATTTTTACAAAATTTATTTTAATTTTAAAGTAGTAGAATGTATTATCTTTTTATTGAGTCATTTTTACAAAAATAATAATTTTGACGACATAATACAGTTGTTATCTTTGCGACCATTTTTTACTCTCGAGTCGGCTATGATAAAAAAATTCAAATCTTCTTATAAATTAAAAGATAGAAGAATGATTTGACAGCTAAAGTGAGAAATTCAGGAGTAGGATTTTATGTTTAAACTTCGTAATAGGCTTGCAATTTGAAAAGGAAAATCTTTATCCTTAGGAGATCGAGTTACGCTTATTAACTTGATCCTGAATTCCATTCAACTATTTTACATGTCTTTCTACAGAGATCCAAAAGTTGTACTGCTCGAGATCATTAGTATTCAACGAGCTTTTCTCTGGAACGGGCAAAAGCATAAAAGGAGGATAAATTGAGTTTCATGGGAAATGATTTGCAAACCAAAACTTGAGGGTGGTCTAGGTATTAAAAATCGTGAAGCTTTCAATATGGCCCTTCTAAGTAAGCGGGCTTGGAATATCATATTTAATTCACAAACATCAGGTTCAAATTGGTTTTCTTTGCTGAAATTCAAATACGATGATACATAAGGCATGGTTCTCGATCCCTCTTGGGTTGTTAATATGCGAGAAAGCTAGATATGGTGGCAGGATATAAGGAGTTATTTGGGATCCTGGGGAGAAGATTGCAACTAATATGGGAATAATATTTACTGCAAAGTAGGAAATGGATATGACATCAATTTTTGGAGAAACATTTAGTTTGGGTCAAATTCTCTAAGCCTTCAATTTTCGTCTGCTTTTTTTTATCGTGCGCATGTCGAACGAAGTAAGATTTTCAGCCTAGGCTATTGGTGTGATAACGTGTGGAGTTAGAACAATTTTGTAGGCTCGGTATACCCTATTGATCCAACACTTTCTGAACTAGAAGAATTGCAAACCATTTTGCAGAATATTCATTTGGTTCATTCTATTCCAGGCGCGTTCGTATGGTGGCGAAATGACGATTCCTTTTCAGTAAAGTCAGCATTCAGTAGGTTGTAGGTTTTATCAAATGGGGGTTCTTCAATTTCACCTGATCTTTCTGCGGCCCTCAAAAGATAGTGGAAATCAAACGTGCCCTTCAACATTCATGTATTTTACTATAGGCTTCTTCTTAATCTTCTTCAAATGAAAGAGGAATTGGTTAAATGGGGAATCATTTTGGGATCTCATAACCTTGTTTATCGATTGTGTCTAGGGGTGGAAAAACAAGTTTTGGCCAGTCGAACCGACCTACGCACCCAAAAAAAATGGCGGGTTGGGTTGGAATTTTAGGTATGCATACATGTTTAGTCTGCCGCACCAAAGAATAAGTTTTTTTGTCTTACTCAAAATCATAACTTTTAAATTAGATTCAATCAAATTTTTATAAGTATAAATATTAATTTAACCATTCGATTGAATCTAATTTAAAGGTTACGATTATGGAGTAAGTTAAAAAAACTTACTCTTGGAGTAAGTTTATCCCAACTATATATATATATATATATATATATATATATATATATATATATATATATATATATATATATATATATATATATATATATATATATATATATATATATATATATATAATTAGTTCTTATCGAACAAAACTTTTATAGTATTAGAGTACTCGTCTTTTATTTTAATATTCTAAATATTCAATAATGTTCATAGAAAATACTAGAGAAAAATGCAAGGGAGATCGGTAAGTATATTGAGGGAGACGATACCCTTTTGGGTTCCACATTTCATAGCTTGTAATCATTAATGCCATAAAAGTAACCAATGGAGACACATTTCACAAACTTAGTATCAAGCTTGTATTTCTTGATATACACAATTGTAAAAACTTTGAATACCTTTAAATTAAAGTAGTCTAGAAGTTTCCCACTATAAACCTTCATAGGTGTTTTGAAGTTTATTTATATGAATGGACATTTATCATCCAAGTAAGTTTTTATAGGAACGATCTTAACCCAAATATTCTTTAGCAACCCAACTCTCAACAATATGCGTTGTAACTTCTCCAAAGTGGTTTTTTTCCTACGTTCAGCTAGTCCATCTTGTTAAGGTGTGGCAACAGCTCTACTAATTCTTGAAAAAATCAATAAACTACACTGAAACAACCTCTAGGTTGTTGTTAATTCTTTTGTTTTACTAACATGCATTGAACATAAATCTTATAGCTTGTTTTTGTTATGAAAGTATTTACTAGCTGATAATGCATGGCCAATAAAAATGGAAGCATCTAAAGTATTACCCGCACATTTTAGATCATTTAGACATGATCCATACACCATGTGTAATTTTTAACACCTCGTGCTCAACTCATACCCTAGATCATAAAACATTCTTATGGAATTTTTCTTCTTATTCTCAAGAACATACCTCACATTTCATAGAAGGAAATCATGGTTATCAAACAATTTAAGTCTAACTATACCAATACTATGAACTTTAAAAGCCTTATTGTCACTAAATTGAACGACTCCACCTTCTTTCAGCTCCAAAGTCTCAAAGTATTCTTTTCTTGGACACATGTAACAAGTGCATCCTATTTCCATGACCCAACACTTGTATGTCTTCAAAATCATCACCATTACGGTAACATCACTTTCATAACAATCTTAATCTGAGGCAATTGCAATTTGAACAAAATATTTTTTGCCCTTCTTAGGAAAATCCTTCTTGAAGTGACCAATTTTATGTTAAATAAAGAATTTTAATCTTGATTTATGAAAACCTTTGGATTTGAACTTCACTCTTCTTTCATGATTTCCTCTTGAAACATTCAAACATTCACCATTATCGTGAACCTTCAAATCATTCATCATTGAAAGATCCTTAGACCTCATAGTCATACAGATTTCATCCAAGATGATAATACATTCCTTACCATAAAGAATGAAGTCCTTGATATTCTAAAAGGATATAGGTAATGAGATTAACAAGAGTAGAGTCTTATCTTCATCATAAATCTCCACTTCAATATTCTCTAAGTCATTAATGATCTTGTGAAATTATATCGATTGCCCCATAATGAATTTGTTCTCAACCATTAATGATCAAAGTTGTAGTCTTCTTACTAGCGACTTCCTCGAAGGTATTGAGAAACACAAGAAAGAGGGAGGGGTTTGAATTGAGTTTCTTAAAAAAAATCAAAGCTTTTTCGAAACCAACTCAACAAACAGGAACATGAATAATAAAAATAACATGTTATTTTTATATTGGTTGGATGTTAACTAAACTACCTCCAGTCTACCATACCAATGTGATTTCGCCTTCTCAATAAGGACTTAATCCATTATAACTGAAACTGATTATAGACACCACAGAGACAAACATTCCTTGTCTTTTTTAGTATATCTGACTCAACCCTAGTCACTCAAGGAAATCACTCAAACAATATTGAGATTTACAATTTGCGTTTACAAAAAATGCTTCTAAAAAGCATATTAACACAAGTTTTACGTACAATGAAATACTCACAAAACGAACAAAAGTTATTTGTGTATGCATAATATTCACAAGAATAATATTATCAGAGAAAAACAATGCAGCGTGAACAGTGTTGAGCAACTTGTGAATTAGCAACCTCATTCATTCTTCAAAGTCTTCCTTATATAGCCATGAAAAGATTCGTTGGAGGGTAGAATGGGGATCTTCATGAATGAGTTGATACCTTGAATAACCGTCTGTCATCAATGGTGGGAGACAAAATCGTACAGTATTAATGTTCTTACCCCACACAATCCGCGTAGTGGAAAGAATCTTTTGATCTTGTACTGTGTATTATTTATCTCACTTAAAACCATTTGATCTTATCTTCTAATCTTCATAGGCTTCTGAATATAGTTATTAAAACATATTTAGTAGAAATAAGAGTCTGATTGTGATACTTCAGAACCTAACTCTTCAGAATCTTGATATTTTTTCTCAAAACCTAATTTTTATAATCTTCAACACTTATTCTTTAGAATCTACAAAATCTAAGCGAAAAATCTTGAAGGTACATCGTAAACTATTCAATTAGAATGAAAGTTATTTTTGTAAAGCAAACAAATAAGTGTATAATTAGTACACCTTAACATGTTACACTAAACTAGAACTACGTGATTTGTAAACCACTCATAAGATTATTACATCAATCCAATATGTCCTTCTCTATAGATAATATCCATATGATAACGATTTTTTTTTTGTCAATCACATGATTCCAATCAATCAACTTCTTAGTGTTTTGAAATATAATTTTTCCTCAAAAGTAAAAAAGGCCAAGTTATTATGGACCACATAATATCTTACTTTTTAAAATTTCTTTCCTTTTATTATCATTCCTCCATATTATTAGAAGTGTGTAATTTCCTTCTTGTGATACCCTTAAAATACAAATTAGTACTACTATTTGACTTTCTCGATTTTTGTTTCTTTTCTCAAGAAAAAAAATGGTGGAAAGAAGTTGAATTTATTCAATTTTGAAATCATACTATTTTTTGTGCATATGTAAGATATTTCAATGAAATACTAAATGCTCTTAAGAGACTCAATTTTAAAATCATACTTAATACAAATAGTGACCTAAACCAAAATTTTCTAACTTATTATTATTTTTTAAATCTTGATATCCGATCTTTCGACTGATTAATATAAGAGGATCAATCTTAATGTTCACTAGCAGAGTCTCGTTTAAAGTCAAAATAAAATTTTTATAGACTGACTCATGCAAAGATTGATTATCAGTCGGATTCGAAACCTCTGACCTAATTAAACCTATATTTTAAAAGCATGCCAATAGGCTCTTCCAAAGCAGCATTAAAGACAAGATAATTTATGATCAAGATTTAAAACCAAACCACTATACCTTAGTTTTGGTTAAACCTACATCACATGCAACATGGATCTTTTGGATTCATATGAATAATTGAAGTGTTGCACACAAGTCAACTCAATAGCACATGTATAAATAAATCTTATCCTTTTCCTTTCCCAATTGTTTTCTCATAAAAAATAGCTAGTGGAGTGAGTATGGACCATGGATATTTCAAGTTCCAACCCAACAACAAATATGGACCACAAATTTCTTTTATACCCTTCTTGCCTTTGTACGGGAGACAGCTGCAAAGTGGGCCATCAAAAATTATACTCTTTTTTCATTTTATCAATTTTATCAAAGATCATATATTAGTTGAGAAAATTCTCATCTTATGATAAATAAATAAATTATAATAAAAAAAATTAAAGGATTATTCTTAATTATTCTTAAATACGAAGAACAAAATGAAATATATGTTTTTAGTATATGTTTTTAGTAAAAAGAAGAAGTTGATGCATCCACTTGGCAACTTGACCATCAATCATCATGTCTTCTTGTCTATTTCATTGCCAAATAACTATATAAAATGCAATGAATTCAATATTTTATAATAGAAAATTAGTACACTATACGTGGCTTTTGTCTTTTCTCATTTTGGACAAAGTGATAAGATCAAACTGTAGTCTCTTTGAATTGAATGGAATTGAATTGAAATTCTTTTAATTGAATAGAGTCTACGATGGATTATTATGTGTGTGAAGAACATGAGAGAGCCACACGCTAATTCATGTTGGGTTGTATTCATAATTGCTTGCTTCTACTTTTTCCGCAGCTTTTTTTTTTTTTTTTTAATATTTTATAAGTATGCGCTATTAATAACAATTTTAAGCTATTAACACTAATGTTAGGCTCATATAATATTTGAACTCTATTTTATAAAAATTAGGTTAATCTTTTACTATTAAGGTAACATAACATATTATTGTTATTGTTAGAATACATAAAAACTCTTTAAAAAAATTAATGGAGAATTAAGTTAATTTTAAAAAAGATGAGTCTCTTTTAGAATGGATTAACCTTAGTTTGATAACAAGAACTGATCTGATCTGATCCAAATGGATCTTCCAGTGAGCAATTTTGACATAGAACTGAGGGGTTGTACCTGCAAGACATTCCGATGTCAAAGTAAGAAAGTGCAAGTGCAGAAAGATAGAAGAGAATAGAATTCAGAATATCTAACCCTCTGGTGAAAGAGAGTATTTATAATGTGCCCCCAGCGTTGGGTCAAGGTTCTCCCATGGGCTGAATCAGCTAGGCCCAAGGAAGAACTGTCAAGGACTACGTAGGAGCAATTAAGACCTAGCATGCGGTCTTGCCCTTGGTCCAACCGCCACTATATATCAGGAGATAAAAGTGGGTAGTTGGGTGGCGTGGAACACGTGGGGGAGACGATATCCTCACACCTTGTTATACTGGATCATGGGTCGTGTCCGACGATTGGGCCTCTGCCCGACGCAGACTGTGTAGGCCCTTTCCAAAACAGAAGTCCCCTAAGTCGCAACTCCGAAGTGGAATGATGACTTAAGAGGAAGTATGTCAGGCGTAAGGTTCATGGCGACGAGGTTAGTCAATGTTGAGGACACTAGCTAGTGTTCGCGGAGTCGTGCTCAATGCTTCTTTTGTGCCTCGCGTTGTCGATGACACGCACTCTAGTATTTTTGCAGCGTCGAGGAAATGAATGTCTGGTGTTTGTCGAGACTTCGTTGGAATATCGCTATGTCGGGAAGAACTGCCTGCTCGGGTAGGTCTCTAAAGTCTTCGAGTCGTCGAGGACGTGGTTGCGTTTTGAAAGGCGTCGAGGATAAGTGTGCCTGATGTCTCTTGAGTTTCCCTAGAATGATGTGTCTTGTCTTTTCATTTCCCTCTTTAATGGCATTTAATGCGCGTCGTTTTGTTTTTTGTGTGACGACGCAGTAAATGTATGTCTTTCAAGGGAATCTAGGAAGCCTATGTAATGATTGCCTAGGCACGTCCTCCCATGTGGAGTCTATAAAAGGAGCTTGGGGGTCACTTATTCACTTTCCCTCTCAAGTTCCCCGGACGCCCTCTTTTTCTCACCGGAATCACTACTACTATCGTCGTCGTCGTACCGTCGTTTCATCAGACAACATGTCAGGTAAGATTTTCCTCCTTTCTCTGGTAGATCAGTTTTAACTTGTTAATCGTACAATGGTTTTCCCACCGGAGTAGACGAGGAGGCCCTTCCTCAGGCCCGTTTAGGAAGGTTTCTGATGAATGTCTCGGGCACATCTTAGGACTTACCATGAATGTGTTAGGCAATAAGGCAAATTTCCGTTGAATTCGTCGGTCATCGTATGAATGTCCCGGACTCCTTTGGGCTTTCCATGAATGCCTCGGGCATCCCTAGTTGAATGTGTCGTGAATTTTTTCGGTTGAGATGAGTATGTCAGACATCTTTCTCCCCTGTTTTGACCCTCACCTTTCACTTGAACTGCGGTGGAAGGGTGAATTTGATGCGACATAGAATTCACTGATTTCCTCTGCTTTTTAGGTAACATGGATCAAAGAGCTGGAGATGTCATTGTGGAGGACGTCGACATAAAAGTGGACGAGGATGATCTGGACGAACAAGAACATTATGTGGACAAGAATATCCCTACCACCTCCGGTGACGGTGATCTATCGTGGGTCGAGGAGGAGCCGTTGGAGACGGGCTCGCGTTTTGTCCAAGATCACTGTATTGCCCATACGATCGTGGAGTACCTAGCCCCGGATTAACCTCACAATTAGGAGTGTTATGCCCCTCTCCCCGAGCAACGGATATGCTCGGCCTTTGGGGGACACGGTTCCCAATGTATGAGTTTTCTTCCAGAGAGGAGAGAACCCGTCTTCCATTCACCAGTTTTCAGGAGGGCATTTTCAGGAGGCTCAACCTAGCTCCTTCTCAACTCCACCCCAATGCAATCACGTTTGTTCGGGCGTTTGAACTGGTGTGCCAACATCTCGAGATCGGTTGCACCTTTCCCCTCTTCTTTCGGGTCGTGCTCGATGCTTCTTTTGTGCCTTGCGTTGTCGATGGGCTTTTCAAGACCTACCATGACTCTGTCTGAAACTTTAAGGACAGGTGGTACACGATGAAGCCCATCACTACGCATGCTTTGGACAGTTTCTATGGTACGCAGTGGGATGTTTGGGGTGAGGAACACCTCGTCTCGATAATTCCCTTTGAGTTACAGCGGAATCATTTCAACTGGTTGAACGACCACTTCTGCATGAAGCCCGAGAACTTGGGGCCCGAGGTTGCATCAACCTATGATAAATTGGTGGCCTATGTCCAAATTTTTACTCTATCGACATGTGTTGACCGACTTAACAACCCTATTTTGGACGATGATGGGGTGCCCCTCTTCGAGGTTCGGCTGATCAACATCAAAGTCGTGCTCGAATGAAAACCAGACGAGAAGTCTCTCAGTCTTTTAGGTAGTTTTGTGTTCTCTTCTTTTTATACCTTTGCTCTTTTTTGTTCTGCTAGCTGACTTATTCTCCTTTTTTGTCGTTGTTATACCTAGCCTCGAGGATCGCGTCCTGAAACTGGCCAAAAAAGGCACGGGGAAAGCTCCAAAGAAGGCAGGCAAGGGTTGTGTCCGCCAAGTGGCTGCTGAGGATGTGGGTGGTGGTTCTGAGATTCCTACTCCCCCTCCAAATTCTCCTCAGGTCGTGGCCAAACCCTCCATCCCAGTCGTCGAGCGCGACTCTCCTCCTCCCAAATGCCAACATGCTGAGGGATCGCCGAGTCAGGTTGCTGCTGTGAACGAGAGCCCGTCGGAGAGCCAATGGACTTACCTTCTGCCTTCCTACCATCTCCAACGGGAAGTCTTCAGCGTTGAAGGTTCTGTCGGGGTATCCACTGCCAAAGCCAAGGTTATCCTAGACATGGACAGGGCGGTCAGGCAGAAAAAATTGTCCTAGGAAATTGCTGCTTTGATCAGGGTCATGGAGACGACCTTGGTCTTGTCCGACAACACTTGTCCATTGTCAGAGCTAGAGGCCATGAAGGAGGCACTCAAGTCGGCTAAGATTAAGAGGGAGTAGTTTTCCCATGACTTCTTCAACTAAATGGAGAAACACAAACTCCAGAAAGGGTTGATGATCGAGCTGGGGGAGGTAAAGCTCGAGCGGGACAACTTGTTTGACGAAAATAAAAAGCTGAAGGATAAAGAGACCGAGTTCGACGAAGCTGTCGAGGGGAATAAGCGCCTCCGTTTGAGGGTTGCGGAGCTGGAGAACCTGGTCTCCCCCACCGAGGAAGAAAGTGAAGAGGACAAGGCTCTGAACTGCCGAGGCTATCTGATTGCTCATACCAGGAAGCTCGAGAGTGACTATGGAACTCTTAAGATGGGTTTTGACCGTGGGGACCGCCTTCAACTATGAATTGGCTGACGGGGAGATCGTTTGTCCGTATGTTGGTCCGGGTGATGAAGAAGATGGGGAGGGTGAGGATGATGAATATGATTGGCCTGCGTGCCGTTTGTTTTCTTGGCATGTGTGTTACTTTGTATTTAGGCACAACCCCTCCTTTTGTACTCTTGTTCCGGCCAGTTTTTGGTCGGTTTTTGTAATGAAATGAATTTACTTTCCAAATGTTTTTTAATTATGTGAACTTGTTGCTCGACTTGTTTGACTCGTCGATTTAGGAAACCGACGAGGTTGTGGGTTTTACGTTCGTAGATAAACGGGGTGGGGTCGCGATCGAGGTCTCGATCCCATGGGTTGGGTTTTCCCATCGCGGGCTAGGTGCCCTGCCGACTTGGTACTACAACATTGGAGTTCGTTTGAAGTATCCTCTGTCAAGGAGGGTCGTTCCCGTCTCTCAAGGGTGTTGCCATTCCTTTTCATTTGAAATGGAGTCATGGTCGTACCTTCCATGTTCTCATGGTCGCGCTACTGTCTAGTTGTAGTATTGCTTAAGTTTTCCAGCGTTTCAGGGTCGAGCAAGTTCTTCTCCTTGTAGGTTTTCGAGGTAATATGCCTCGCTGTCTGTTTTGTCTCAGACTCAATACGGGTCTTCCCAATTCGCGACTAGCTTGCCCTCTCATGGATTTTTCGGATTTCGTCGTAGGACGAGGCTGCCGACCTGAAATTCTCTTTTAATGACTTTGGCGTCGTGGCGCAAGGCCACCTTCTGTTTCAAGGATGCTTCTCAAAGGGCCACTTCGGATCGTATTTCCTCGACGAGGTCGAGTTCAACCCTCAGGACTTCGTCGTCCAGCTCCTCGTCGAGGGGTGCTTCCATTTGCCGCGAGGGTTCTCGAATTTCTACCGGGATGACCGCCTCAGTTCCGAAGATTAGTCGGAACGGGATCTCTCTAGCCGTCGAATTTCTACCGTATGGTAGGCTAGAGTACACTATGTAACTCCTTGACCCAAACCCTTTTCGCTTTTCCTAATCTGCGTTTCAAACCCTATAAGATTACCCTTTTGTAAATCCATTTTCAAAAAAAAATAATAATAAAAAAAAATAGTTAAAACAAATTGACCCTAGAGTTTCAAAATACACCGTTTGTTAGAATTCTTGCTACTCACGCAAATATATTACTAGTCTTATGTATTGTTGACATAACTTTATTTTTTTTGGCCTTTCCTTTGAATACCAAAAGCATCGTGTTGTATAAAATTATTTCAACAACTTTATTCTAATCGGGTTTTAGAACTTGTATTCTTTAAATACTTCACATTCATCCATTTAAAAACAATCAATTGTCACATAATAAATCTGAACTACTTCTATTAACAACAATAGATTAATGAGCAATTACTAAGGGAATAATACAATTAATATTTATATAACCAAAAATAATAATAATTAATGACGTACATTTCAGAAGTAGATTTTTGACAAAAGGTTGAGAGTTATGGATTTGGCACTTACCAACAATGATGAGTTGGCATGATTTGTTGTAATTATTAATTAAGAAATTAATTAATTAACATATGATAATTATTGTCTTTCAATAATAACACAACACTTTGTAAAGAGTTATTTTTTAATTCAAAAAAAGAATATATTTGCTTATAGAAGAAAATAGTTGCTTTAATTCGAAAAATAGTTATTGTATTTCAATAATGAGAATAATATCTTTATTCATAGAAGAAAAGAGATGCTCAAGAAAGGAAAAGAAATCCATTGGTATATTAATGGTTTAATTGATTAAGTACTAGGATTAATCGACTAAGGAATTCAAACATACAACAATCATAATTCTAAATTGGAAACCTTATAACACTTATGTGTCTTAATCTATAAGCAGTAGTTGCAAACAATTAAGGTGCCTTTTGTCTTGCTTTAATCGATTAAGTAGTATACAAATGCTTCTCAACTGATTAAGAGTATTTTCGGTCAATTCAACACGCACCTTGATAATTTTTCCATGGATTTTAAGACGATTTAGTAAATTTAGAGAGGTTTAAAATATTTTCAGGTGAATGTGTGTTTTTTCTTAGTAGTGTGAGAATTAGCATTACACCTTTACATAAAACTAATCAATCAGACACATAACTAGATGAGCTTTCACACTTCCTCTCTTTAAGCAACCTTGAAGTTTCAAGATCCCCAGTTTGTTTCATCATTGATTCAACACTTCATCTGGGATTTACCTCTTCTAACAGATAAGGCTTGATGTAGCTTTTTTATATACGTCATCATCTTGGTTTACTGGACAAGAAATCACCAAGTACTTTACAAAATATCATTTGACATTAAGTGTTGTCATCATTGAGTTTGACTTGATATCTTAATCTCTCAAAGAGTATTTTCTTCTTCTTGATAGATGAGGAAGTACATCATGTTGTTTGACATATAGTGTTTTCCTCATCAAAATCATCCTGAACATTTGACGATTGTAGACAACTGTACCTACAAGCACATAAATCTATATTTTTTTCCTTTTTTAGATGATGACAACACATATCTCAGGGCGGTTGTCAAAATATAAAAATATAGGTAAAAGATTTTGGTGGTTATACTGTCCCTCAAAAATATAGAGAGTATTCTTGAATGCGTGTGAATCGTAAGTGCACAAATGTGTCAAATAGTAAAAAGATAGAACCTACAAAGAGATGTATGATTACTGAATTTTACTCCAACTATGTTTATCTAAAGTGGTCGCAAAAAGTGTTTGTTTGATGCATATTGAAAATAGAAATTGATAAATAATTAAAATAGGATATGGGGTTTATGATCTTCTATCTATACTCACCCCAATGAATTTCCAAGTTTGATTACGAGAATTTTTGTAAGCACATTTTAAGGAAAAATAGATAAAAGTGTGTGTCACCCACTTTCTTGCCATGCGAAATCTAGATGTTGATCTAGAAACAACTAACAACTTTCACAATAGAAAGTGACTCACCTTGTCAAGGTGGACGCATCGCTACTCTATTGTTTAGCAATCCGCTTTCAGATATCAAATCATTATCTTTCAACACTTGATCGACATCTATGTTGTCTTTTCTTTCGCAATCAACATAGACATATGAATTGTGACTTAGATTCTAAATAAAAAGAAACGTCAAGGTTTATTCTCTTTATACATAATGGATAAATTCATTGGGGGTTGTCATGAGATATGCTCTCACAACCCCTTGTCCTTAAGGGATTACTCACACATGGTGAGGTAAACATCAACAATAAAGCAATTCAGAAACATTGCAAGAAAATAAATAAATTAGAGCAACAAAAGTAATAACAACTTGAAATGAAAATGAAGGCAAGGTTGCAATACCAAAAGTGCAGAAAATTTACAAGAGTTTTTCAAGAACTTAAGCTAAGAATCAAAGCAAAATACAAAGAGAATAACAATTGTAATGTATGATGGTAGTAGAAGTGATGATTTTGCTTGATGTGTAAGCCTCCATTTATACTAATCCAAGGCACAAGTCACTCATAATTGACACTAATTTTGAGTTTTACTTCTACTAATCACTGGTTCTCAATGCTATGGAGGTTATACATGATGAAAGGCCACAAAAACGTCCAAAAAATAAAAAATGTGTAACTTCCTGAGAACTGATACTACTAGAAAAAAAACATATTTAACTTTGGACGTGAAATGCATTACCTCGGCTACAGAGGAGATGTAACAAAAGGAGTCATGAAAAGTGCAAACTTTACCTCTCGGTATTAAAAAATCGACGGGTATGTGAAATGGTCATGGGTTCGATCTCCATGGAGACCTTTTTGGAATTCTGAAATGGAGAAAACACATGTTCCTTCGGTTTTGTAATTTCACCGACGGATATACCATATTTTCACCTTGATTATCTCATAAAACTGAGGGGGTAAAAAATTGTTGAGTTTGTTAAATCTAATGAGGTTTGTTCATTTCACTAAATCCTATATTGAACATATAATTTCTAAAAATTGGTTAGATAAATAATTATACGAATAATTGTGTTATATTTGAAGAAAAACTTACATCCTGCAACTCATCATTCTTCTCACACTATTTTATGGTTAAAATCTCTCAAATGTTTCAAGTTATTTATTTCAACACTTCCTTTTCTACTAATTCATTCTTGAAAGCACAAAATTTGATGCTTTGAAAAATGAACAAATATGGAAGAAAGATGAACAAAAAGTAGAAGTATTGGAGAGATTTTAACAATAAAACAACGTGATATGAATCATGAGTTGCAAAATCCTAGAAAATCATTAATCAGTGTAAGATAAGTTTCAAATACAACATAATTTTGCATATTATTATTTCCAAAATCAATTTACTAGGTTATATGTTCAAAGAGGGATTAGTGAAACAAACAATCGATATTATATATAATAAACTCAAATAGACGGAACATGATAAAAGTTGCATAAAGAATCACAAAAGACATAATCTCAATATCAATATCAATAACAAAAACAACAAGAAAACAACAACAACATAAAAAACAATGGCGTCAATAAAAACAACAATATCAATAACAAAAACGTCAATAAACAACAACATCTAGGTTTTAGGGTCTCAACAACAAGAACAACAACATCAACAAAAATAACATCAATAACAACAAAATATCCTTTATAAAACCCCAAAATATTTATAAAAATCCAAAATTTTAATATTTATAAAATATATAGATTATAATAATCCTTCAACCCAAATTTATTATTGAAAATAAATAAATTATAATTTATATATTAAATAAACCAACATTTTATTTTTATGAATCTAAAATTATAAATCCACCTTATTTAATCATAAAAAATAAAATTAAAAAAAATCCTAAAATTATAAATAAATCTCAAAATATAGATTGATCCAAATTTATATAAATAAACACCATTTATTTTAATAACCCAAAATATAAATTAAATTCAAATTTATGTAAATAAAACCCTAATTTATAAATCCAAAATATAATAAACACCCAAATTTATATAATTATAAATAAATCCACCAAATTGTAACAATCCCAAATTCCAAGATTTGTAATCGTAAGAAAAGAAATACATTGTAATAAAACTCCAAAATTATGACTAAACCCAAATTTCGATTAATTATTATTAAATTATGTAATTTTAACCCTTAAATTGTTTCTTAATTATTTTACGAAATATTTTATTGATAATTATATAATTTAATTATTTACCTTACAATTAGTGATTGTTCTAGCTAACCCTTAATTAAAACACAAACATTATCCTTATATACTAGTATTAGGCTAATGATCATATTTTATTTATTTATTTTTATTTTAAAATAGGTTTCTGGTCACCGATTTGTTTTAAAATGTTATTATTGGAGTTGTATAGATTATGGTTCTTAATTTATCTACAGACCAATTTAATTATTTTCTTTTTTCATTTTTACAGATAAAATATATTGGTGTGTGGCAATTCTGTAAAAATATTTACAGAATAATGATAATCCATAAATCCATTATTGAAATAGAATAAAAACTTGGTTGTATGTAAAAATAGTTTTTTTTTGTGAAATTTTTTATGATAAGAGATTAGTTTATTAAAATAGAATGATAACTAACAACTCAACATCAACATAATATCTAACAAATAATCATTCACCAAAAATAATTTTAAATTCACCCCAAAGCATCCATCGATTCATACAATTATAGAGAGAAACATGTATGTTTTAACTATAATAGTAAAGAAAATCAACCTATAGGGAGAAGGTTGTCCTCGGTAAGCAAAATAATATCTTTTAAGCTTTTCGTTTCTTTCACGCCGCCAATTTCAATCATTTCCCTTTTGCCTTTATATTTTCTCTATCCTTCTTTTGCATTCTTTGCGTATCCTTTGATGCTCCCTTTTGATATTTCTTGGTTAACTTGATGTCGAAGGCTAGGGTTAATTTGTTGTTGTTCTTCGGTGTGAAGAGCAACAATCTTTTAGGATATGAATATGTGAATTGTGGGTGACCCCTCTTGTGAATAATTTGGACTTCTTTTTATATTGAAAATAGGTCAAAAAATTTAATTAGTAAATTAAAAAGTGAACCAAAAAATAAAGTAACAAAATTTAATGTAAATAAATCTTAATAAAAAAATAATTATTTTAAAAATACATATTTAATCAATACGAAAAAATTTAGGTAAAAAAGTGAAAAAGGTATAAAATAATTATTTTAAACATACCTATTTAATCAATACGAAAATTATTAAATAAAAATAGGAAAAAACAATTTTTATGAATTTTTTTTATTTGAATATTTTATGACTATTAAATAGTGCATAAAATAATAAAAAATGAGTTTTTTAAATCCCTAATTAAGAAATAAGAAATAATAGTTTAATATTAAAAAAATACAATTTTGATTTTTATCTTATATTATTTTTACTCAATAAAATATTACAAAATAATATAAATCTCAATACATTAATAATCCCAATCTAGTAATAATAACGATAAATTTTTATAATAATCCTAATAAATTATAATAACTAACTGAAACTAATACAAATTAATAATAATAAAAATAGCAGAAAAAGTGAAAAGTATAGAATCAATAATGAAAATAAAATTTTAATCTGAATGATTTCTAATATATTTGTTTTATTTTCTTCTTATAATAATAAGATAATAAATTAAAAAATTACCTAATTTCAAAAAATTGGTTGAGAAACCAATTACGTATGATTTAGCTAAATAAATTGACTATTACTAAAAAGTGTTTACTTGTTCCTTTGATATCTTTTAAAGATCTATGACATTTTTTTGAGAGATTGAAATAATACAAGAGTTATGATGAGTTGTAGTTAATCATGTGACGAATCACTCCATTTGCAAAATTGGTTGAATATTGAATAATATTCAAAGATGGTAATAATTATAACAATTGGTAAGTTAAAATACATGATTAAAGTAAATAAGGTGAATAGAATAAAGGATTGGATAATCCTAACTATATTGAAATGTTGTAAAATCATATAATAACGAAGAAAGCAAAATGAAAACGTAAACTAACAAATAAACTAAGAATGCAAGATAACTAGCAAACTGATAAAAATGATATTTCTAGTAAAAATTGGTGTAAAGGTAGTCATTACATATGGATAATGGATTAACTTATTTTAGTAAACCAATATTTTTATCGCTAAACTAATAATAGTTATTATATATAAATTGGATTATTTTTATCGATATAATGTTAAGCAAGAGAATATTTTATTAAAATATCTCAGTTTTTCAATAAAATTTCTCAAATAATCCACTTTTTAAATTATTTCCCCATCTATCTTATATTTTATCATTTTTAAGAGGAGTCATCATATCAATTAGCGACTATGCTTAAAGGTTAAGAGGTGTCGTCAATTGGAATGGAGACATCATATGCAGTCTACAATCCAATTGGCGGTTGTGTGTTAAGAATAGTAAATGTCGTCAATTCAATTGAAGACAATGTGTATTTTAAAAATTTAATTAAAAAATATAAAAAACTTTAGTAAATAATGAAAAATAATATTATATTAATTAATAAATAAAAATAAATTACATAATTTAATGATGACGACCGGGTTGGGCATACCGACCACCGGTTCCACATCCCCTAGGTTGTATCACTCGTTGTCCTCATTGTTGACTCACTCATGTTTGAGGAGTTGAGGTCTCTGGAACATCACTAGACTCCCTTAGTAATTATTGGATCTCTACGAAGTCTTGTGTATGGAAAGGTGACATGTCGTAACTGAGGTCGTGACCCATGCCAGACTAGTTTGGATGTGATGATGGGTTCATCGGTATGCGACCTGGACAATTGAAAGAAGACATTAGTGTGAAGGCTTCGTTGGTGAAAGGTTGAAATGGTTGTGGGGTTTGAATGTTATAGGGTGGTTGTGATTGTTGTGTTTGTCGGTTGTGGTGTGATGTTTGTGTCTCTTGATAATAGTCATTTTGTTGGACATGGTGTGGAGGACGCTTATGGTATTGTGGTTGGTGTTTGACATGTTTGGAAAGTGGAATTGTGTGTTTGTCGCTCGGTAATTTAGTTGGGTAGGGGGTTGTGAGTAACAAGGTTGATAACTTCCTCGTTGGTTAGATGTGGCTACTTCGTGTGTGTAAGTTGTTTGGCGCGAGTCATGTAGATACCTATCTTCGAAGAGAAAACCAGTTGCAACCGATATATACCAAACCATATAAGTATTAGTTGGTATAGACGGAGTTGTCATCACCGGTTCACGTAAGACATATTGGCGACGATTCCTCCATTTACGACACTCAATTTTTGCAAAGTCTTTCCAATTGTTGATTCCATTGGTCGTTGACTTTTTTTTATGCCATTGACCAAGATCAGTCGGGGGATCTGGGATATTCCGATGTATTTCGAATTGTATAATATTAAATTATGAAAATACACATTGCCATCATTAAATTTTTTTTATTATACCCAACCTGATCGTTATCATTAAATTATGTAATTTATTTTTATTTATTAATTAATATAATATTACTTTTTATTATTTATTAAAGTTTTTTTTTGTTTTTTTTAATTAAATTTTGAAAATAAACATTGTCTCCAATTGAATTGGCGACCCTTCCTATTTTTTACACACAGTCGTCAATTGGATTGGAGATTGCATATGGTGTCTCCAATCAAATTGGCGACACCTCTTAACATTTTACATAATTGTCAATTGGTATGACGACTCTTCTTAAAAATGGTAAAAAAAAAGTGGAAATAAATAGGAAAATAATTTAAAGAATGGATTATTTGAGGAATTTTGTTGAAAAACTGAGGTATTTCAATAAAAAATTCTAAACAAGATATCATGGAAGTTGGTGAAATAGTTTGGTTCCGTTATCCACTAGTGCGCTAATTTTTGAAAGATTTTGTTTAAATTCGGATTATGTGTTCTAATTACTACATGCATAATTTCAAAAAGATTTATTTCATTCATAATCTGCATGATTTGTTTTTAAAAGATTTCTCTTAAAACATATTAATTAGTTTTAGAATAGACATGATTTAAAAAAAATTAATATCCTCGAAATTTGGATATGTTAAAAGATTTAAGGTTCCAATATATTTGTAATTTTTCTAAATATCTTGATTTTCGGTTTTAATCTCTTCAAAACATTTTCTTTAAAGGATGGTCTTTCTATAATTCTTCATCCACATTTTTGGTCTCTTTTGTAAATTAGAGACAATTTACACAACTGAACGATAAAATTAACGATGATTTATTACTTATCGACTGAATTAACGACGGTTTTAACGATAATTTTAATATTAAGGACCAAAAGTGTGGATAAAAATTTTAAAAAAACTTTTCATTGAAGAAAATATTATAAGGGACTAAAAACAAAACTGTGATGGAACTAAAAACAGAACTGTGATATTTCGAAGGACCACATATATATATATATATATATATATATATATATATATATATATATATATATATATATATATATATATATATATATATATATATATATATATATATATATATATATATATATATATATATATATATATAATCTAACATTTAATTTGTTGAAGATTAGATATATTTATTTGTTCCCTAATGGACTTTATAGCTGGATTGTAGTCTCTATATAAAGAAATTGATTTCCATGGTGGATAAAAAGACAACAAATAATAGACACATTACAACTTAGGAGAGATATAATTTTTGGTTTTTATATGTGAATATTTTCGCGTCCATAACATTGATTATTATAAACACTTAGAAGAGTATTTGAATGAAAGTGAAGGTTTCTTAGATTCAAGATTTTTCACTAGCTGAGGATCAAGATTTTTGTTTTCTTTTAAAGCTTAAAATAGTTTTATAACTAACTCTAAGACCTTAAAAAAATACTATCACATAGTGAATTTCCAATTACAGAGTATCATACATATAGAAACTAGTCTTATGTCGATTTAAAGTCAAGTTCTAGAGAATTATATTTTAATAAGCTTGAGAATCTAACTTATCTAAATTTTTATAATTTAAAAATGCATACATAATTTTTATTCAAGATTAAAGATTCTCAAATATTTTGTCCCATAAATAAAAGATGGTACTCTTTAATGAAATAATATAATCTTATGAAAAGTATATTGGTTAATAAATATTTATTTTTCCCTTTTGAGTAGATATTAGAGATTTTCTGATTTTGTAATGAATCGATGAGATTTAGTCATAATGTTATATTTTAAGGTAGAGACCAAATCTTTCATGAACGACATTTTTGTTGTAGTCGAGAAGTTCCATGGGGGATTTTGTTGTATCTCATATATACGTCCATGAATGACAAAATCTTAAAGAATTATTAATTAGTAGTTTGTCTAGAACTATTAATTAGTTTGTCTAAGTTTGATAGTGGATAAGCATCCTTTGAGTCGACTCGATTTAGATTTGAATAGTCGACGAACAAATGTCATTACTTTTTCATTTCTATACCAATAATACGTTGAAAAGTCATATCGTGTAGTTTTTCTCAGTTATAAATCTGACCTTTAAGGTTTCATCAACGACTCTCCTTGTTGTTTCGACCTTCTCAAATGATTATTTCCTCCAACACTGAGACAAATATGGAATGTTTTTTTAAAGCTAACAAGTGTCAGACCACTTCGAGGCGAATAATGGATTCCTTGTGTATGGATTTGAGTAATCCTGACGAGGTTTCGATGAAATCTATTAGGGGTTTTAGCCTCTCTACATTTCTCATTTCTTCCACAAGTATGGGGTTTTCATCCCCTCTATTTGTATTTTCTCTTCTATGCAAGAGTATATATCTATCAACTTTATGAAGGATTTGAAGAGCTTACTTTTCTAGAAGGGCCATAAAACATGTGTGAGATGCAACCATATTTGATTCAAGCACCATAACTCGAGTCACCAACATCGATTTCTAAGGATGAATTTGAAGGTGAAGGGAAACACAAGAAAGGGGGTTTGAATTGGATTTCTAAAATTGAACATTTTTTATACCCAACACAATGAATAACGAGCAAAGAATAAAAATAATGACACGGTGATTTTTATATTGGTTCGTTATAACACAAGTTACCTCAAGCCCACCCGCCAAGGTGATTTTGTCTTATCAACAAGGGCTTAATCCACTTTAACCAAACTTGATTAAAACATAAAGACCAACTGTCAATGTCTTTTTGAGTCTCCTGACTAAACCCTAGTCACTCAAAGAATAAAGAATACAATCAAAAGATTGATACAAAGGTGTGTTTACAAGATTGCTTCTAAAAAGCATATTACACAAATTTCATCGGTACAATGAATTTATCACACAAAAACAAACAAAAGCTCTATGTGTATTTTCTTTTTATATTCACAAGAATAATATTCAGTTCAACAAAAGTGTTGTAAAATATTGGACAAGTGTTCAAAAGCAACATTTTTTCCATTCTTTCAAGTGTTCTTTATACAAGGAAATATCTGTTGAAGAGTGTGGATGAAAATATTCACAAATAAGTTGGCACCATACATAGAAGTCTACAAAAGTGGGAGAAAAAATGGTACAATAGTACAATCCTTATTGCACAAAATCAACATAGTGGAAGAAATATTTGATCTTGTACTAGATACTATTTTTCTCACGTAAAACCTTTTGATCTTATCTTCATTATTCAGAGGCTTTTGATAAGTATGTAATGAAGCATGCATAAAAGAAGAATAAGAATTTGGTTGAGAGAATCTTCAGAACCTTTAGTCTTCAGAGTCTTGATCTAGTTCCTTAGAACCTGCTGAGTTTGTTGATGTTGTTGCTGAGTCACATATGCTTGATAAACAACCTATTTCTTTTCCTCATGGTGTTCCTCGAGATGATGTGGTTATGCAAGTTATTGATTATGGGGATGGTCAAGGTAGTAGAATTGGTGTTGAATATGAAATCAGTCTTCCATTATCACTATGCTTCAAAACATGAAGGTTAAGCAAGATGAGCGCTACGAGGAGGATTGTCGGAGGCAAGATTCTTTTGAGGCATCTCCAATGGAACGATTTTGTCTCATTCAAGAGAACATGACAACACAAGACACCTTCTTTGAAGATTTTGCCTCTTATGTGACTAAAAAGTTTATCGTTATGCGCAAAGAGATAAATTTTAATCATGTTGCCATAATTGCCAAGATAAATTACATGATTTCTGATCAACATTAGAATCACTACCATTATGCACAATTCTACCTTGAGATGTGTGATTTCTCGGATCATCACTCTAGAAATGATGGAGAAGGTTTGCATCATGGTGTCAGGCTAATGCTTAGAGGTTGTAAAGGACGTCGAAATGGTGATCTTTTATGTCACTGGTTCAAACCTCTTTTGGAGAAATTCTATCATGCATTTAATTTTTTGAGTCATCATGCATTTTATGTTTTCTTTTGGTTTGTTTTGTCTTTAAGCTTATGTCTTGACAATTTTATCACTTGTTCGAATTGAGACAATGGTTATGTTATGTGTATTGAATTTCGTATGACGTTGTTATAACTTTTTTTAAAAATGCCTTTCTATTTATGTTTAATTAATTCAATTTGTGTAACTCCATGTATGTATTGTATGTGAGTACACGATCTTTCCTTGCAAACGCCACTATGTGATCTTGGTATATGATATATGGGTATCTATGTGATACTTCTAATGGATTACTTTGTCTCTTTTTGATGTTATCAAAGGGGGAGAAGAATATGCAATCTATGAAGCTATGATGCACACATTCAGGGGGAGTCTTCACGAAGACATCAAAAGCATCGTTGCAAGTTTTGCCATCATTAAAAAAGGGTAGTTTGTGAGTACACCTTCCTATTAAAAATGTTTTGTATGATGTCAAACTAGGTAATTTTAGCATTTATGTATATTGGATGATATTCTCTGAGTTTAAATGTGCATCTTAGTATTAGGAAACTTAGGAATGGTATAAAACATGTTACATGCATTAAAAACATGTTTTTATGTGAAAAACAGGTCTATGTGTTGACACATACATGTTATGATTCAACATATTTGGATTATTTTTAAAAGTTGTAGCTTTTGTAATGCATGAGTCAACATATAAAGCATTTCAGGTCAACACATAGAAGAAACATTCTTCTATGAGTCGACACATACAAGTTATGAGTCGACACATGTAGTTCAATTTTAAAGCACGTAGACTCTGTTTGATGTGCCGACTCTAGAGGGGTTTCAGGTCGACACATAGAAGAAAAATTTCTACTGTGAGTCAACACATGACCTATACAGGTCGACACATGACCTACAAAGGTAGACACATGTATTTAAAAACTTGAAAATTTTGTATTTTTTCTAAACCTCTTGCATTACTTTTTGCCTCCAACTTTCACACATATAAATATTTCATACATGCATCATTCAACGGGATTACAAAACCAGATAAGAAACAAGGAATATGTAAATATTTGTTTTCATATTTAACTTATGTTCTATGCATACACACAAATAAATTACACATAATCATTTTTTGTTTGGGTGTAATCTAGAATCAGAGTTGATAACATCCAATTTAGGTTGTTGAATTGTAAATTAGGTTGAGAATATTTGAGGTTTCAAATAAGAAAACCAATTTGGGTGCAATTTAGAATCAAAGTTGATAATGTCCAACTTAGGTTATTGAATTGTAAATTGGGTTGAGAATCTTTGGGGGTTTCAAATAAGAAAATCAATTTGGGATTTTCCTTCAAGATCCATTGGTGATTTAAAGGTTTTGGATAAGATTACGTAATTTGGATTCGATCGATTGAAAGCATTGAAGAATGAAGTTTCTTACAAAGGAGTAACATCATACGGTGGTTCAAATTGGTAAATATTGGGTGACAACAATTCACAATTTGGATTCAATCGAGTGAAAGTTTTAAAGAATAGAGTTTCTCGCAATGGAGTAGCGTGAGACAGTTGATAAAATTGGTATTGTTGTTTGACTTGATCAAGCTCAGATCAACAAAAGAGAAAGTGTTAGAATCAACATCAAACATAAGGTTTTTGGGGTTGTATTGCTACATTTCTCTTGTTAAACTAATTTTGCAAAGTAAGATTGATTATCCCAATTCGAGTTTTAATTAAGGGGAGACGTACCCATAGAGAACCCGATTGGGGAATTTCCTAAACAAAACTTTGTGTACTCTCTCTATATCTATCTCAATCGTTTTTACTTTTCATTTGTAAATGGTTGAATTCGTCGATTGTGCAATCAATATGTTTTGTTAAAATTTATGATGACCTTTTGAAAAAAAATTTGTTGATTTGAACGCAATATATTAGATTGTAGTGGGATTTACAAATCAACAAAACCATACAAAATTCTAAACGAAATTGATTTCACACAAGTTGTTTGATAATTTGTCTCAATTGCATTTTTGTGTATTTTGTCATTGGAAATAGACTTCACTTTTATTGTAGAATTTAAGTGATTGTTGTTAAAATTATATTGATCAATTTGTTCTCATTATCATAAATTGATTCTATCCAGGTCACTTCTGCTAGCTGTTAAAATTTTTAAAAGAGTATTTGTAAAGTTTTTTAACTTGGGATTTTTTTCACCTCTCCTCTAGATAATTCACATTCGTCCAACATCTTAAAATTGGATGACAATGATGGTAAATAAATGTTGAAATCATACATGTACAGGAAAAATGGAAAAGAAATCAGTATCTTCCATGTATGTTAATGCACATGGATTTATTGAAGATAGGTTGCAGTGCAAGATTTTGTTTGTTTTGTTTCTCATAAGTTCCACATCGATTAACTTACTTTTAGTTTGAATGTTTATAAAGAATATACTAGCTTACTTTATTGTCAACTTGCAGGTTGTTGGAATGTTGCAAAGATATGGGCTTAGGCCCAACAAGATTTATTTTAAAATTTGTATTAATTAAAATTTCTAAGAAAACTTAATTACAATTAAAATTAAAATTTACTAATTAAAAAATATTAATAAAATAATTATCCTAGTCAATATTGTCACATCATTAAAAATATATAATTTTTTGTCTTAATCATCAGTGCTAAAAAACTGGTTTTTAAAACGGAGGGAGTAAAAGTTAAACATCAAATTAGGGGATCAAAAATGCATTTAACTTATCTCATGTCACTATTATAAGCAATTTTTTTTTGTAAATTTGATAATTAATGTATTTTCTATATATGGACTATATACATTAATTGTCAAATGTACTAAAAAATCAAATTTATTTATAATAGTGACCTGATGGTGTGTATATATATATATATATATATATATATATATATATATATATATATATATATATATATATATATATATATATATATATATATATATATATATATATATATATATATATATAAATAAAGAGGGAAGCATATTAACCTCAAAATGGAATAAAACTAAAAATACATTATTACAAATAATACATTCTATGACAGAATTTTCACCACGGTTGTCAAACGGACGGTTGTGGCACCTTTAAAATCATACATCTTTATCTTTATTTTTATTTTTAAATAATTTTTTTAATATTTTACCAGGGTTGGAATTTTCAGTCGTGGGGAAAACTTGTTCTGGTCATTAGTTCGAATCTCAATGCCACCAAATTTATTATTTATTTAATATTATATTGACGTCTTTCTTTTTTATTTTATTTTTAAATTAAAAACAAACCACTTTTCCCCACGATTTGATTGTCCAACTGTGGTTAAATGTAATGCTTTTTTATTTTAAAATTGTTAAAAAATTGACGCTTTGATCAAATGAAAATAAATAAATAGATTTTTTTTCATGGTTAGAATTTTCAGTTGTGGTGAAATTGTTTACTCTTATTCAAGAAACAAAGTTTAACTTGTCATGTTTCTTCAGTTTTCCTTCGCCTTACAAAAATCACATTCCACCCTTACAAAAACCACATTGAGCCTAACGAAGTTTATCATCTCCATTGACGACGAGAGCCCTAAACACGTATTATTTTGAGCTCGTTCATATTGTATCACCTCTATTTCTTCACCATTGTATCTTTTCCAACTAGTTCTTCAACAAACAAGGTTGAACTCCATCTATATATTCTTCAACTCGTACAAAGCAAGGAAAGACAAAGAAAGAGGTCAAAGGAAGAATTCGAACAATACTTGCAAGAAGGAAAATTTTAACTTAGACGATATTCATCTCTTTGACTTCTACATCACGTTTCCGGTACGTAAGATATCTTCATCATACATGTAACATTAATGTTGTTGAGATATGATGAGTTTGCCTATTTTGGTTTGAAGAGTGCTCATTTTATAATGATTCCTTCAACATGATACCATACAATGGAGGAAAATACATTTAAACGATATTCAATAGTCATAATATTAGATGATTTGGTAGTTAATATGATACGGAGACATGTTTGGGTATGCTGGCATCACGTGATAATGTCTATAAATGATAATCTAGGATATCTTGGCCTCTAAGGCAACATATATCGCACCTAAGCTTGGAAGTGGGTCATGTTTGACTCAAGTTTAGGCACGAAACACAATCTATGTGCTAAACAGACCCCCAAACTTAGAGAGAAAAAAAAACACTTTAGACAAAAAATGTTCTGATTGATCCGATCACAATACTTGACCAGATGCTTAATTTTAATCATTATAATTTATTAGGATGCACATAAATTAAATAATAACTTTACAAATCTAACTTTTTTTTTATAAACAAGCAAGATGCATTAAAGAAGAGTAGTAGGGGTGCTCAACTCTTATATAAAGAGATCTGAAGCTAAGAAGAAGCAGTAAACACAAACAACCGAAACAATTAGGGCCTGAAAACTAAGCAACGACTCAGGGTTATGGACCAGACAATCCAAATATGGCTAATGGAACCATTAACTTTAGGGTTAATATTCATTTTGCCCTCTGCCATATAGGCACCCGTAAAATAAAGTTGCATGGTTCTCCTAACATTTGAATATTCTCTCAATTTTGACATTCATCACATACAATCATCAAAAAAGTTTATGTGACAGTAGTTTTTCTTAATGAAGTGGAATGACTATGTGACTATTTTATTTTTATTTATTTTAACTTGTGTTAGGTATTTCATTTTATATTAATTTTTTATTTATATTTGAAAACATGTTAAACATTCAAAATTTTGTTATAGGTTGGAGTAGAATCAACCCCTTTCTTTTATAGGTTCTCCTCCTTACCACTGGGCTAGAATGTTGAACTTGTAATATTATTGCCTTTGATTGATGTTAATGCATAATTTTGGTTTATAACTTTTATTTAATATTTAGTATGCTACAATATATTTAGTATTTCTAATAACTATAATTAATATTTAATATACAATTTATTTAGTATATTTATTATATACTACAATATTAAAACTATAGTAACGTTAGTATATTTAGTATATGCTACGGTATACAAAGTATTTAGTATATTTAGTATACAAATTATTTAGTATATTTAGTATACGTTAATATTTAGCATCTGCTACAGTAACGTTAAAAAATGTTAAAATTATAGTATCCAAATTATTATATGCTATCGTATTATATAAATTATTCTAATTATTAAAACTATAATATTATATGCTACAGTAACTTAAAAGATGTTTAAAATAAAAACTTACTCTAGCAAAAATATTCAAAATTTTAATTAGTGTTAAAATATTAAAAAAAGTTAGTTTAGTTTAAAACGTTAAAAAAATATTAATTTAGTTGAATAATTACGTTAAAAAATATATTAATTTAGTTAAATAATTACGTTAAAAAATATATTAATTTAGTTAAAAACATTAAAAATATACTATTTTATTAATTATTTGTTACAGTATTGAACTAAATAAATACTCCCTCCGTCCCATATTATTTGTCACATTTGATCATTTCACATATATTAAGAAACAATAATAAATGAAAGAGAGAGAATAGTAACTTTACCAAATTATCTTAATTAACTATTGATGTATTTAAATTAGCATTAATGTTAAGTGAGAAAACAATTAATTAAGAGTATTTATTAGAAGATACAATTGGAAGATTAAATATAAAAATGTCTTGGTAATCTAAAGTGACAAGTATTTTGGGACGGAGGAAGTAATATTTTTTTTAGTTTGCTACTGTATTGATGTTAGTTTATATTAATTTACTAAATATATACTAAATTGAATCGCAATATTAAACTATTAGTATTATTAGAAATTACTACTATTAAACAATCAATCGTTAGTTGGTCCAATGGTGATTGGCGCTGGACTTGGTAGGGAGGATCACAGTTCGATCCCCCGCAACTACAATCGGGAGGGGACTGTAATTTCTTGATGCCAGAACTGACCCCCGAACCAAATTAAACTGGCGGTGAAAAGAAAAAATTAATTGGTCTAATGGTAATTCCTCTTGCACGTGAGAGTAAGGTTATGGGTTCATCCACATAAAAAAAACAAAAAAAAACGGTCACGTCAGCTTTTTTGTTGACTGGATGTGCTGAAGGTCAAAATTGAGAGAATTTCCAAATGTTAGGGGAATCCATGCAACTTTTTTTTACGGGGTTTTTTAAAAAAAAATCGATTATATGACAGGGGGCAATATGACTAATAACCTTTGACTTTAACATGAAACCACTATGTGGATAAGAACATGACCATTTCCAAAAGGTTCCAAGAGGATAAAAACTCTCCTTTGAAAAGAATGTTAATTCTATAAAGACATAAAATCCAACAGTCAGCTGACCAAAAAATACAACATAACTTTTCAATGAACTTGGAATCGAAGAGATTGATACATTGAAGAAAATGTTGAGTAAGCATAACATTGATCTTGACTGGAATATCGAGCCAATTACAAACCTCTTTCCAAAGAGTAGAGTTGACAAAACAACTCAAGAACAAATGCTACAAGTCTTCTAATTCATTGAAAAATAAAGGGAAATTAAGATTCGAACTCCCACTAAGGATCATGCGCTTTTGAAGTTGTTACTTGGTTGGAAGCTGGTCGAGAATGATCCTTCAGCAGAAGAACTAATGATCCTTAGCTTTCAAAATCTGAGATAAACCATTCAATTGATCAATAGACACACTGAAGTCTGTGTTATACAGACCTGTTAAGACACAATAAGCATTTTGTCGCTCCCCGGATTTCCATCCTGGTACAAACGCGAAAGTGGCGCGGAAAAAAGAATAGAGTCGCCAGCCAAGCATTTTTATCCCGGAGAAAGGGAATGGTAATGCTGCACAAACCAGAAGAAAGAAGAGGAAGGACACAAGTCCTGCGAACCAAAGAGACTGAGTTCGGGAGTCGGTTACGACCTGGGAAGGTATTAGCACCCAGATCGTCCGCCGTACCCGACGGGATTCACGCTTGCAAAGATAACTGTTTCAAAGGGTAAGGGTATGAAAACTGCAGCAAAAGAAATGAAAATGAAAAGAAACTGGAACTAGAAAAGAAATGAAATAAGAAAAAGAAAAGGAAAAATGTAGGGAAAATAAAGATTGTGCTCGAACGGGCCCTACCCCACTGCCTACGTACCTCATCAAGATAATGAGGATCAGAGACGCCGTAGTTCCCCTAACTAGGGGTGACAAGGAAATTGCTTGTGAATTAAGGCTTGAACTGCCTATGCCATTGCTCAGGTGTTGCAGACTCGGACGACGAGTGCGTAACCGTCTTGCAAAGTGACAAGTAGGAGCAAGTTCGCGTACGGAGCGAAGGAGATGAGAAAAGAATTCCCGAAGGAAAGATGCTTATTGCTTGTTTGGTGTTTTTTAGAAGCTTTTATGAGTGAAGGTTTGCATAGGTGAGTGTACCTAAGTCTTACCCAATGGGATGTGTACATCTCACATCATCCCGAAATGGAATGCGCAAGAGGCACACCTATCTATGGAGGAAATCCCCAAAGCTAGTCCCACAAGTGAAGGCTTAAGCACACTGGCCTATTACCATTATTAGGTATTTTTGTGGTTTTTTGGTTAAGAAGTGTTTTTTTAGCTTTTTCTTTGTGAGGTACTCATGCTAAGACCTGTCCACCACGAGTGATGACTCACACCTCACCCCGAAACGGAACGCGTGCAAGCATCTCATAGCAAAGTCTCATGCCACATGAAAGTACTCAACCTTTATTAAATGAATTAAAATTGAATTTGAAGATGAGAAGAGAAGGCACCAAAGGAACAAGAAAGAAAGAAAACTAGGGGGAAGTTTCTATCCTAAGTTAGCATGCATGGAGTTCCTAGGGTTTGTGAGGGCCTTCTAACCTAAAAACAAGATCTCAAGAGAAGAAGAAGAAGATAAAAGGGGAGATGAGAAAGGCCTAAGCCCAACAAGAATATGTTAGTCCATATAAACAAAATGAGGAAAGATGAGGAATGGAGATGTGGAACTCAATTCCCACATCTCAGACTTACCATAGCCCCTGCAAGGTTAGTGTAACCACATAAAATCAAGGCATGAACCAACAAGTCAGAAAATACACAAGCATATAGGCATGAAAAAGAGTTCACAAGATGATAAGCAAAGCAACACAAGATCATATTGAGATGATTGGAAGTGAAACAAATGCAATTAAGGCATGCTTAGCACTTAAAGAAATAAAGCACATAAAAAAGACCCAACACCAAGACTCAAGGAGGTTCAAACCCTATCCTAAGACCAGGAGCAACCATAGACCTCTAAAGGACCCCAAAAGATGAAGAGAAGTTGGCACAAGTGCCCTTCTAAGCTTAAAAGAGACTAGAAGACTCAAAAGATGCAAAACAAGGCAAGGTGAGGAAGAAAATACCCAAGAAAAAGATCCAAGCACTTAAAAATTCTACCCAACCAGAAAAGAACTCTCCAAACACAAGGAAATGAGAATCCAAAAGGGTTTGAAAAAATACAGCACCAAACTAGGTCAATGAGGCTCAAGGATGCAAGGTATCACCATTTAGGGTTTTGAAAATTAAGGCACCAGTAACTCAAGCAAAGTCCAGCAAGGAAGTTTGTGAAAAATCCAAGATAAATCATGAAGATAGTAGAGTGTCTTAGGATTTGAATGCAAAAAGAATGGGGTTCATAGCTTAAAGGATGAGAAAAATAGAAATTGGACAAGGAAGATTGGTCCATGAGAGTCCACAAGAAAGCAATGCTCAATGTTGAATTTATTTGGCCACGTGGGATAAAAATAAAAATCTGGAAAAATCATGATAAAAATCTAGATGAATCAAGGAGTGTATATGAATTTTTTTGAATTTTTTGGAGTTAAAGAAATATTTTAAATGAACTAAAAGCAAATGGAATAAATTGGTAAAGAAAAAAAAATGAAAATAAAGCAAATGGGCCAAAGGGGGTGTAAAGAGTAACACGCTAGTTCAAAAAAAACAGCATGGGCCTTGCGTGGGGGGTGAAGATAGCGCTAAGGGCTGCACCTTCTTATTCATGAAAGAAACCCTAAAACTCTCACCACCATTAATGAACAAAACCCTAACCCTAACTTCATGAAATCTCAAACCAAGCCACGGTCGGCCATGAAACTCTCCAGAATACATAATCTAACATCATTAAACAAGAATACATGCTTGGATTGAATTAAAACTCAAAGAAACTCAAGATATGAATGAAAATAAAATTTTCCATGAAACTTTAAATCACCATAACTTTGTGAATACTCAACCATTTTACAAACTACAAAGAGCATTGTAACCAGCACAACATGAGGATTCTAAAACACACAACCAAACACATTTCTATGAGATTCGAAATTTGAGCATACCTAAGGTGTTGTTCAAAATTTGAAGTCAAGAATGGTATAAAATGATGGCAAATGATCTCCTTATCCCCTTAGATGCAAAATAAATGCATCTAAGGCTTTGCAAGCTTGTAAATCCAGCAATGTGCTTCCTTGTGCTTCAAAGCTTCTCAAATGGCCACTTGAACAAACTTCACTATAAATCTAGATCCATGGGTGCTTAATGATCCTTGAGATGAGAGGAGTATGAATGTGGTCTTGGATTGAAGAAAGCTTGCCTAGATCAAAAGTTATGGCACAAAATGCAAATGTGCACAAGGAATGGGAAATGGATGATTCTTGAAGAATAATCCAAACAAATGGTATGGAAATGATCTATGAGTGATGAGGATTAAGAATCCAGCAAGAGTTTTGTGAATGGATTCTTGTAGCAAGAGTTTGTGGAGAATGAGCAATTTTGCATAAGAGATGAGAATGGGAGAATGGGTGTGTATTCTGGCTGCCTCTAACCCTAATTCTGATTATTATAGAATATATAAGGCAATGCAAAAGGGTTAGAACAAATGCACGTGAGAGAGAGCTGATTTTTGTGAAAATGCAAGTTTGGCCCAAGTGTGCCATAAGCATGCCAAGCTCATGATTTGCTGGCATCTCTTGCATGTGCATTCACCATCCCACCAATGATTCTCAGCAAACAACTTCAGCCCTTGGATGTAAGTTATCACACAATTGCCATGCCTTGTGCAAATTCAAGTGTAAAATGCAAGTTTTATGGAACTTTTTCATGTGCACGATTTTTTCCACTTTTCTTTGATCCAAATGACCTAAATAGGATGCATTTTGATTGTGTAAACTTACTTTGGACATAGCATAGCAAACTATCCACTTTTGAGCCTTTGTGCAAATGGCTTGGCCTTGAAAATTTGAAATTTGCCCTAGAATGCTCAAATTTTCGAGGGACCTATAGGAAAATCTAGAAATCTTCAGAAAATGCTCTTGTACTTTTTAAAAATGGCAGCCCTTACTCTCCAACTTTTATGCTTACTTTGGGTCCATTTGAAGATTTTTTGATCAAGTTAAGGCTTTGTGAAGTTTTAGGTCAAAATAGCCAAAAATAGTAACTTTTCCATAACCAAATTTGTGCACTTTTGCCAAAACCCCTCAAACCACCAAAATTCTTGCATTTTAAGCTCACCAAACATCGTATAACATTGAATAGACCTCATTTGGCCAAAAAAGTTGGGTTGGACCCTTTGGAATGGCACAGTTGACTTTTTATGGGCCCAGTTGACTTTCTACTTCATCTGCAAGTAACTGAGGCAAAGACTGACTTCCACTTGGAATTTTTCCATGAAAATTGACATGTAGGAACCTCTTATCATATAGAAAACATTGCCCAAAAGAGTTGGCCAAAATTATGAGGTTAAGGCCCTTGAAACCAAAACCCTAATTTGGTTGCACTGCTTAGGAGCCTTGCATTGTCTTGAAACTTGTGATGATTAAGCAATCTTCTGAGCTTTTGCAAGTGAACTTGGCCTTGCCAAAGGAGTCTAGACTCATCATAGGCCTCCCAAAAATCCATTGGAACCCTTGTCTTGGCTTAAATGGCCTTCAACACCTCCCCAAATGGCCATATGCCTCGTGCTAGGGCTTGATGCTTGTCATGCTTTATTTTTCTATGCTATAATGCTATATATATGATATTATTATGATGCAAATGGTGTATTATGATGCTTAAAATGAAGAGGGCAAATTTGGGATTCTACAGCTGCCCCTATTCAAGCAACTGTTGATCTGAAAAGGACGATTGCTTCCGCTTTCGGTCGTTCAAGATAAACTGTGGTTGAATACCCAAGAAAAACGGAAATTTGCGCTCTGATGCAGAAAACAAGAAATGGGAAATAAACCCAATCCAATGACGTTGCAACTGAGCTGAGAGATGAGCAGACGAGCTCCTTCCAACGAAACCAGAGGTTCTGATGAAACATGAGACGGACGAGTCTTCGAATGACCTGTGACGCCAGGTGCATAGAGCGGACGAGCCCTTAAAAATCTTCAAAGTAACCTGAGATAGACGAATCTCCTTCACTAATCCTTACGCAGATAAGTGGAATAAGACGGACGAGTCTTCTTCGGATAACCCTTACGCAGGTTCCGGGAATGCATATAAGTCTGGGATAGACATGCAACTAGGATGGACGAATCCTCTTCACGAATCCTTACGCAGATAAGTGGAATAAGACAGACGAGTCTTCTTCGGATAACCCTTACGCAGGTTCTGGTAATGCATATAAGTCTGTGGGATAGACATGCAACTAGGATGGACGAATCCTCTTCACGAATCCTTACGCAGATAAGTGGAATAAGACGGACGAGTCTTCTTCGGATAACCCTTACGCAGGTTCCGGAAATGGTTTTGACGTTTTAATCCCACCTTCAGGATTTTCAACCTCTTCAATGCGGACGAGCATTGGAATGATCATCAAAGAAACACAGACAAGTGTCATAAGTCGACGATACGGACGAGTACCGGACGATGATCCAAGAAACACGGACGGGTGCTTCTGATATTGATACGGACGAGTATCAGCTTATTCTAGACGATCTTCAAAAGAAAATACCAAACACGGACGAGTGTCGGGGCGTGTAGACGAGCACTAGACAAGTAATAGACACGGGCAAGTGTCGAAGGATGCGGACGAGCAATCTTCAAAGGAGTAACAAGCACGTACGAGTGCTAAGAGATGAGGTCGAGCATCAAATAAAGATGCGAGTACGGACGAGTACTGGCGACTTTCTTGGGGATATGCCTCAAATAAAGAGGAATCGAGAAATGCACGGACGAGTGCTGCAGGGATGCGGACGAGCACCAAATGAAGATGCGTGCACAGACAAGTACAGGCCACTTCACTGGGGAAAAACTTCAAAGAACTAATAAGCACGGACGAGTGCCGAGAGCTGCGGACGGTCATCAAATAAAGATGCTAGCATGGACGAGTGTTGGGGAATATCTCATATAAAGAGGAACCTGCTGAGGAAAAGGCACGGACGAGTGCTGAAAGAGGATGAGCATCAAATAAAGATGCGAGCACAGACGAGTGCTAGTAGATATAGACTCTACTGGGGAAAGTGCACAGACGAGTGCTGAAAGAGGATGAGCATCAAATAAAGATGCGAGTACAGACGAGTGCTAGTTCTTCTGGAGACTGCGGATGAGCAAACTGAATCATCAGATAAGTGTCTAAGAGTGCGAGCAAACACTGAATAAGTATCAACACAGACAAAGGTTGATTATGTTGGGGAAGTAGACAATTCCACTCTGGCTGGGGAATGAAGTCCTGGCGACCTGTGGGAGAAGATTCCGGCAACCTGCTGGGGACTCAAAACTTTTAACTCTGATGGAAACGAAGTGTTGGCAACCTGATGCTTGCTGGAGAGGCTTTCACTGGAAGAAAGACGACTCTGCGTGAGGTATACTTTATTTAACTGCTTTGAACATCTGCTGAGGATCTGATCATCCTGCTCTGACTCCACTGGGGAGAATTTCTTCTTGCTCTGCTGGGGAAATCCCTTGGGAATGAGAATCCCGATGACTCTGTGGGGAAATGAAGTTACCTGCAACTCTGCTGGGAAAGGAGAACTTCTAGCGATTCCGTTGCGGATAATAAACTTCTGACAACTCCACTGAGGATAGGAGACTTCTACTGACTCCTGCCGGGGATTGACCCGACCTCTGGGGAGTGCAGGTGTTCAGATACCTGTTAAGAATAAGTCACTTGTAAACAGGCGCTCTGCCGGGGAAATACCTCTACTCGGAGAATAACCCTCTGCTGCTCGGGGATACGGTGATAACCTGCAAATCCTGTAATAACAGAATACACACATATGCACCAAGATTGGTACGGCCTGATCTATTCATCTGCCGTCACCTGACACTCAAAGCGATGTTAAGTGTCTCTGCAATGTCATTTTTATCAGTTTAGGAAGCAACATGTTTCGCATGCAATGTTATTTGTCAAAAATTCAGGACATTTTTGTAAACAAAATAAACATAACACGGTGTTTGACTGAATATTCTTTTTATTGATTGGCCTCTGAATAGGCAAAAAATTTACATCAGGAAGTAACCTGGAAAAAGGTAGCTACTGTAAAATTGAGAAAAGAAACTATCCTAATGGAAATGGCACGGCATTCCAAAGAGTTTCCTTCCTGCTATGACTGGCATATCCTCAAGACTTTCCGTTCCATCTTCGGTCTTCTGAAGAGAATGAGGGGAGCTGATCTCTACCCTTCTGACATGGTCAAGCTGTTTGAAGCGGTGATGTGGTTCAGATTACCCAGAGCGCAGTTGTTCGCTTATTCCCTGATTTTGCGTGGATCGTCCTTTCGGGTTTTCAATCCACCGGGTTACCCTTTTTTGCCTGAGTTGTCCGTTGTGGCTTTTCAACTCAGCGGGTGTACATTTTTTTTAATTTTTCCCTAATTTTTTCCCGAGCTTTTATTCTGTTTTTAGCTCGCCGGGATGCCCTTTTTTTTCCTGGACCATAATTCTGTTTTTGTGTCCAGCGGGTCTTTTATGCGAAGTATTTTTTAACTGCGTCCGAGTTAACAGGGTATTGGAAGTCTTCGTCATCCATAGTGGTGAGCATCAGTGCTCCGCCTGAGAATACTTTCTTCACTATGAATGGTCCTTCATAATTTGGGGTCCACTTGCCCCTGTGATCTGAACTGGGAGGAATGATCCTCTTGAGTACAAGCTCGCCTACTTGGTACTCCCGAGTACGTACTCGCTGATCGAAGGCTCGCTTCATTATCCTTTGATAAAGCTGGCTATGACAGATAGCTGCTAACCTTTTTTCCTCAATTAGGCATAGTTGATCGTATCGAGCACGTACCCATTCAGCCTCATCAAGCTTGACATCCATCAACACCCGCTGTGAAGGGATTTCTACTTCAACAGGCAAGATTGCCTCCATACCGTAGACTAAAGAGAAGGGGGTTGCCCCAGTTGACGTCCTGACTGACGTTCGGTACCCGTGTAACGCAAACGGTAGCATCTCATGCCAATCTTTGTAGGTGATAACCATTTTCTGTACAATCCTCTTGATATTCTTATTAGCTGCCTCTACCGCACCATTCATCTTTGGTCGGTAAGGAGAGGAATTGTGATGTTGGATTTTGAAGTCCCGACACAGTTCTGCCATCATCTTATTGTTCAGATTAGAACCATTATCAGTAATGATTCGCTCGGGCACTCCATATCTGCATATGATATCTCTTTTCAGGAATTTTGCTACCACCTGGTGTAAACCCATAATTTCGACAAGAAACCAATTAAGGGCTTGAGGTCACCTTTGTCGAAGGACAATCAAAGGAAGAGGATTCAAGAATTGCTGACAAGGTTCAAAACTCCATTATTTCGACAGAAATACAAATAGTGTTCTGGCAGAATAAAGTTGGAAAGTTATTGGTAGCTAAGTGTTTGACAGAAGGTGTTCTTTTAACGATTTCGACAGAAGAGGATGTTTGACAAAAGAAAGTGTTTGGCAAGTACTGAAGAGTTTTGTTTCTTCTTTAAAGGGCTTCGACAGTCTGAAAAGTTACAAGGTTTCGTCACCAAGGAAGGGAATTCAAATTCAAAAGGTTGTAACCTTTGGCAGTTTGGACACTTGGAAGTTTCAGAGAAGAGAATTGCATGCAGGCTGACACTTGTCATTTAGTTATAGTTTTTCCGTTCTAAGCAGTTATTTTGTTTGTATATAAATAGGATAGTTTGTGTTTAGAATAGGTGTGTGAAAATTGATACAAAATTCCTGTAAAAAACTCTAAGTACCCAGTGTGAGAGAAAATGAGTCTAAGATTTGGAACAATGTATGTTTGAACACCAGTTATATTTCAAAGTCATTTAAATTACTTGTTCATTTATCAAGTTTAATGTCATTTTCAAGCTTTATTTATTTTTCTGCAAGTTCTTAGCCTTCGACATTTATTCTTTTTCTTGTTCAAAACTTTTAACTTTACTTCATTGTTAACTTAAAATTTACTTTACTTTAAAAATCAAAGTTCTTAATACTTTGACATTATCTGACAAAACAAACCATAAATCAATCACCAATTCTAAGAAGATTTCGACAGAAACAATGCACATGTATCCCAGGACTTGTTTGGTTGGTCCTGCACGTAACCCAGTTTTTTGAAGGAATTGGTTAACCAAAGGTTGTTCGCCAGAAACCACAGCGAACACCTGGCGAGTAACATTGGCATAAGATGCAGCTTCTACCCATTTGGTGAAGTAGTCAATAGCGACCATGATGAATCTATGGCCGTTTGAAACAGTTGGTTCAATCTTGCCAATCATATCAATGTCCCACATGGCAAAGGGCCAGGGTGAAGACATCACATTCAGAGGATTTGGGGGCACATGCACTTTATCCGCATAAATCTGGCATTTATGACATTTTCTGGCATAGGCACAACAGTCTGCGTCTATTGTGATCCAGTAATAGCCTGATCTTAGCAACTTTTTAGCCATTGCATGCCCTCCAGCATGGGTACCAAAGGATCCTTCATGCACCTCGTGCATCAGCAAGTCTGCTTCCGCCCTATCAACGCATCTGAGAAGTATCATATCAAAGTTAATCTTATACAGGGAACCATCAGTGTTCAGGAAGAAACCACTAGCTAGCCTTCTTAATGTCTTCTTATCATTGGAAGATGCCCCAGGTGGGTATGTTTGATCCTCCAAGAAGCATTTGATGTCATGGTACCAAGGCTTATCATCTTTGACAATGTCTGCTGAGAACACATATGCTGGCCTGTCAAGTCGGGATACTGCAATTTGGGGCACAAAGTTGGCAGCTTGCACTTTGATCATGGATGAAATGGTAGCCAGAGCATCTGCAAACTGATTTTCGTCTCGAGGGATGTACTCAAGCTTGACTGTTGTGAAGAAAGTCAACAACCTCCTTGTGTAGTCCCGATAAGGTATCAGATGATCTTGGTGCGTGTACCATTTGCCGTTGGTTTGATTAATTACCAGAGCTGAATCTCCGAACACAGTCAAAGTCTTGATCCTGAGGTCAATGGCTTCCTCAAGACCCATAATGCAAGCTTCGTATTCAGCTTCGTTGTTAGTGCAGTTAAAGGTGAGTTTTGCCGAGAAAGGCATGTGAACTCCCTTAGGCGTAATGAGCACTGCACCAACACCACGACCATTCATATTAACAGCCCCATCAAACATCATAGTCCATTCTTCTTCTGGGTTAGGCCCTTCAGTGTGAATAGGCTCTTCACGATCTTTTGCTTTTATGAACATGATGTCTTCATCAGGGAAGTCAAATCGCATAGGCTGGTAATCATCAATAAGTTGCTCAGCGAGATAATCAGACAATACACTGCCTTTGATGGCCTTCTGAGAGGTGTACTGAATGTCATATTCTGTGAGAATCATTTGCCATCTTGCAACCCGCCCGGTAAGTGCTGGCTTCTCAAATATATACTTGACTGGATCCATCTTGGAGATCAACAAGGTAGTGTGGGTCAACATATACTGCCTTAGTCGACGAGCAGCCCACGCTAAAGCACAATAAGTTTTCTCGAGCAGCGAATAACGTTGTTCACAGTCGGTAAACTTTTTGCTTAGGTAGTATATTGCGTACTCTTTTCGACCAGACTCGTCATGTTGGCCCAGCACACACCCCATTGACTTTTCTAATACTGTCAAGTACATGATCAAAGGTCTTCCTTCAACTGGAGGCATAAGGATCGGAGGCTCCTATAAGTATTCCTTGATTTTGTCAAAAGCCCTCTGACAGTCTTCATTCCACCTGACCGTTTTTTCTTTTCTTAATAGCTTGAACAAGGGCTCGCAGGTTGCTGTAAGATGAGATATGAACCTTGAAATGTAGTTCAATCTACCTAGGAACCCTCGAACTTCTTTCTCATTTTTTGGTGCAGGCATTTCTTGAATGGCTTTAACTTTGTCAGGGTCAACTTCAATCCCTTTCTCACTTACAATAAATCCCAGCAACTTACCAGATCGTACCCCGAATGTGCATTTGTTGGGGTTTAGCTTCAATTGGTACTTCCTCAGACGCTTGAATAACTTCAACAGATTTACTAGGTGGTCTTCTTCTGTGAGGGACTTGGCAATCATGTCATCCACATAACATTCAATTTCTTTATGGATCATGTCATGGAATAATGTTACCATAGCCCGTTGATAAGTAGCACCAGCATTCTTCAGGCCGAATGACATCACCTTATAACAGAATGTGCCCCAGGGTGTGATGAAAGTTGTCTTCTCCATGTCTTCAGGTGACATTTTGATCTGATTGTATCCTGAAAATCCATCCATGAAGGAGAACACCGAGAACTGAGCCGTATTGTCGACCAATACATCAATGTGAGGTAAAGGGAAATCATCTTTTGGGCTGGCTCTATTCAGGTCCCGGTAATCTACACACATCCTCACCTTGCCATCTTTCTTTGGCACTGGAACAATGTTAGCTACCCACGGTGGGTAGCTAGTCACGGCAAGGAACCCGGCGTCCCACTGTTTCTGTACCTCCTCTTTGATCTTCATCGCCATGTCAGGGCGAGTTCTTCTCAGCTTTTGCTTAACAGGAGGACAATTTTCTTTTAACGGTAGTCGATGCACAACTATGTCTGTATCCAACCCTGGCATGTCCTGATATGACCAGGCAAAGATGTCAACATATTCACGCAACATTTCAATCAACCCCTTCTTAACTTCAGTCTGCAGGCTGGCACCTATCTTGATTTCCTTCTTAACCTCTTCTGTGCCGATATTGATAACCTCGATTTCCTCCTGATGAGGCTGAATAGCTCTTTCCTCTTGCTTCAACAACCTGACCAGTTCTTCAGGGAGTTCATAATCTTCTTCAACCTCTTCATCAGCTTGGTAGATTGGATTGTCGAAGTTATGCTCAGTCATAGCGGGAGAGTTGACAATGGAATCCGGTTGATCTACACTGCACAAGTGATGTGCTTATTCAGAATCTGTTTAGAGAAAACACACACCAAAAGCAAGAAAGAAAAACACATTGCCATTTTCTTTATTTGTGCAAAAAATTAAAATTGAAAGAAAAGGAACGATCTGATTGAAAAATGTCTTTTATTTATGACAAATAAATGATTTCAAAACATGGAGGCCCATACAATGGATCCTTGTACCTTGGGCAGAGTACAAGATTTGACATGCAGTATGTAGAAAAATGACAAATAAACAATTACTTTATGATCCAGGTGACTTTGACGATGTCTTCCGTAGACCAATTGGGCAGCTCCTCTCCCGGTGCACACGGGCGGATCCAATTATCCAGATCGTATTCGCTATCTCCGTCTTCACTGGTAGCACAGATATGGTTGCGGTCCAGCAACCCAGCACTAGTAAAGGTAATGGTCTTGTGGTCTGATGAACGGACGAGCCCATCAGGCTGATACCCAAGCCCAAACTTGTCTTCCTTCTTTTCCAGCTCCAGTAATCTGCCCCAGCCCTGGGCATTGCCTGATTGCACAACCTCCTTGGCCTGCTTGTAGGAGGTAATAGACATACCTTCTTTATCTTCAGACCTACTCAGAGGAGACAAGGAACTAACATTCACTGCTTCGAATGCCTGACATAGGGTTTCATGAATTTCACCATCCATCTCCACATATTTGAATGTAGATAGATGGCTCACAAATATGTCATCTTCATTGCACACAGTCACAACTTGACCATCCGCTACGTACTTGAGCTTCTGGTGCAAGGTTGACGTCACAGCCCCTGCGACATGAATCCAGGGTCGACCAAGCAGACAGCTATAAGCAGGTTGGATGTCCATCACGTAGAACGTGCTCTTAAACACTTGCGACCCAACCTTGATTGGCAACTCAACCTCTCCAAAGACAGACCTCCGAGAACTGTCGAAAGCCTTTGCCACCAAATCACTTGGCCTCAAAACAACCCCTTCCACATTGAGTTTCATTAACGCCTTCTTCGTCAAGACATTAAGAGATGACCGAGTATCAACCAGGACATGAGACAACACAACCCCTTTGCACTCAATTGTGATGTGGAGAGCCTTATTGTGATTCCTCCCTTCAGTAGTAAGGTCTCTATCAGTAAAGCCCAGACCATGGCTCGCATTTACACTTCCCACCACATCTTCTAACTGATTCACGGTAATCTCCTGAGGAACATACGCCATCTGCAACACCTTTAGAAGGGCTTCTCTATGAGCTGGTGAGCACATCAGCAGCGATAGGATAAAGATTTTGGAAGGGGTTTGATTCAGATGCTCGACTACCTTGTAGTCGCTCCTCTTAATAATCCTCATGAACTCTTCCATTTCCTTCTCGAAAGTACTTTGACCAGTAGCGGGAGTGGCATTATCGTCAGTTGCTATGTGCTTTCCTTTGGCTTTAGCAGAAGCCTCAGCCTCAGTGTCTTCTCTCAAAGTCTGGGGAGAGAATAAGCGACCACTTCTCGTGAAACCTCCACTTCCCCCAACATTCACCACAGCTGGGTCCATGGTTACTGTCTTGTTTTCCACTTTCTGTCCTCCGACATACACTTCTGATCCGTAATGCCACGGAATAGCCTTCTCATCTGAATACGGAATAGGCCCAGGCACCGTGATGGTGACGGGACTTACTTCCGGGACATAAATAGTAACCGGCTCTCTTTGCACTGGAATTTCAGCAGGATCATAGTATATGGTCACCGTTGACACTTCATCAGTCCTCTTAACAGCCCTGTCGAACTGTAACAGCCCATCATCCATCAGTCTCTGTAAACCAGTCTTCAATCTGTCACAACCATTCTTTGACTCAACACAGTCTTCGCAATCAAGCCCACAACCCGGGAAAACCTGACCCTTCAACAATCTCTCCTTGACCAGCAACAAGGAGGTCTTCACTTCTTCAACCCTCTCTACCAAGTTCAACCTCTCCTCCATCTCAATAGCATTAACTCTGGCTCCCCCATGATTAGGGATGGGGTTATTCGTGACATTCGGAGGCGGTGCAAAATTGATTGCTTTGGAGTCGATCAAATCCTGAACTTTATAGTGTAAGCCCTGCACTTCTCCGTCGAGTGCCCGGGTGCCCCAGAATGGAAAGCGCATCGAACATTGGCGTCGTAACCTGGGGGAAGAGTTCCAGTAGGTGGAGCCAAGGTCCTCAGTTGAATTAAGTTCAGTTCCAACAATCTCTGGAGTAAAGCTGTGTAAGTCATTGGAATCACATCAAAAACCCTATCAGCTTGGCGTGGCTGCCTCTGCTGATACGGTCTCTGTTGATAGTTGCGCTGTTGTTGTTGCTGAGGCTGTTGTAGAGCCTGTTGAGCTGGTTGAATTGGTGTAGTGGGAATTGTAACTGCAGCTATCTGATCGTATTCTCGTCTATAACCTCTGCCTCTGCCTCGGCCATATACTGCATTAGTTTCCCCTTCTCTTCTTCTAGGAGGTCCACCAAAGGCTTTCCTCGCTCCTCTAGAGCTACCAGCAGTATTAGGGTCCTGAATCTTCCCCATCTTTAATAGAGTCTCGACTCTCTCTCCAGCAATCACTATATCATTGAACTTGGTGGCTGAGCTAGACGCCAACCTCTCCAGAAAAACACCTTGGAGAGTGCCCATAAACATGTCGGCCATTTCGTCCTCCAAAAGGGGTGGTTGCACCCTGGTAGCTAGCTAGCGCCACCTCTGGGCATATTCTTTGAAACTTTCTTTTGCCGCCTGAGCCATGTGTTGCAACTGCGTGCGTTTCGGAGCCATGTCCATGTTATATTGATACTGCCTCACAAAGGCTTCAGCTAAATCCTTCCAACTCTTGATATTGAACCTATTGAGCTTCATGTACCATTCAAGAGAAGCTCCCACCAAGCTATCCTGAAAATAATACATCCAAAGTTTCTCATCATCTGTATGAGCGGCAATTCTCCCGACAAATGATTGCAGATGAGTCTTCGGGCAAGTAGTGCCATCATACTTCTCAAAGATTGGAACCTTGAACTTATACGGGATCCTGACCCCAGGAACCAAGCCCAAGTCGGTTATGTCAAATCCCAAAGAGCTTTGGGACTGAATAACTTTGATTTGCTCAGCCATCTCTTCGAACCTCTTGTTCATCTCTGCTCCTTGACCTTTAGCTTCATCAAGTAGAGTGAACTGGTTGTCATGATTGTCCATTTGAATGTTGTGCAACCCATCGTTGATTATTGTCACTCCTGGCTGTGTAACAGGAGGTTCGACCTGACGTGCACCCGCACCGGTACGATTGTCAGCAGTAGCAGCAGCCGCAGTGTTCCTGTTCTGATTCTCAACCATCTCCCGCAGACGCTCTTGGGTCTGCCCCATGCCGGCCATTAGTGTCATAAAATTATCCATCCTTTGTCTCAGATCTGTCAAGTCCGCTTGCAACTGGTCCATGACTCGTTCTCTGTTAATCTTGGTTGGATATCTATGTACTGCTGGTTGTCCCCGAACTTTACGAGGAGCTATAGTGCCTGAAACACAAAACACGTTAGTAACCGAGACACTACCTGCAAAACAACAAACAGGTTATATGGATGCAATGCAGTTGTTTATGTTTCCAATCACAAGTCATTTATGCCCCGTCTCCGGTATTCAGCAAAGAAAATCAGATGGGTACTGATCCTCGACTTCCAGAAACCTTCGCGAGAGACCACATTCAAACCACAACAGCAAGCGAACCAAGAAATAATGGAAAAACCATAACATAAATCAACCTATTAGGCAAATAACACAGAATTCCCCGTAGGGTACAAGTCTTTACAAAGGAGAAACAACCAACTAGGACTCCTACAACATGCCTGTAGGTAATCCAGATACAAGAAAAGTAAACTAAGAAGCAGAACCAACGCCTAAGGACCCTGAAGCTCCATCACTAAACCCCCCATCAAATTTGACCTTCTTGACTCCCGCCATCAACTTTAGGTCTTCAATCTCTTTAAGTGTTGCTTCAAGGGCTTGTTGACTGTCTGCGAGTTGTTGGGTCTTCTCTCTGCGAATTTTGTGGACTTGCTCCACCTCTTCTTTTTTGTAAGCCATCTGAACTTCAAAGAACTCTTCTTTTTCTTTATATTGCTTCAGCTCTTGCTCTCTCTGTCCCTTCAACCAGACAATAGACTGACAAGCATCTCTGAGGGTCTTTGACTTCTTTTTGCGCTCATCTTCTCTTTGGGCTTCCATCATCCCCAATCTGCGGAAATGTGCTTCTCTACCTGCAAAGTCCTTCTCCTTAGCCTCTAAAGTCGTTTGTATCTTCAGCAACTTCTCTTCAGCTTCAATCTTGGCCCTGTTTGCTTGGTGATATAGGCTTACCATCTCAGTATTTTCAACTCTAACTGCATGTAGCTGGGCTTCCAACTTCTTGAATTCCTCTAGAGGCACAGTATCAATGGACTCTGCAACTGGGGGAACTGGTGTTGAAAATGGTAACAAAACTCTTCTAGCTCTGTCTTTCAACCAAGCTTCGTACTCTGGGAATGTCTGATTGTTACACTTCCCAAAGCTAGCTATCCCTTCTCCCTTAATACACTTCCAAGCTCCCACAACCTTCCTCACTAAGGGCATATTATCTTTCACTGAGAAGTAGAAAATAGGGGTCAGTTTCAAATCTTCAGGCACTTCTCTCAAAGCGTATCCCAATTGTCTTCTTAACAGGATTGGATTGTAATTAATCCCTCCAGTTATTCCCAACAAAGGCACACTATGATAACTCCCGCAGCTGGTGATGAAACGTGCACCTTGCAGCCTTTGAGTGAACCATCTAACATCTTTGGCCAGCAACCTTTCCAACTTCTGAGCCCATACCAGAGTGTGGTCACTAAACACTCCCGTACTAGGAAAATGCCTCATGAACCACATGTGAAATAATGGAGCACAGCAATGAACCAAACCTCCCCTCTTCTTCTCAGTTTTGTAATGAACTAAGTAATACAAGTCCCCGAGTAAGGTAGGCACATGATTCTTCAGCAAAAAGAGATGTATGGCGTTTATATCTATGAACTTCTCCATATCAGTAAACAAGATAATGCCATAGATAGAAAGAGCCAAGATAGCACAAACAGCATCCCATTCTCCTTCAACAGCCAAATCTTCTGCCTTCTTCACCAGAGCCTCCAAAGAAAACCCAGACACACCTCCTTTAATAATGGTCAAAGACTTCACAGTAGAAGGGCTCAAATAAAGAGCCTTAGCAATAGCCTCAGGTGTCGGTCTACTCATCTCAGAATTGAAAGGAACTTGGTCTCGAACCGACACACCCAGGATCAGAGCATACTCCTCCAGCATAGGGCCCAACTGAAAATCAGGAAAGGTGAAGCAACGGAGCTGAGGGTCATAATACTGAAGCAACGTATGAATGGCACTCCTTTCGGAAGGATCTAGCTCTATCACCACGTCAAGAATACTCCCGTAAGCTTTTCTGAATCTCTCTACCTGGTTGGGTGTAATCAGCTTTACCATTTTTTTCAACAAGCCAACCTTGATATTAAAGAACTTGAAATGAAGAAACATGGCTAACTTGCCAAATACTTCAAACATGGCTAACTTGCCAAATACTTCAAACATTCCTGACGAAACAATACCAGTTTCCAACCCTATCCCTTCGTCAGGAACAATACCAGTGTCTGGCCCTGTTTTAGAACAAATTAGGCCTCCTTTGGGAGATTCCATACCAACGGGTTCAGGATCTCAGAATGTGCCTAGTTCTTCCACCATGGGACAAGCCAGACCCCTTGGAACCCCTCCCCCTGGAGGAAATACATTCAGGCCATATCTGAATTATTCTCAGCCTTTGACTGGGAGGGAACAACCATATGGAATGCCAACTTCAATGATGGCAAGCCTACATAATTCGTCACCATTATTCTCTGATGCTATGGTTCAAGTGTCATCACCATTGCAGGGATCAGGATATGGTGGAAATGGAAATAGAATGAATCAAATTCCACCGGGTTTCCATATGCCTGCTATGACAAACCATTCTGCACAGGTAATTCGTCAACAGATGGATGAAAGCAATCATGATATGGTGCAGGCTTTGACACAACAAATGGGAGAAGTGTTCAATCCCTTAATACAAAACACTACCCAAACGAACCAAATATTGGCAGAACAGATGGCACGCATTGCTGACTTTTTTGGAGTCCCGCAAGCACAACAAAGAATGCAATTAAACCAGAATCCTGCCAATAGGGCTGTCGAAGAGGAACTTACTATAAACCAAAGGCCCTTAGGGAACCCTTATGAAAATCCCAGGGGGCAAGAGGTGATAGTCGAACAACCTAATGTAGAAGAGCCTATTCGACAGGAACCAAGAAGGATAATAGTCCAGAGAAACCAAAATGCTGACGAAGTATTACAGCAGAGAATGTGTTACAATAACATGCCTGTCGAAAATAATATTGCCACCATGGTGGAGAGAATAATGGCACAAAATGGAGTAAACGTAGGATTACAAAGGCCTAGTTATACTTCCCCCTTGTCTGAGTTTGTTTTACAACAAGAGTTACCACCAAGATGGAAAGTCCCCAAATTTACAAAATTTTCAGGGGATACTAGTGAGTCCACCATAGAACACGTGGCACGTTATTTGATAGAGGCAGGAGAGATTGCTAATAATGAGAACTTAAGGATGAAATATTTCCCAAGTTCTTTGACGAAAAATGCTTTCACTTGGTTTACATCACTTCCTGCAACTTCAATTTTTACTTGGACCCAATTAGAGAGATTGTTCCATGAACAATTTTATATGGGACAAACCAAGATAAGTTTGAAAGAGTTGGCAAGTGTCAAAAAAAAAATTTCTGAACCTATAGATGACTATTTAAATAGGTTTAGGTTATTAAAAGCCAGATGCTTTACGCAAGTGCCGGAACAAGAACTAGTCGAAATGGCTGCAGGGGGTCTAGATTATTCCATAAGGAAAAAACTGGATACCCAGTACTTGAGAGACATGGCACAGTTGGCAGACAGAGTGAGGCAAATAGAAAGACTAAAAAATGAAAAATTTAGATCAAATAAAAACAAGAAGGAAAGAGTGGCCTATGTAGGAATAGTTCAAGAAGATGATTATGACGAAAACGAACTAGTCATTTTCGACCAGCAAGAAATTGATCTTGCAGAATTAAAACAAGGCCCTCCATATTCTTGTAAAGTTTTAGCCCCGTCGAATGGAAAAAATCCAGTCGAAGTGGAAAGGAATGACAGGTTCCCCAAAAGAACCTATACATTCGACGTCACCAAGTGTGATGAGATATTTGATTTATTAGTCAAAGATGGTCAGTTAATAAAACCAGCAGGCACTAAAGAGCCTCCTGTAGACCAACAGAAAAAGAGAGGTTTTTGTAAATACCATAATTTCTTGGGTCATAAAACTTCTCAATGTTACCTTTTCAGGGATCTTGTCCAGAATGCAATCCAAAATGGAAGGCTGAAGTTTGGAGACAAAGGCAAGCAGCAGATGAAGATTGACTCCAATCCCATGCAGGTTGTGGAGGCCAATTATGCTGAACCAGAAATGGTAAACGTGGTCGAAATGGAGATCATGGCAGAAGAAAATTTTGAAATGGTAGAAGTTACTGAAAGCTTCGACACCAACTTCACCATGATAGAAGCTGCTGAAGGTTTCGACACCCATGTCAATGTGGTGGAAGAAGGTGATAATTCTGCTGACCAGGCTGAGGCAAAAGAAGTCAAAGTTTCTGAAGACTTCGACAGTGAGAATGCCACTGAAACTACTGAAGGTTTCGACGGAAGAAATGCAGTCAAAGTGGGAAGAAGCTTCGACAAGAAAAACTGTGAAAGAGATGCTGAGCAAGGGGTGATCTGGGACACTTTGGGAGAGTCAAATGGGAAGTTCGACTTCATGGTGAAATATTCAGCACCACCAAGTTCCAAAACAGATATCAACAAAGTCAAACCCACAGGATGGGGAGATTCTTTCAAAAAGGATGACGAAGAGGAGGATGGCAAAACCCTCACTGTCCAAAAAGTGGCCACTGAAGGCCCTGACCAAGAGGAGGTCAAAACAGCAGGGGCTGATGACAATTCCCTCACTGTCGAACCAATAAACAGTGGCACCACCAGAATTGAAGAACATCCTGTCGAAAGGATTGCACATTGCTGCAAATACATCTATAAGGGCTTACACCCAAAAGGCAATGTGAGTCAGTCAAAGGAGGACATCCCAGAGGAAATCATGCTAGTCGAAAAAATGAACATATTGAAAATTACAACTGAACAGAGTGCTGGGATTCATATGGTGGAAATCACTCAAAAGGGAGGACCAGACACCAACAAGGGAAAGAAACATCAAGAAAAGCATCAGAAGTTGGTTTACCCAGAAGAGAACGAGAGTCTTGTCGAATTCATCCAGAGGTGTCAAAGGAAAAATGCAGAAGTCATGCTTTGCCCAAGATGCAGTGCTGTATTCGACAAGAAAGCAGCTGATGACTTAGAAGCAGCAGAAAAGACCCAGAGGAAAAGAAATTGGGGAACAGTCCCACCAACCAGAAATGAAAGATTTGACCCAAGAAGAGGGAAGTATCACAGTCAAGGGGTGGGAGAAAGACGTTTCAACACCTACAAACCATCCAACAGACCCAATGATGACAAATGGGTTCAACCTATAAGGGATGCCCAAGGTCAGAAGAGATGGAAGAGTTTTGAAGTGAACAGGGGTCCCTCATTGGAAGTTAAAAAGGAGGCAAAGCCAAAATACGTCTCTGAAAACTACAAAGGGAAGAATCCTATGTCCAGATCCCAATGGAGAAGATTCCAAAGGCAGAAGAAAATTGGAAAGGAAAGTGTGGAACACAAAAAGGTTGGGCAGAAGGAGGCTGAATCAAGCAAATGTGTGCAGATCACAAACAAGGGGATACCTCTGGCAGAAAAAGAAACCCCTCAGAAGAATGGATCTAGTGACACCACAGAAATGCAGAAAACAAACAACAGAATGCCAGTAGACGAAGAGGTCACAGATGAATTTAGTTCAGAATCAGATGCCTCTTTCGACGTAACTTGCAATGTGGTTTTTGTGTTGCCCAGAGACTATGACAGGATAATGGAAGTCGAAGATGAAGAGGATGACATGGCAGATGACAGCATAGGCTTGAAGCCTGTATGCTACTACATAATGAACAATGGTTGTGTCGAAGAGAAAAATGCTTTCTTCGAAAAGCCAGATGATGCAATGAAGGCTCACTTAAAGCCTCTCTTCATAAAAGGAAAGTTAGAAGGTGTGGGTGTCAACAAAATTCTGATAGATGGTGGAGCAGCTGTAAATTTAATTCCTCATTACATGATAAAGAGGATTGGAAAAGATGACTCCGACACTAAGCCTCACAATATGGTGTTGTCCAACTATGAAGGTAAAGTAGGAACAACACTGGGAGTAATACAACTAAACTTGACTGTAGGATCCATCACCAGGCCTACCATGTTTGTGGTGATAGCATCAAAGGCAAATTACAACTTACTGTTGGGAAGAGAATGGATCCATGGGATTGGGGCTGTACCATCCTCCATGCATCAAAGGATAGCAATCTGGAGGCCAGATGGGATTGTCGAAAACATAGAAGCAGATCAGAGTTACTTCACAGCTGATGTGAACAATGTCACTGGACGTAACTTCGACAAAAATCTAGCCCATATAGCACCATGCAATCCTGCTGCTTTCGACTTAACAGCTTCCGACAATGCTTACTGTTCCATGTACCTCCATCCTACGCATGGCTTCCAGTGGGATAAAGAAGTAATTGGGGAGACAAATTACACTTGGGGAACTGCCCATGTCAACCCAACTGGATGGGGGAGTGAATTCAGTGAAAATGACTGAAGTTTCAGCAATGGAAAGGATTTCGGCTTATATAGCCGAAAAACAACTCAGAGCGGCCCTTGAGGCTGAAGTTAGAAATATGGCTGTCGAAGCCAGCGCTCAGGTTGTCGAAGGACAACATCCTCAAGAAAATATTGAGGAGCAACATGCAAATCAGAATTTTGAAGAAGACACAAATGGTGAATGGCAGAATAAAAGACTTGATGCCATTTATGATGACGAACTTTTGGGGTTCGAAAAGGATCCAACCTCAACCAATATGAAAATGGTGGCACAGGACCCTTTAGAGGAGATTAATCTGGGACTGGGGGCAGAAAAAAGGCCCACTTACATCAGTGCCAAGTTGAATCCTCAACTTAGAGTCGAAATAATTCAACTGCTGAATGAGTTTAAAGACTGCTTCGCCTGGGATTATGACGAAATGCCTGGTTTAGACAGAAGTTTGGTGGAATTGAAGTTGCCAATACTGGAAGGGAAGAAGCCAATAAAGCAGACCCCCAGACGCTTTGCACCTGAGATTCTGTCGAAAATCAAAGAAGAAGTCGAAAGGCTTCTAAAATGCAAATTCATCCGTACAACAAGGTATGTCGAATGGATTGCTAATATTGTTCCTGTGATTAAGAAAAATGGCACATTAAGGGTGTGTATTGATTTTAGAGATCTAAACTCAGCCACCCCTAAGGATGAGTATCCTATGCCAGTAGCAGAAATGCTAGTAGATTCTGCAGCAGACCATGAGTATTTAAGTATGCTTGATGGTTATTCTGGTTACAACCAGATTTTCATTGCTGAAGAAGACGTTCCAAAAACAACTTTTCGTTGTCCAGGAGCAATAGGAACATATGAGTGGGTAGTCATGCCCTTTGGTTTGAAAAATGCTGGAGCGACTTATCAAAGGGCTATGAATTCTATTTTTCATGATTTCATCGAAACATTTATGCAAATTTATATAGATGACATTGTGATTAAATCTGCTTCAGGCTTGGACCACATTAACCATCTTCGACAGTCCTTTGAAAGGATGAGGAAGTTTGGTTTAAAAATGAATCCTCTTAAATGTGCTTTTGGTGTGCAGGCAGGGGACTTCTTAGGCTTTGTGGTCCACAAGAAAGGGATCGAAATTAATGAGAACAAAGCTAAAGCAATAATGGAAGCAAAAGCGCCATCGACAAAGAAGGAATTGCAGTCTCTACTAGGGAAAATCAACTTTCTCAGAAGGTTCATCTCCAACCTTAGTGGAAAGACTCAGGCCTTCTCACCTCTGCTTCGACTGAAGAAGGAAGGATTCACTTGGGGGCAAGAGCAGCAAGATGTCTTCGACAAGATCAAGGAGTATCTGGCAAATCCTCCAGTCTTAATATCTCCTTGTCGAAAAAGGAGCATGAGGCTTTACATATCAGCGTCTGACAAAACATTAGGAAGTATGCTTTGTCAAGAAGATGAACATGGCGCCGAAAGAGCCATTTATTATCTCAGCAGAGTCTTAAATGATGCTGAAACTAGATATAGTATGATAGAGAAATTATGTTTGTGTGTATATTTCTCTTGTATAAAATTGAAGCATTATATAAAACCCGTTGATGTACATATATCTTCTCATTTCGACGTAATAAAACATATGTTGTCTAAGTCTATTCTACATAGTCGAATTGGAAAATGGGCTTTAGCCTTGACTGAGTATTCTTTAAAATATATGCCTCTAAAAGCTGTTAAAGGGCAAGTAGTTGCTGACTTCATAGCTGACCACTCCATACTTGGAGATGAGACAAATTATGTCGAAAAAGAGCCTTGGAGGTTATATTTTGATGGTTCCAGTCATAAAAATGGAACAGGTGTTGGGGTATTAATTATTTCTCCCAATAAAATTCCAACAAAGTTCAAGTATAAAATAGAAGGATTCTGTTCAAATAATGAGGCAGAATATGAAGCTTTAATTGCTGGACTTGAAATTTTGTTGGAACTGGGGGCAACAGAGGTCGAAATAATGGGTGACTCTGAGTTGGTGATAAAACAATTGACGAAAGAGTATAAATGTGTCAAAGAAAATTTGATCATGTACTTTGTGATAGCCAACAGACTCCTCAAAAGATTCGACAGTGTAGTCTTTAGACACATTCCCAGATTAGAAAATCAAGAAGCAAATGACTTGGCTCAGTTGGCTTCAGGGTATAAAGTGTCGAAGGAAAATCTGATGAAGGTTGTCGAAGTGAGAGGCAAAGTCTTATCCACCAAATTGTCCCCATCTGATTTGGAGACAATGAGATTGGGATATGGTGATAAAGAAAACTTTGAGATTTTCAATGTAGGTGATCTAGAAGTTGGAGATTGGAGAAAACCCATCAAAGATTATTTACAAAATCCAAATCAGACAGTCGAAAGAAAGATAAAGTACAGAGCTATAAGTTATGTACTCTTTGGAAATGAACTGTTTAAAAAGACTGCAGAAGGAGTTCTACTAAAATGCCTAGGAGAGACTGAAGCTTATATAGCTTTGTCGAATGTACACAGTGGTGCATGTGGTGCTCACCAAGCAGGACATAAGATGAAATGGCTATTATTTCGACAAGGAATGTATTGGCCAACCATGTTGAAAGACTCTGTCGATTTTGCAAAGGGTTGTCAGGAATGTCAAATTCATGCAGGCATACCTCATGTGCCAGCAAATGAGTTACATTCCATTATAAAGCCTTGGCCATTCAGAGGTTGGGCTTTAGATTTGATTGGTGAAATTCGACCAGCCTCTTCAAAAGGGCAGAAGTACATTTTAGTAGGAGTAGACTATTTCACTAAATGGATTGAAGCCATACCTTTGACGAATGTAGATCAGGAAGTAGTCATAGACTTCATCCAGAAACACATAATGTATAGGTTTGGAATACCAGAGACTATAACCACAGATCAAGGATCTGTGTTTACTGGTAGAAATATGCAGGCATTTGCAAGGGAGACAGGTTTTAAGTTGTTGACTTCGACACCCTATTATGCCCAAGCAAATGGTCAGGTCGAAGCAGCCAACAAAGTTGTAATAAACCTGATAAAGAAGCATGTGGGTAAAAAACCCAGAAATTGGCATAAGACCCTGGATCAAATCCTTTGGGCTTGTCGAACATCTCCTAAGGAAACAACTAATTCTACCCCATTTAAATTAACCTATGGACATGATGCAGTATTGCCTGTCGAAATCTGTTTACAGTCAATACGAATTCAAAGACATCATGAGATTCCATCTGAAATCTATTGGAGTATGATGATGGATGAATTGGTTGATTTAGACGAAGAAAGGTTGCATGCTTTAGAATTAATAAGAAGGCAGAAAGAGAGAGTTGAAAAGTTTTATAACAAAAAAGTAAAATTCAAAGCCTTTTTAGTAAATGATTTAGTTTGGAAAGTAATCTTGCCCATGGAGAAGAAAGACAGAGTGATGGGAAAATGGTCCCCTAAATGGGAAGGACCTTTCAAAATTCTAAGAGTTTTTTCCAATGGTGCGTACGAAGTCGAAGAAATAGAAAAAGACAGAAGAGTGCTGAAAATAAATGGGAAGTACTTAAAGAAGTATAAACCAACATTGCAGGAAATAAAAATAGGAACAAATTAAAATTGCAAACGAAACTTGTCTTCGCCAAACAAATGGCGTGAAATAGCATTACATATAAAAGTACTAAGAGAAAACATCCTGGAACAAATAAAATTCCTAAGTTCTATTACAAAACTACTGTCGAAGGAAGGCAGCTTTGAGTTCGTCGAATTTTTTCTTTTGAAGTTGGATTCGACGCTCGCAGAGACTCTTGCTGACAGTCATTTCTTCAATCTCCCTGTGAAGTTGCTGGGCTGTTTCTGCATGTTGTAGCCCCTTCTGGAGTTCACTGTCTATTGCTTATTGATTTGGTTGTTGGAGAGAGGCCTGACGTTCTTTTTCTTGAAGGATTTTCCTTTGAAGATCAGCAATCTGGGCTTGGTAAGCTCGAATATTGCTTTCACACTCAGCAGCAGCCTTAGTGTATTCGTCAGAAAGTTTATTCAGTCCATTCTGAAACTTGCTCTTCAAACTTGGCTGTGATTTTTTGGGAGTATTCTTTTTGTCGAACCAGATCAGCACTAACAGAATCAATTAAGGATATTAAATCCATCACCAAACGGCTTTCCTCAGTCGAAGCCTCCAACAAATTGGCACTTTTCAGGAGCTTCTTCAGATCATATTGGGCAGAAGCATTCTCAGCCAAGACTTCAAACAGGTCAACTCCAAGGATTCTTGTCTTGATCTCATCCATAATGACATTGATTGGTTGAAGGTCAGAAGTGGCCCCTGAAGCTGTCGAACCACTGGGAGAGGAGTCTTGGAAGTTATACCTGGTGTCGAGCAAGGCTTTTAAATATTCAAAGGGTTTTCTAACCTTCAAGCTCTCAATCTCTTCGTGTGACAAGCTTGTCGAATTAGTACCCACAGAAGTTTCAGCAGGAATTTTTGTTGGAGAAGGATTATGTTGAGAAGTGCCTCCAATGCTCAAGTTGACTCCTGGTTGATTCGACAGAGTGACCTCCTCTGTGACATTTTCTCTGTCAACTCTGTTGGTGTCAGTTGGATCTGGAGTGTGTGCATCCTGAGCAATGGCATCTTCGTCAGTTTCTGGTATAGCAGCTGGTGGTGGAAGTGGTGCATCTTGATCTGGAACTATTTTTTCTGCAGTGAAGTCTGGTCGAAGAGGAGAGTTGTTGCCAGAAGATTCAGAATCACTGAGGTCAAATTCATCCAAGGTTTGAGGTCCATGGACACCTGCATCTGGAGTGGCATCATCTTGGAGTCTTTCAGCCAGAGTCCTCTCAGAATTAGAAGGGGCATGCGCTTCTTGGATTGTAGAAGTCTCTTCGACATCAATGACAACCTTCAGAAAATATCAAAGAAAGTCATAAGATCAAGATACGTGCAGTTAAGACTAAAGATATTGTTTGTCGAAGTGATTACCTGAGGGATTTCAGTATGTGCACTTGAGTCTCCACTTTTTTCACTCCTTGTGGGAATTTTGTTGACTGGACTGGCAGGTGGAGTTCGTCTTTGGACTATAGATCTTTGAGAGGCTACTGTTTTAATTCTTAGACCTTTGTTTCTTTTCAAAGGTTGGGGTTCAGGGGATTCGTCCTCAGACTCTTCGACGCTTTCTTCCTTTTCTTCTGGTTTCCTTTTCTTTGCTGGGGTACGAGTTACCTACAAAAAAAGGGGGGAGAAGTGTTCAGTATAAGAAAATATGAAGTACATAAATAAGGAGGGATGCTCTGTTTTTGTCGAAACCTTTTTGACAGTTGTAGGAGATTTTTCGACTGTTTTAGAAGAGGTTCCTTCGCCAGCAGTCTTCCTGATAATTCTAACAGCTGAAAAAGAAAGGTTGCATGAACATTGATATAATAATAAAAGGAGTTAGAAGCAAAAAAGAAGAATGTAATTTCTTCGACACCTTCAAGAATGGGTTCGTCTACAGTAACATGTTCTATCCCAATATGAAGGTGCCCAGTGAAGTTGTGCAGATGATACTTCGTCGCAACCACGCGTTCGGCAGGTTTTTTGTTTCTTTCACGGAGCAGTTTTAAATCAGATCCACACACAAACCAATCTGGAAATGGAGGACACAAGGCCACTCCAAATTCTGCAGAAGGGAGTGGAGGGAATTTTGGAGGAAAAGTTGTGAATGCAAAGTCATAGTGTGCGTGTGGTGGAAGAGATGAAGGAAACCACAACTTATTTAATTTCTCTGTGAGTTTGTATTTTAAAGATACTGCTGCTTCAGCTATGGTTCGACGAAGATCATCAGGCCTGTAAATAGTTTCAAAATACTTTTGAAACTTTTGAACTTCTTTGATATGCTGATCTGTACCTTTTTTCTTCTTGTCCTGCACAAAGGTAAAAGCATTTGTCAGAAGAGTAGTGAAGGTTGCTACGTCAAAAAATCTGTGGATGTAATATTCCTTCCACCAGACGTCGAATTCTTCAGTACAGAGGAAGTTTGGTAGAAAAATGGTGGGATAGACCTCCAAAGTTGGGTCGAAAAACTTGTTGTAAAGCTCTAAAATTTTGTCGAAGTGATGAAATGAGTTATAGAAAATGATAGCACCTTTCTTATGGTAGATAGGCTTCGTCTTCGTCTGAATTAATCCAAACTGCCTAGCTACCAAATTGGGTTGGTACACAATGAGGGATACCTTTGTGTTGTTAAGACTATGATGGGAGAAAAAGTGTCTGGGCATGAGGAAGGCTTCCCAAATGGAGATATAGGAGTCTTCATCTTTCTGGTTCTCCACTGGGAGTCTTCTGGTAAACCATCTTGGACCTACTTGTCTGTTGGCGAATGGTGCCATTGAAGGAGAAAATTTGTAGCGTTTGGCGAACATCATGATGTAGCCAGTGAATGCTTGTTGAAGGCTTGTATTATCATCTGTAGGGGTCAGTTGAACCAGCCTAGGCCATTCGACACGCCTTTCTTTTACTGCATCTTCGACGACTGGCATTTTGATAGGGATGAAGTTTTCAAAAGTGGCGTTCAGCCATAATTGTAGGAGCCAAAAAGGGCCTGTAAGACTAATGTTACCTTTGTCCTTAAGGGTTTTGAGGTTGCTTACACTCTCACTTAAGGATTCATAGAGGTTTGCCAAAAGAAGTTCACTCAGGCAGAATGCAACTCCATTATGAAGCTGATTAGCCATAATGATAAAACTTCTGGCCACCTGAAGGGACCTTGTACAGAATACAAATTTGGACAACCACAGGCTAAGGAAGGCAATGTGCTCTATGTCAGAGACTTCTTCATTGTTTTCACCTTGGTGATGGGCTATGAAAACAGAATACCCAGCATGCTTTGTGTCGAAGCCTATGGGATCCTTGTTCAAGTGTTCAGGGTTAAAGATTTCCCCTAAAGGACTAAGGCCAGTTATGGCTGCTATGTCGAATAGGGTGGGAGTCACCATTCCACAGGGTAAGTGGAAAGTATTATAAGTGCTATCCCAAAAATATAAGGAGGCTAACAGCATGTTTTGGCAATAACGGGGACCCTCTTTCGACAATTGAATTAAGTCATAAATGCCAGTTTTCTTCCAAAATTTCTCTTTAGCTTTTTCAATCCTAGTAAGCCATATTAGGTAGTCAGAGGGATCTTTCGTCAAAGGGGGACTTCTGAAAATCCTATTTTGGTTTAGATAAGACAGATCTATTTCTGTCGAAGCCATAAGGACTTCAGGTTCTTTTGATGAGGCTTCGACAGGTTTAGGGTTTTTGTTAGCAGCTATGGGTTTGGAAGCAGAATAACAGGGGTAAAATTCTTTTAAACGGTTAGGGTCCACAGTGGGATCAAAAATAGGACCTAACATAGCATGATGAACTCCAGAAACAGAAATGGGAATCATTACCTGTGACTTGTAAATGCTTGCCTTTTCCCTTTCATTTGGGGGTTCTGGAAAGTACTGTTGGTGTTGTGTTTGTGTAGGCCCAGACAGTACGTGAGCAGGAGGAAGATCCATAGTCTTCTTGGTCTTCTTTGCGCTGCGGCCAGTAGTAGTCTTTGGGGGAGCCATTGATTTGATGGAGAGTTTGAAAGAACAGAAGCTTGGAAGGTCTTGAAATGGAGTCTTACGTTTGGGTAGGAGAAGAGTTTGAGAAGATGGAAAGTGTGAAATGTTGTTGAAAGTAGTATTTATAGAGGATGAAATAAATGACAAGTAATTAAAAAAGGAAAATGAAAAGATTTTCAGTTGGGAAGTGGAGACGTGCGTTTCTGATCCATTGGTGGAAGTTAGAAAGTGGCAGTTGGTAGGGTGCCATGATTTACCTACAATATAGGGTTATGGGAGATTGTGTAAAAACGTGGGCTAGGTGTGACGTTTTCATAAAGTGGAAATCATGATGTTTTCTTGGGACTCAACAAAATCACTTTACAATAAATGCAACTGACAGGAAGTCAAAGGTCACTTCGACAGCAAAAGATATTTCTCCAAGGATAGTCGAAAACATCTTTGCTGGGGGGCAATTTGTAAACCCATAATTTCGACAAGAAACCAATTAAGGGCTTGAGGTCACCTTTGTCGAAGGACAATCAAAGGAAGAGGATTCAAGAATTGCTGACAAGGTTCAAAACTCCATTATTTCGACAGAAATACAAATAGTGTTCTGGCAGAATAAAGTTGGAAAGTTATTGGTAGCTAAGTGTTTGACAGAAGGTGTTCTTTTAACGATTTCGACAGAAGAGGATGTTTGACAAAAGAAAGTGTTTGGCAAGTACTGAAGAGTTTTGTTTCTTCTTTAAAGGGCTTCGACAGTCTGAAAAGTTACAAGGTTTCGTCACCAAGGAAGGGAATTCAAATTCAAAAGGTTGTAACCTTTGGCAGTTTGGACACTTGGAAGTTTCAGAGAAGAGAATTGCATGTAGGCTGACACTTGTCATTTAGTTATAGTTTTTCCGTTCTAAGCAGTTATTTTGTTTGTATATAAATAGGATAGTTTGTGTTTAGAATAGGTGTGTGAAAATTGATACAAAATTCCTGTAAAAAACTCTAAGTACCCAGTGTGAGAGAAAATGAGTCTAAGATTTGGAACAATGTACGTTTGAACACCAGTTATATTTCAAAGTCATTTAAATTACTTGTTCATTTATCAAGTTTAATGTCATTTTCAAGCTTTATTTATTTTTCTGCAAGTTTTTAGCCTTCGACATTTATTCTTTTTCTTGTTCAAAACTTTTAACTTTACTTCATTGTTAACTTAAAATTTACTTTACTTTAAAAATCAAAGTTCTTAATACTTTGACATTATCTGACAAAACAAACCATAAATCAATCACCAATTCTAAGAAGATTTCGACAGAAACAATGCACATGTATCCCAGGACTTGTTTGGTTGGTCCTGCACGTAACCCAGTTTTTTGAAGGAATTGGTTAACCAGAGGTTGTTCGCCAGAAACCACAGCGAACACCTGGCGAGTAACATTGGCATAAGATGCAGCTTCTACCCATTTGGTGAAGTATTCAATAGCGACCAGGATGAATCTATGGCCGTTTGAAGCAGTTGGTTCAATCTTGCCAATCATATCAATGTCCCACATGGCAAAGGGCCAGGGTGAAGACATCACATTCAGAGGATTTGGGGGCACATGCACTTTATCCGCATAAATCTGGCATTTATGACATTTTCTGGCATAGGCACAACAGTCTGCGTCTATTGTGATCCAGTAATAGCCTGATCTTAGCAACTTTTTAGCCATTGCATGCCCTCCAGCATGGGTACCAAAGGATCCTTCATGCACCTCGTGCATCAGCAAGTCTGCTTCCGCCCTATCAACGCATCTGAGAAGTATCATATCAAAGTTTCTCTTATACAGGGAACCATCAGTGTTCAGGAAGAAACCACCAGCTAGCCTTCTTAATGTCTTCTTATCATTGGAAGATGCCCCAGGTGGGTATGTTTGATCCTCCAAGAAGCATTTGATGTCATGGTACCAAGGCTTATCATCTTTGACAATGTCTGCTGAGAACACATATGCTGGCCTGTCAAGTCGGGATACTGCAATTTGGGGCACAAAGTTGGCAGCTTGCACTTTGATCATGGATGAAATGGTAGCCAGAGCATCTGCAAACTGATTTTCGTCTCGAGGGATGTACTCAAGCTTGACTGTTGTGAAGAAAGTCAACAACCTCCTTGTGTAGTCCCGATAAGGTATCAGATGATCTTGGTGCGTGTACCATTTGCCGTTGGTTTGATTAATTACCAGAGCTGAATCTCCGAACACAGTCAAAGTCTTGATCCTGAGGTCAATGGCTTCCTCAAGACCCATAATGCAAGCTTCGTATTCAGCTTCGTTGTTAGTGCAGTTAAAGGTGAGTTTTGCCGAGAAAGGCATGTGAACTCCCTTAGGCGTAATGAGCACTGCACCAACACCACGACCATTCATATTAACAGCCCCATCAAACATCATAGTCCATTCTTCTTTTGGGTTAGGCCCTTCAGTGTGAATAGGCTCTTCACGATCTTTTGCTTTTATGAACATGATGTCTTCATCAGGGAAGTCAAATCGCATAGGCTGGTAATCATCAATAGGTTGCTCAGCGAGATAATCAGACAATACACTGCCTTTGATGGCCTTCTGAGAGGTGTACTGAATGTCATATTCTGTGAGAATCATTTGCCATCTTGCAACCCGTCCGGTAAGTGCTGGCTTCTCAAATATATACTTGACTGGATCCATCTTGGAGATCAACAAGGTAGTGTGGGTCAACATATACTGCCTTAGTCGACGAGCAGCCCACGCTAAAGCACAATAAGTTTTCTCGAGCAGCGAATAACGTTGTTCACAGTCGGTAAACTTTTTGCTTAGGTAGTATATTGCGTACTCTTTTCGACCAGACTCGTCATGTTGGCCCAGCACACACCCCATTGACTTTTCTAATACTGTCAAGTACATGATCAAAGGTCTTCCTTCAACTGGAGGCATAAGGATCGGAGGCTCCTATAAGTATTCCTTGATTTTGTCAAAAGCCCTCTGACAGTCTTCATTCCACCTGACCGTTTTTTCTTTTCTTAATAGCTTGAACAAGGGCTCGCAGGTTGCTGTAAGATGAGATATGAACCTTGAAATGTAGTTAAATCTACCTAGGAACCCTCGAACTTCTTTCTCAGTTTTTGGTGCAGGCATTTCTTGAATGGCTTTAACTTTGTCAGGGTCAACTTCAATCCCTTTCTCACTTACAATAAATCCCAGCAACTTACCAGATCGTACCCCGAATGTGCATTTGTTGGGGTTTAGCTTCAATTGGTACTTCCTCAGACGCTTGAATAACTTCAACAGATTTACTAGGTGGTCTTCTTCTGTGAGGGACTTGGCAATCATGTCATCCACATAACATTCAATTTCTTTATGGATCATGTCATGGAATAATGTTACCATAGCCCGTTGATAAGTAGCACCAGCATTCTTCAGGCCGAATGACATCACCTTATAACAGAATGTGCCCCAGGGTGTGATGAAAGTTGTCTTCTCCATGTCTTCAGGTGACATTTTGATCTGATTGTATCCTGAAAATCCATCCATGAAGGAGAACACCGAGAACTGAGCCGTATTGTCGACCAATACATCAATGTGAGGTAAAGGGAAATCATCTTTTGGGCTGGCTCTATTCAGGTCCCGGTAATCTACACACATCCTCACCTTGCCATCTTTCTTTGGCACTGGAACAATGTTAGCTACCCACGGTGGGTAGCTAGTCACGGCAAGGAACCCGGCGTCCCACTGTTTCTGTACCTCCTCTTTGATCTTCATCGCCATGTCAGGGCGAGTTCTTCTCAGCTTTTGCTTAACAGGAGGACAATTTTCTTTTAACGGTAGTCGATGCACAACTATGTCTGTATCCAACCCTGGCATGTCCTGATATGACCAGGCAAAGATGTCAACATATTCACGCAACATTTCAATCAACCCCTTCTTAACTTCAGTCTGCAGGCTGGCACCTATCTTGATTTCCTTCTTAACCTCTTCTGTGCCGATATTGATAACCTCGATTTCCTCCTGATGAGGCTGAATAGCTCTTTCCTCTTGCTTCAACAACCTGACCAGTTCTTCAGGGAGTTCATAATCTTCTTCAACCTCTTCATCAGCTTGGTAGATTGGATTGTCGAAGTTATGCTTAGTCATAGCGGGAGAGTTGACAATGGAATCCGGTTGATCGACACTGCACAAGTGATGTGCTTATTCAGAATCTGTTTAGAGAAAACACACACCAAAAGCAAGAAAGAAAAACACATTGCCATTTTCTTTATTTGTGCAAAAAATTAAAATTGAAAGAAAAGGAACGATCTGATTGAAAAATGTCTTTTATTTATGACAAATAAATGCTTTCAAAACATGGAGGCCCATACAATGGATCCTTGTACCTTGGGCAGAGTACAGGATTTGACATGCAGTATGTAGAAAAATGACAAATAAACAATTACTTTGTGATCCAGGTGACTTCGACGATGTCTTCCGTAGACCAATTGGGCAGCTCCTCTCCCGGTGCACACGGGCGGATCCAATTATCCAGATCGCATTCGCTATCTCCGTCTTCACTGGTAGCACAGATATGGTTGCGGTCCAGCAACCCAGCACTAGTAAAGGTAATGGTCTTGTGGTCTGATGAACGGACGAGCCCATCAGGCTGATACCCAAGCCCAAACTTGTCTTCCTTCTTTTCCAGCTCCAGTAATCTGCCCCAGCCCTGGGCATTGCCTGATTGCACAACCTCCTTGGCCTGCTTGTAGGAGGTAATAGACATACCTTCTTTATCTTCAGACCTACTCAGAGGAGACAAGGAACTAACATTCACTGCTTCGAATGCCTGACATAGGGTTTCATGAATTTCACCATCCATCTCCACATATTTGAATGTAGATAGATGGCTCACAAATATGTCATCTTCACCGCACACAGTCACAACTTGACCATCCGCTACGTACTTGAGCTTCTGGTGCAAGGTTGACGTCACAGCCCCTGCGACATGAATCCAGGGTCGACCAAGCAGACAGCTATAAGCAGGTTGGATGTCCATCACGTAGAACGTGCTCTTAAACACTTGCGACCCAACCTTGATTGGCAACTCAACCTATCCAAAGACAGACCTCCGAGAACTGTCGAAAGCCTTTGCCACCAAATCACTTGGCCTCAAAACAACCCCTTTCCACATTGAGTTTCATTAACGCCTTCTTCGGCAAGACATTAAGAGATGACCGAGTATCAACCAGGACATGAGACAGCACAACCCCTTTGCACTCAATTGTGATGTGGAGAGCCTTATTGTGATTCCTCCCTTCAGTAGTAAGGTCTCTATCAGTAAAGCCCAGACCATGGCTCGCATTTACACTTCCCACCACATCTTCTAACTGATTCACGGTAATCTCCTGAGGAACATACGCCATCTGCAACACCTTTAGAAGGGCTTCTCTATGAGCTGGTGAGCACATCAGCAGCGATAGGATAAAGATTTTGGAAGGGGTTTGATTCAGATGCTCGACTACCTTGTAGTCGCTCCTCTTAATAATCCTCATGAACTCTTCCATTTCCTTCTCGAAAGTACTTTGACCAGTAGCGGGAGTGGCATTATCGTCAGTTGCTATGTGCTTTCCTTTGGCTTTAGCAGAAGCCTCAGCCTCAGTGTCTCCTCTCAAAGTCTGGGGAGCGAATAAGCGACCACTTCTCGTGAAACCTCCACTTCCCCCAACATTCACCACAGCTGGGTCCATGGTTACTGTCTTGTTTTCCACTTTCTGTCCTCCGACATACACTTCTGATCCGTAATGCCACGGAATAGCCTTCTCATCTGAATACGGAATAGGCCCAGGCACCGTGATGGTGACGGGACTTACTTCCGGGACATAAATAGTAACCGGCTCTCTTTGCACTGGAATTTCAGCAGGATCATAGTATATGGTCACCGTTGACACTTCATCAGTCCTCTTAACAGCCCTGTCGAACTGTAACAGCCCATCATCCATCAGTCTCTGTAAACCAGTCTTCAATCTGTCACAACCATTCTTTGACTCAACACAGTCTTCGCAATCAAGCCCACAACCCGGGAAAACCTGACCCTTCAACAATCTCTCCTTGACCAGCAACAAGGAGGTCTTCACTTCTTCAACCCTCTCTACCAAGTTCAACCTCTCCTCCATCTCAATAGCATTAACTCTGGCTCCCCCATGATTAGGGATGGGGTTATTCGTGACATTCGGAGGCGGTGCAAAATTGATTGCTTTGGAGTCGATCAAATCCTGAACTTTATAGTGTAAGCCCTGCACTTCTCCGTCGAGTGCCCGGGTGCCCCAGAATGGAAAGCGCATCGAACATTGGCGTCGTAACCTGGGGGAAGAGTTCCAGTAGGTGGAGCCAAGGTCCTCAGTTGAATTAAGTTCAGTTCCAACAATCTCTGGAGTAAAGCTGTGTAAGTCATTGGAATCACATCAAAAACCCTATCAGCTTGGCGTGGCTGCCTCTGCTGATACGGTCTCTGTTGATAGTTGCGCTGTTGTTGTTGCTGAGGCTGTTGTAGAGCCTGTTGAGCTGGTTGAATTGGTGTAGTGGGAATTGTAACTGCAGCTATCTGATCGTATTCTCGTCCATAACCTCTGCCTCTGCCTCGGCCATATACTGCATTAGTTTCCCCTTCTCTTCTTCTAGGAGGTCCACCAAAGGCTTTCCTCGCTCCTCTAGAGCTACCAGCAGTATTAGGGTCCTGAATCTTCCCCATCTTTAACAGAGTCTCGACTCTCTCTCCAGCAATCACTATATCATTGAACTTGGTGGCTGAGCTAGACGCCAACCTCTCCAGAAAAACACCTTGGAGAGTGCCCATAAACATGTCGGCCATTTCGTCCTCCAAGAGGGGTGGTTGCACCCTGGTAGCTAGCTAGCGCCACCTCTGGGCATATTCTTTGAAACTTTCTTTTGCCGCCTGAGCCATGTGTTGCAACTGCGTGCGTTTCGGAGCCATGTCCATGTTATATTGATACTGCCTCACAAAGGCTTCAGCTAAATCCTTCCAACTCTTGATATTGACCCTATTGAGCTTCATGTACCATTCAAGAGAAGCTCCCACCAAGCTATCCTGAAAATAATACATTCAAAGTTTCTCATCATCTGTATGAGCGGCAATTCTCCCGACAAATGATTGTAGATGAGTCTTCGGGCAAGTAGTGCCATCATACTTCTCAAAGATTGGAACCTTGAACTTATACGGGATCCTGACCCCAGGAACCAAGCCCAAGTCGGTTATGTCAAATCCCAAAGAGCTTTGGGACTGAATAACTTTGATTTGCTCAGCCATCTCTTCGAACCTCTTGTTCATCTCTGCTCCTTGACCTTTAGCTTCATCAAGTAGAGTGAACTGGTTGTCATGATTGTCCATTTGAATGTTGTGCAACCCATCGTTGATTATTGTCACTCCTGGCTGTGTAACAGGAGGTTCGACCTGACGTGCACCCGCACCGGTACGATTGTCAGCAGTAGCAGCAGCCGCAGTGTTCCTGTTCTGATTCTCAACCATCTCCCGCAGACGCTCTTGGGTCTGCCCCATGTCGGCCATTAGTGTCATAAAATTATCCATCCTTTGTCTCAGATCTGTCAAGTCCGCTTGCAACTGGTCCATGACTCGTTCTCTGTTAATCTTGGTTGGATATCTATGTACTGCTGGTTGTCCCCGAACTTTACGAGGAGCTATAGTGCCTGAAACACAAAACACGTTAGTAACCGAGACACTACCTGCAAAACAACAAACAGGTTATATGGATGCAATGCAGTTGTTTATGTTTCCAATCACAAGTCATTTATGCCCTGACTCCGGTATTCAGCAAAGAAAATCAGATGGGTACTGATCCTCGACTTCCAGAAACCTTCGCGAGAGACCACATTCAAACCACAACAGCAAGCGAACCAAGAAATAATGGAAAAACCATAACATAAATCAACCTATTAGGCAAATAACACAGAATTCCCCGTAGGGTACAAGTCTTTACAAAGGAGAAACAACCAACTAGGATTCCTACAACATGCCTGTAGGTAATCCAGATACAAGAAAAGTAAACTAAGAAGCAGAACCAACACCTAAGGACCCTGAAGCTCCATCACTAAACCCCCCATCAAATTTGACCTTCTTGACTCCCGCCATCAACTTTAGGTCTTCAATCTCTTTAAGTGCTGCTTCGAGGGCTTGTTGACTGTCTGCGAGTTGTTGGGTCTTCTCTCTGCGAATTTTGTGGACTTGCTCCACCTCTTCTTTTTTGTAAGCCATCTGAACTTCAAAGAACTCTTCTTTTTCTTTATATTGCTTCAGCTCTTGCTCTCTCTGTCCCTTCAACCAGACAATAGACTGACGAGCATCTCTGAGGGTCTTTGACTTCTTTTTGCGCTCATCTTCTCTTTGGGCTTCCATCATCCCCAATCTGCGGAAATGTGCTTCTCTACCTGCAAAGTCCTTCTCCTTAGCCTCTAAAGTCGTTTGTATCTTCAGCAACTTCTCTTCAGCTTCAATCTTGGCCCTGTTTGCTTGGTGATATAGGCTTACCATCTCAGTATTTTCAACTCTAACTGCATGTAGCTGGGCTTCCAACTTCTTGAATTCCTCTAGAGGCACAGTATCAATGGACTCTGCAACTGGGGGAACTGGTGTTGAAAATGGTAACAAAACTCTTCTAGCTCTGTCTTTCAACCAAGCTTCGTACTCTGGGAATGTCTGATTGTTACACTTCCCAAAGCTAGCTATCCCTTCTCCCTTAATACACTTCCAAGCTCCCACAACCTTCCTCACTAAGGGCATATTATCTTTCACTGAGAAGTAGAAAATAGGGGTCAGTTTCAAATCTTCAGGCACTTCTCTCAAAGCGTATCCCAATTGTCTTCTTAACAGGATTGGATTGTAATTAATCCCTCCAGTTATTCCCAACAAAGGCACACTATGATAACTCCCGCAGCTGGTGATGAAACGTGCACCTTGCAGCCTTTGAGTGAACCATCTAACATCTTTGGCCAGCAACCTTTCCAACTTCTGAGCCCATACCAGAGTGTGGTCACTAAACACTCCCGTACTAGGAAAATGCCTCATGAACCACATGTGAAATAATGGAGCACAGCAATGAACCAAACCTCCCCTCTTCTTCTCAGTTTTGTAATGAACTAAGTAATACAAGTCCCCGAGTAAGGTAGGCACAGGATTCTTCAGCAAAAAGATATGTATGGCGTTTATATCTATGAACTTCTCCATATCAGTAAACAAGATAATGCCATAGATAGAAAGAGCCAAGATAGCACAAACAACATCCCATTCTCCTTCAACAGCCAAATCTTCTGCCTTCTTCACCAGAGCCTCCAAAGAAAACCCAGACACACCTCCTTTAATAATGGTCAAAGACTTCACAATAGAAGGGCTCAAATAAAGAGCCTTAGAAATAGCCTCAGGTGTCGGTCTACTCATCTCAGAATTGAAAGGAACTTGGTCTCGAACCGACACACCCAGGATCAGAGCATACTCCTCCAGCATAGGGCCCAACTGAAAATCAGGAAAGGTGAAGCAACGGAGCTGAGGGTCATAATACTGAAGCAATGTATGAATGGCACTCCTTTCGGAAGGATCTAGCTCTATCACCACGTCAAGAATACTCCCGTAAGCTTTTCTGAATCTCTCTACCTGGTTGGGTGTAATCAGCTTTACCATTTTTTTCAACAAGCCAACCTTGATATCAAAGAACTTGAAATGAATATTTTGTTTGCGAGGATCTTCCATCTTTGAAGAGAATACCGAAACCGGAAGCAGAGATATGAACCTGTGAATGAGAACAAAAACAATGATTAATGATGCAATGCAGATGCAAATGCAAAGACATATGGCCATCTGAGACTGTCTGGAATCTGGACACTGACAAAGACCCCTCTGAATAACTTGACAAACTAAAAGTCCACTGAGTCACACTCTCTGATAATCATAACTCTCTGAAGAAGATCTCAAGACCACAGTATCAAGAATACCAGAACAAGAAAACCAGATTTCCGGAACTGTATCATAATATGAACTGCACTGGTAACAAGGGTATGATGAGGTCAAGGGTTCCTGCAAACCTGTAAACCCATTCCCAACCTCACGGGTTTGCTCCGGGTCAAACATCACGGACTCTCAAATCCGAATAGCAATAATACTTTCACCATTTCCGAGAAATGGATCATGACCAAATCAGGGAATCGGTTAGGCATTATGTACTACGCAGGGAGGCCTCAGCTGAGTCCAGGAAAAACAAGCATCCCTGATAAGTCCCCTGCTTCAAGCGCTGAAATCGAGAAACAATAGTACATTCATCCCGTAGGATACAGTACTAATGTCATACGACCAGATGCTTTGACTGAGTTCCTATAAGAGAACCAGGCCATCCTATGCGAGTCCCCGGTGGACCCTCGGGTGCGAATGGGTTTGCCACAAAATGTGGTCTGCCACTGCCACCACTGGAGAGGGTTGTTTCCACAAAGGTTCTCAATGATCGGTCCCCAAATGCACATAACTATCAAGGTCCTATCCCGAAGTGGAGGAAATCCCCACACAAGATATTTCCAAGATGGTCGCAATCTGGGTGTGAAACACATCGCCACTCATCATGCCACATGTGAGTACAATATGTCCACTCTAATCCTAGGGTGCACTCAAGCCAGGTACTTGGCTTATTTCTCAGAAACAGTATCACCCGAGCCCACCAAACAGAAAACCAGTCCAGACAGTCCAGTATGATATATGATGCGGAAAATTAATACTGAAAACTATAAATAAAGCTGTAAATAAAGCTGTAAACAACAACAATAAAATACAACAAGACACAACAAACAAACATCACCCAATGAAACAGAACCACACAAGCGCTAGGAGAGACTCACAGGGGAACCAGATATTATCTGGTGTGCAGTCCCCAGCAGAGTCGCCAGCTGTCGCTCCCCGGATTTCCATCCTGGTACAAACGCGAAAGTGGCGCGGAAAAAAGAATAGAGTCGCCAGCCAGGCATTTTTATCCCGGAGAAAGGGAATGGTAATGCTGCACAAACCAGAAGAAAGAAGAGGAAGGACACAGGTCCTGCGGACCAAAGAGACTGAGTTCGGGAGTCGGTTACGACCTGGGAAGGTATTAGCACCCAGATCGTCCGCCGTACCCGACGGGATCCACGCTTGCAAAGATAACTGTTTCAAAGGGTGAGGGTATGAAAACTGCAGCAAAATAAATGAAAATGAAAAGAAACTGGAACTAGAAAAGAAATGAAATAAGAAAAAGAAAAGGAAAAATGTAGGGAAAATAAAGATTGTGCTCGAACGGGCCCTACCCCGCTGCCTACGTACCTCATCAAGATAATGAGGATCAGAGACGCCATAGTTCCCCTAACTAGGGGTGGCAAGGAAATTGCTTGTGAATTAAGGCTTGAACTGCCTATGCCATTGCTCAGGTGTTGCAGACTCGGACGACGAGTGCGTAACCGTCTTGCAAAGTGACAAATAGGAGCAAGTTCGCGTACGGAGCGAAGGAGGTGAGAAAAGAATTCCCGAAGGAAAGACGCTTATTACTTGTTTAGTGTTTTTTAGAAGCTTTTATGAGTGAAGGTTTGCATAGGTGAGTGTACCTAAGTCTTACCCAATGGGATGTGTACATCTCACATCATCCCGAAATGGAATGCGCAAGAGGCACACCTATCTATGGAGGAAATCCCCAAAGCTAGTCCCACAAGTGAAGGCTTAAGCACACTGGCCTATTACCATTATTAGGTATTTTTGTGGTTTTTTGGTTAAGAAGTGTTTTTTTAGCTTTTTCTTTGTGAGGTACTCATGCTAAGACCTGTCCACCACGAGTGATGACTCACACCTCACCCCGAAACGGAACGCGTGCAAGCATCTCATAGCAAAGTCTCATGCCACATGAAAGTACTCAACCTTTATTAAATGAATTAAAATTGAATTTGAAGATGAGAAGAGAAGGCACCAAAGGAACAAGAAAAAAAGAAAACTAGGGGGAAGTTTCTATCCTAAGTTAGCATGCATGGAGTTCCTAGGGTTTGTGAGGGCCTTCTAACCTAAAAACAAGATCTCAAGAGAAGAAGAAGAAGATAAAAGGGGAGATGAGAAAGGCCTAAGCCCAACAAGAAGATGTTAGTCCATATAAACAAAATTAGGAAAGACGAGGAATGGAGATGTGGAACTCAATTCCCACATCTCAGACTTACCATAGCCCCTGCAAGGTTAGTGTAACCACATAAAATCAAGGCATGAACCAACAAGTCAGAAACTACACAAGCATATAAGCATGACAAAGAGTTCACAAGATGATAAGCAAAGCAACACAAGATCATATTGAGATGATTGGAAGTGAAACAAATGCAATGAAGACATGCTTAGCACTTAAAGAAATAAAGCACATAAAAAAGACCCAACACCAAGACTCAAGGAGGTTCAAACCTTATCCTAAGACCAGGAGCAACCATAGACCTCTAAAGGACCCCAAAAGATGAAGAGAAGTTGGCACAAGTGCCCTTCTAAGCTTAAAAGAGACTAGAAGACTCAAAGGATGCAAAACAAGGCAAGGTGAGGAAGAAAATACCCAAGAAAAAGATCCAAGCACTTAAAAATTCTACCCAACCAGCAAAGCACTCTCCAAACACAAGGAAATGAGAATCCAAAAGGGTTTGAAAAAATACAGCACCAAACTAGGTCAATGAGGCTCAAGGATGCAAGGTATCACCATTTAGGGTTTTGAAAATTAAGGCACCAGTAACTCAAGCAAAGTCCAGCAAGGAAGTTTGTGAAAAATCCAAAATAAATCATGAAGATAGTAGAGTGTCTTAGGATTTGAATGCAAAAAGAATGGAGTTCATAGCTTAAAGGATGAGAAAAACAGAAATTGGACAAGGCATATTGGTCCATGAGAGTCCACAAGAAAGCAATGCTCAATGTTGAATTTATTTGGCCACGTGGGATAAAAATAAAAATCTGGAAAAATCATGATAAAAAACTAGATGAATCAAGGAGTGCATATGAATTTTTTTGGATTTTTTAGAGTTAAAGAAATATTTTAAATGAACTAAAAGCAAATGGAATAAATTGGTAAAGAAAAAAAAATGAAAATAAAGCAAATGGGCCAAAGGGGGTGTAAAGAGTTACACGCTAGTTCAAAAAAAACAGCATGGGCCTTGCGTGGGGGGTGCAGATAGCGCTGAGGGCTGCACCTTCTTCTTCATGAAAGAAACCCTAAAACTCTCACCACCATTAATGAACAAAACCCTAACCCTAACTTCATGAAATCTCAAACCAAGCCACGGCCGGCCATGAAACTCTCCAGAATACATAATCTAACATCATTAAACAAGAATACATGCTTGGATTGAATTAAAACTCAAAGAAACTCAAGATATGAATGAAAATAAAATTGTCCATGAAACGTTAAATCACCATAACTTTGTGAATACTCAACCATTTTACAAACTACAAAGAGCATTCTAACCAGCACAACATGAGGATTCTAAAACACACAACCAAACACATTTCTATGAGATTCGAAATTTGAGCATACCTAAGGTGTTGTTCAATATTTGAAGTCAAGAATGGTATAAAATGATGGCAAATGATCTCCTTATCCCCTTAGATGCAAAATAAATGCATCTAAGGCTTTGCAAGCTTGTAAATCCAACAATGTGCTTCCTTGTGCTTCAAAGCTTCTCAAATGGCTACTTGAACAAACTTCACTATAAATCTAGATCCATGGGTGCTTAATGATCCTTGAGATGAGAGGAGTATGAATGTGGTCTTGGATTGAAGAAATCTTGCCTAGATCAAAAGTTATGGCACAAAATGCAAATGTGCACAAGGAATGGGAAATGGATGATTCTTGAAGAATAATCCAAACAAATGGTATGGAAATGATCTATGAGTGATGAGGATTAAGAATCTAGCAAGAGTTTTGTGAATGGATTCTTGTAGCAAGAGTTTGTGGAGAATGAGCAATTTTGCATAAGATATGAGAATGGGAGAATGGGTGTGTATTCTGTCTGCCTCTAACCCTAATTCTGATTGTTATAGAATATATAAGGCAATGCAAAAGGGTTAGAACAAATGCACGTGAGAGAGAGCTGATTTTTGTGAAAATGCAATTTTGGTCCAAGTGTGCCATAAGCATGCCAAGCTCATGATTTGCTGGCCTCTCTTGCATGTGCATTCACCATCCCACCAATGATTCCCAGCAAACAACTTCAGCCCTTGGATGTAAGCTATCACACAATTGTCATGCCTTGTGCAAATTCAAGTGTAAAATGCAAGTTTTATGGAACTTTTTCATGTGCACGATTTTTTCCACTTTTCTTTGAGCCAAATGACCTAAATGGGATGCATTTTGATTGTGTAAACTTACTTTGGACATAGCATAGCAAACTATCCACTTTTGAGCCTTTGTGCAAATAGCTTGGCCTTAAAAATTTGAAATTTGCCCTAGAATGCACAAATTTTCGAGGGACCTATAGGAAAATCTAGAAATCTTCAGAAAATGCTCTTGTACTTTTTAAAAATGGAAGCCCTTACTCTCCAACTTTCATGTTTACTTTGGGTCCATTTGAAGATTTTTTGATCAAGTTAAGGCTTTGTGAAGTTTTAGGTCAAAATAGCCAAAAATAGTAACTTTTCCATAACCAAATTTGTGCACTTTTGCCAAAACCCCTCAAACCACCAAAATTCTTGCATTTTAAGCTCACCAAACATCTTATAACATTGAATAGACCTCATTTGGCCAAAAAAGTTGGGTTGGACCCTTTGGAATGGCACAATTGACTTTTTCTGGGCCCAGTTGACTTTCTACTTCATCTGCAAGTAACTGAGGCAAAGACTGACTTCCACTTGGAATTTTTCCATGAAAATTGACATGTAGGAACCTCTTATCATATAGAAAACATTTCCCAAAAGAGTTGGCCAAAATTATGAGGTTAAGGCCCTTGAAACCAAAACCCTAATTTGGTTGCACTGCTTAGGAGCCTTGCATTCTCTTGAAACTTGTGATGATTAAGCAATCTTCTGAGCTTTTGCAAGTGAACTTGGCCTTGCCAAAGGAGTCTATACTCATCATATGCCTCCCACAAATCCATTGGAACCCTTGTCTTGGCTTAAATGGCCTTCAACACCTCCCCAGATGGCCATATGCCTCATGCTAGGGCTTGATGCTTGTCATGCTTTATTTTTCTATGCTATAATGCTATATATATGATATTCTTATGATGCAAATGGTGTATTATGATGCTTAAAATGAAGAGGGCAAATTTGGGATTCTACACATTTTTGTATGAAAAATTGAAAACATCCATTCCACCAAACGAATGTGTTAGGAGTAAGTTTGTTAATCTGAATTAGAGCAAGGATATAAAGAAGACCCTACATTTGAGATGACTTGATTTGGTTTAAGGTAAAAGTTTTCATTATAGAATTCCACCACCACTATCCATTCATCCAAGAGCCCAAGTATGCAATTTTCGCAGAAGGCAATAAAACATAACTGAATAATTCTGGAAACTGGTAGAAAAATGGAAGATGGCCTAGCTATTGAGATTTCAAGAAGTTCATTGTGTTATCGTTTCTGAGTATAAAGTTGATAGTATTTGAGAACCAATCTACTTGTTCAAGGGAATGGATAATGGATAGCAACTTTATCCACCAGATGGAGCCTTTTTTACCATTAGGTTGATAGTCATGGTTGATAACTATAGACTTCAAATTTCCATATCTAAATTGCAGCAAGTCTAGCCAAATTGGTTTATGAACACCAACATCAAGAATTATCCAAAGCCATTTGCTTAAAAGTGAATGATTACACTTTTCGACATGTTTCACTCCAAGGCCTCCAGTTTTTTTTTACTTGTAGGTGTTGTTCCGACTAATCTAAGCAAGCTTTCTATGGCCATTAATTCCTCTCCATAATCTATTTTCACTATAATAATTTCTTTGACAAAATACTGGGGAGCTTTAAATAATTAGAAAGTGTAAAGTGATAAATTGGTGAGAACCGCATTCAACATTGTAATTTTATCTCTAAGAGAAATTTTTTTCTCGTGCCAAGAATTGAGCTTTTTGAGAAATTTGGAGAGTACCGATTTCTAACTAGATTTTCTTCTAGAATTGGATCCCACATAGATGCCAAGAAATTTTAAAGGAAAATATCCCACTCCATAAGAAATAAAAGAGGAAGCGACTTGGATAAGATCTTCATTTAAATTGATGTAAAAAAGCTTGATTTTGGATAGGTTGACGCATACATCCGATGTCAACTCAAATCCCCTCAAATATGCTTTAAGGCTCCAAATATTTTTCTAATATCCATTACAAAAGACAATGGTATCTTCAACAAATTGAAAAAGATCAAACTGAATGTTACTACTCACTTGAAAGCCTTGAAAATCATTTGGCGAAATTGTGTTGTGAAAAAGACCATCCAATCCTTATGTTATAAGAAGAAAGAAGAAAATGTATAGGGGGTCCCCTTGCCTAAGGCCCCTATCAACACAAAAATAATTAGTAGGAGAGTTATTGACTAAAACAA